>OY856413.1:511582378-512182378 GCA_963693085.1 Alisma plantago-aquatica | reverse complement strand
AAGTCTGCTAGGGCAATCATTGGCATCGTTGTATGGGAGATGATTTTCCGCATCTTCAATGAGCATATCATCTTTAAAGTAAACGAAAAAAATCAAGGAATCAAAACACATTGAATCATTCAAAAAAACAAACAAGGTGGATGAATTTGTTACATCTATCACATTATATGAGGACAATGGTGACATTCTCAAAGAGTTTTCTCAATACCTATATTGGCATGAAGTAATAAGATATCTATCAAGAAAGGCTTGGGGCCACTACCTTCACCAATAAAGCCATCCATAGAGGACATCCATGTTCTTTAATTGAAACCACTACCTTCTCATTTGAAATATGTTTATTAGGGGGAGAACTCCACATTCCCAATAATAATTTCTTCTTATATTACACCTAACCAAGAAGAAAAACGTTTGCATTTACTAAATGAGAAAAAAGGAGCATTTGGATGGACAATCACTCATGTGAAGGGTTTATCACCTACCCTCTACATGCATAATATGAAGTTGGTGGGGGATGAGATGGTGGTTGTACAACCACAAAAGTGGATCAACCCCAACATGCAAGAAGTTGTGAAGATCGGGGTAGTGGAATTACTCAATGTTGGTATGATTTATGCTAAATATGTTATTAAATGGGTGTGTTGTCTGATTGGTACCCAAGAAAGGGGTACTACTATTGTGAGGAAAAATCTAAATTGACTTATATAAAATAGGATGATAACTAGTTTGATGTTTTGCATAGACTATCATCTTTAAAATATGCCACCAATAAGGATCATTTCCCCCTATCCTTCATAGATCAAATGCTTGAAAGATTGGCCAGTCTTTCTATCTATTATAGATGGGTGTTTAGTCTACAACACATTCATATTTCCCATAAAGACTAAGAAAAATAATTGATATATCTACATGTGACACTTATTATGATAATGCTTTTTGTTATTTTTGATGTGGGATTATTCACATAAAAAATCACTAGGGATAAAATCCCTAGCTTTTATCTAAAGTACATTAACGAGCATCCCACCCGCAAGTGGATGGATCTTATAGTAGTATAATCACATGATTGAACCCAAAGAACAACATTTTCAAGAATTATTTGATCAAAGTAATTATAGACGAACTAGTATTTATCAAAAAAGTTTGATTTTGTTTTATTAAACTAAGTTGCAATAAAATTATGATTGGGTTAAAGTTATAGATTATCAAGTGATGTGAACACTAGAGTGAATGGGTTTCACCATCACTACATATTGTTCACTCTCTCACGACACACATGAACATAGTACATTAAGGTCAAGTAAATCTATCATTTCATAATGAAGATTGAAGCCAGACATATATCATTCTGACGTCGTCCTCGTGCTACCTAGATATCATGCATCTATCTCCTTGGGAAACACTTATCTAAAATTATCATGGAGGATTAAGTCAAAACTTAATCTACATCATTGGTCTTAGGTTCAAATCTCTCTACACCCAAGTTCAGATAAAGATTCATATATGTCATCCAAACAAATAAATGAGAATTGAATGATAGATTCAAAATGTGACAAAGTTCACACGAGTTTAGAAACAAATAATAGAGAGAGAAAATATGTAGTAGGGATAGTCCCCATACCCTAGCAAGGGGAATACTTGCTCCTAACTGTAGATACAAGTTAAATAGTATATATAGAACAAAATACCATAGTCATAAAAGCAAATAGATGAACAGACTATGATGTGTATATGCTTGTTGTCTTGCTTAAGGATGTCTTGGGAAGAGCAAAACAACACAACAATTGTTTGGATGATGAAGTGGAGGTCAATTGTTAAAGTTGAATGGAGGAAGATCAATCTCTCTCTTTCAAGGTCGATCGGTTGAGCTATGGATTTATAGAGTTCGATCATTGGCCAATTGAGCTGAGATGTAGGTTGATCGATTGACCTATCACTTTCATGGGTGGTCGATGAAGCTATGGTAGTGGAGGTCGATTGATCTAACTCTTTTAAGGTTGATTGATCGAGCTTTGTGGGTCAATTGAGCTTTCTTTTAAGGGTAATTGATCAAGTCGTGTTGTTGATGGATGTAAATTGGATTTTTGGGCATAGTGCTCTAGCCTCTCTGTGTCTTTGTATATATTTAAATGAAGGAAATTTCCTTCTCTTTATAGGAGGTAGATAGGAAGTCTAACAACCTTCAAGGGAGTATATGAGGCACCAGTAGTGAATACATTAACAACAAGAAGATGAGGGTCATAAATTTTAATTGATGCATGAAGGTGGATCGGTTGAAGTCAAATAATGGAGTTTGATTGGCGTATGGTTGATTGCTAAGAGGTCAGTCACTGGACCTCGACTGGGCAATTGATTGTTGAATGGTCAATCATTAGGCGGTGATCAGTGGAGTCGATCAATGGGGCTTGTCTAATAGAGATACATAGGCGGTTGACTGATTTGTGGAGCTCAATCGATGGATCTTGACCATATGAGATTGATAGTAAGGCATTGATCAGTTGATCTTGATCACTAGAGGTTTGTCAATATAGCTCGATCAATGGCTCGAGTGGAAGGTCCATCAATAGAGATTGACCACTAGCTTGATTGGAGCATTGATCGAAGAGGTCGATCATGGATTTGATCCAAACATGTTGATCGGTTTACCTTATAGATATGCCCAAAAGCCATTTTGGGCCGAGGCATTGCCGCATTCCTTGCGGGAGGCATTTGTCCCCATATTCACTCCCACACGTTGAAGGGCAGTAGGACCCTATAGGTCAAACTGGTATGGATGGTATGGAGATATAAAACTCCAAGCCTGTAAAGGGTCTAAAAATATCAAATATGACCTGACATAATATGAAAAGAAAACTAAATTAATCTAATTCTAGGGAAAATGAAGAGATATAAATGCAAAAATAGACTAAAATGTGACAAAACTAGGATAAATATGCATTCATCACTTTGTAATGCTCGTGATGGCTATATTCTTGAATATGGTTGAAAAAAATCTTGAGATCTTCGTGGATGATTTCTTAATTTTTTGAGTTTCTTTTGGATTTTTTTAAACAATTTAAGTGGTGTGCAGGCGGGAAGCTAAAAGACCAACCTTGTCCTTTAGAAAAGTGTCATTTTTATGGTTTGGGAGGGGATAGTTCTAGGATGAAAAACTTCACATAACAAAATTAAGATAGATCTAGATAAAGTTGATGTTATAAATAATTTGACACCAAAAATCATCATAAAAAGTGTTATGAGTTTCTAGGTCATGGTTATTTCTATAGATGTTCATTGAGGGATTTTCAACGATCACAAATCCCATGTTACCTTTTTTTGAAACACGCCAATTTCAATTTTGATGAAGTGTGCGGAATAGCTTTCAATAAGCATAAGTCCAAGTTGTCTACAACTTCTGTCATCACCTTAGATCATTGGACCTTGCCTATCATCACAATATGTGATGTTAGTGATTTGGTATTTAAGGTCAAATTTGAGGGCAGTAGCATGGGAATGTTTTTCACATTATATGCTATTCTAGTAAGCTACTTAATAAAGCTCAGATAAGTTATTCCACAACTAAGAATGAACTTCTAGTTGTAGTTTTTACCTTTGAGAAGTTTAGGCGGTATCTTCTTGGGTATAAAATCAGTGTATACATAAAATATGCTACACAAGTACTTAGATTAAAATAAAGATGCTAAACCAAGGCTTATATATTAGATTTTACTATCATAAGAGTTTGATTGTGAGACTAATGATAAGGTGGGTTCCCTAGATGTAATATCTGACCACCTCTCTAAGTTAGAGGAAATTTAGGATGGACCAAGCACATATTCATAGGGGATGTTCTTCTGGATCAGAGACTCTTTAGATTCCAAAGTGTCACTTTGTTGTTTAAAGACGGAACAAATTTCTTAGCAGGAGATGTTATACTTAAAAATCAAAGCTGGTGAAATAGAAAAAGAAATTTTTATATGAAGCCAAATTCTAGTTTTTGGAAGATAGTTACCAATATAGGAGATGTAATGGTAGAATCATCTAGATATGTATTGGTGATGAAGAGATCGAGGACAATTTATATCATTGTCACACATCATAAGGACACCACAATTCAAACTGCTACTACAAATTTTTTTACAATCATGATCGTATTGAATAAATACTTTTAGGGATGCCCACCACTATTTGCTTCAATGTGACAATTGTCAAGTTGTAGGCAACATTTCAAAGAAACTTAAATTACCATTAAAATCTATGCTAGAAGTGGAATTTTTTAACAAGTAAATGAGAGACTTCATGGGACTTGGTTGTGTTTATAGTCTTGTGGTGGTAGGTTGTATGTCAAAATGGTAAAAGCTATACCCACCAGAAGAAATGATTCCAAGTTCGTATGTGTTTTCATCAAGAAGAATATGCATTCCTGATTTGGTAGACCAAGACCCATTATTAGCAATTGGGGGATAAACTTTTGCAACACAAATTCGAAGAAAGTATGAAGAAAATGTGTCATCACCCATAAAGTCTTAATCCCCTTACCATTGCCACACATTCGGTAAAATGAAGATTTTTAGTAGAGATCAACAAAATTCTAGAGAAGATAATACCCACGTCTACGATAGATTAGCCCGCCCACCTTTATGCCACCATATGGGCATACTGAATTGCCTTCAAGGCAACCATAGGGATGTCCACGTATAGGGTGATTTATAGAAGAGTGTGTCACTTACCAGTTGAGATGGAACATATAGCCTATTGGGCAATCAATATCTTGATGTGTATGTTTCTAAGGGGATGATATTTATCTAGTTGAGTGATCTTGGTAAAGTTAGATACGATTCTTATGAGGGTTCTAGAATCTACAAAAAGAGGACCAAGAAGTGGTATGATAGAAATATGACCCTTGAACCTAGTCAGTTAGTGCTTCTTTATAACTCTCATTTGAGATTTTTTGTAGGTAAGTTGAAAACAAGGTGGCATGGACCATTTTGAATTACCAAAGTATTCTCTTATGCCACAATCAAACTCAAATAAATGGGAAGCATTCAAAGATCTACCACATAGGTGAGATTCAAGAGGCTGAGAAAGTTATATTTTCTTCACCTCTGTGATACATAACTTGTAAAACTATGTCTGACTAAGGGAAATGAAATCTAAGTGCTAGTGGGAAGCAACAAATATTTTTTTGGTAACCCAGGAGACATGTAAGGCTTGCATCGGGCCCAACATGGGGAGGTCCGCTCATCCCGCAAGAAACAAAGCCCCAATTAGTTGCACAGAGTCTAGTTGCACTTTATGAGAAATAATTCTGAATAGCACCACTAGGGGAATTTGAACCTAGGACCCTGTGTGAGGGGCCCCATGTAGCGACCACCCGAGCTACTGCTCTCCGGCATAGCCCATATTTTCAATTTAGAGAAAATACTATTATCTATTTGAAATTAATGACATTTGTATTTCTATTTGTATTTTTTCATAACGATATATGATTCTCACTCATGATAATGTTTATTTTAGAAAAGTGTTAATAATTAAATACAAGAAGTTACTCCTTTGACTAGAACTATTCTCTACATGATGTGTACTTTTAAACAAACAATGTGTCTAGGTTTAGAGGGGCCAAGGAAACATTAATAAAAAACAGTGCATGATTTTTTTATTTGAAATGGCATGGACAAAGTGCTACATGTTTTGGGGAGAAATAGTTATCGTAGACACATTGTACCCACTCAAGGACATGATATGTCAATTCACAGCACAACAACTCCATCCCCTAAAGATAGACATGATGTATCCACAAAATGGCACATCGTGCCAATTGTTTTGCTCATGAACATTGATTCCACTAATCGTAGAGCATTTAGTGCTCATGTTAAGCATGGTGTGTTACTTTTGAGAAGGAGATCATTATTCCAAGCATGTGGTGCATCCCATAAATCATGTTGTGTTTAATTTTTAAATATGATCCAACATATTGATCACAAACATGTCATGTCTAAACATGTTGTGTCTGATAGAGTTACAAGACAACTTAAGAAGAAGAGGCCCAAATGACCATGATGCTTACAAATGACCCTCTCGACCAAGGCAACTACAGGGGTCCTTTGACCTAAACACCCAATTTTGCCTTATCACAAGCTTATTCTTACAGTTTGGACATTGTAACAATAAGCTTGGGTGGGGTGGCAAGTGGATATGGTAGTGTTGTTTATTATAATTTTCTTTTGCATTCATGCTCATCTCTTGTCATGTTCATATATATATATATATATATATATATATATATCCTTTTTTAATTCATGTATGAATCTCATGTTTGATTTTTTTTTCATATTTGTTCTTTTTTATTTGCATTTTGTTTAAACATGTTCATTAATGTTGTATTATATGTTTAAATGTAGCTAAATACTAGAATGTGGAATTTCTTTGAAAACCATAATAAAAGGATATATGAATATTGTTGAACTAGTTCATATTTCATACCAATGTCTACATCATGGTATTGTTTGTCATTTTTTAATAATGAGGTAAGAAAAGACATGATAAAGTTCAAATTTTTGAAATTGAACTGTCCAACATGAAATTTTTGTAGTGTTGCAATTGTCTCAAAGACATGAATGATGAAAATGACCATCACAATTCTTATATTGAATCTAATTGTAGATATTTTCTATGAAATGAGGATGCCTCTCTTTGATAATCATGAATTAACCAATCCAGATTATCCCATTATAGAACCTCGATGATTAAATCACTTAGAAAGACTCCTCTTTAGCATCAATTACATCGTGTTTTCATTGATTTATAAAGAGAGAGAAAACTCCTTTTTAGTTGCCAATATAGTATGAATTACTGATCTGGTCTCTATGGTTGGGTGGTTTATCAAATAACTGAACTAATATTCTAAATATATAAGACCCAAAAAGAGGTATCAACAACCCGCTTGGTATTCCAACATGTGGTTTAAAATATCAATATGGTCTTGATGGTTGGATACTTTGATCTTAAACAATAAAAGGAGCCAAGTCCCCCCAATTTGATGTGCTATAATTCTTTCAAATAGGAATAGGGAGGTACAATTTTTCTTAGATGAGGAGTACCTATGTGGGGCTAAATCATTAAATTTGCTATTTGGGGGTAAACCTTATAGAGTGAGGGAATCCGTATATAGGGGGATAAAGTGGTTGTTAGAATCATTTTGAAATCATTACATTTTGAATAAATAGGATTTGTCATTCATAATAACAATCCATTGGGAAAAATAAAAACGTAAGTGGGTTTAGTTCATTTTCATCATCATTAATTATTCCAGCCTTCTTTGAATCTAAATTTGGATATTATTGCACGAGCAACAAGGGTTTAAACTTGGGGAAATTTGATGAACTTAGTTCACACCACGTTCTATTCCCTAACTCGGTGCACTTATTCCCCTAAACTCTATGTTTTTGATGTATTCTAGGCTTGTAATTGCATAATCTACATAGTTACCTTCCCTCTTGTTTTATTGTTTAAAGTTGTGTTTTGATGCATATATTATGAGATTTTGTTCATGTAGAAGCAATAGTAGTTTTGGTGGGACTCAAAGAAGTTCAAAAACCAGCATTGATATAGATAGAGACACCATGCGCATCCACAAGCATGTAGTGTCCACATCTAGCTGGTCAACTGCACATTCACAACAATGGACACAACATGCTTCACCATGTTCATGACATGTCCACTCATAGTGACGACCTCCAACTTCAACATTGGCCAACATTTCGTGTTCCTCTCAAGATGGATGTGTGTAACGACCCCCTCCCCTATTATCCCCTTATTCAGGTGGATAGAGAGGGCAAGGACCATTATCAATCATACATGACCACATGTTTAGCACATAACAATAAATTATTAATAAATTTCAGTAAATAGGAATGAGTTTATACAAGATTACCTTTCCTCAAAGGAATTACATAATATGTTTTCTAAACTGGCAACAAGAAAAGAAAAGTAACTAAATCCTCCAAAGTTTACATTACTCTTTGTTTGTTTGGTGCCTTCTTCATGAATGTCCACTTTCTAATAAACTTGTAGTAATAATAGCAAATTATCCTAAAACCACGTGAAACAAAAAAAAATGGTCAGTATAACGATTGATACCGGTATGTGGGGGAAACAAAATGTTCGCATCTATTAGTAACATCATAACCAAGTAATTCTTGTAACAAAAACAAAATTTATCATTTCTTCATAACTTTTCAACCATTTTTACACAACCTCTGGTATACCCTCTCTTAGGGTTTTCTCCCTGTAGTGGACTTTAGCCTACCTCTCAATATGGATCTAGGTACCTTATTGTCCACTGCTCAATCTGGAGCTCGATGCCATGTAGGTCTTCCCAATCTGGGGCATGATCGCTTATGACCTTCCCAATCTGGGGCCCGGTCTGACCTTTCCATTTGGGGCTTGGTCTTTAGTCATCACCATGACTTACATTTCTTTCCATTCTCAATTTCTAGAGTTGGTATGTGGGTTTGAGCAAGTTATAAGCTTAATACTATGATAGACATAGTGACTTTATAGATTGTAGGAAATAAATATCATCCAAACATTTAATTTCAAGAAATCTGGTAAAACCTCATAAAATTTTGGGAAACTAAAGTGATTAGTCATGTGTAACCACATACCTTGATCAGGTGTTCTTGACGTCCAAGCAAGAGAAGACAAACAATCAACCAAAAAAATTATCCTAAAAGTTAAAGAAATATACCCATGCATCATTATATTATCCATATCATCATTAAGATTAACATGGGCTCTGGTTCCAAGTTGTGCGGAATTCAATCCTGAATCTGTAGCAAGAAAAATTTCCAAAAACCATCAAGAAACGAGTGAGTTATTCACGAAATACCAATGCCTATGCACTGTTCTCAGTGGGAGTTTCCTACCCAAGGTAGGAGACTGGTTGCGAGGCGTCTGATCAGATATATGATGGCTGAAAACACATGCCCCAGATAAAAGAGGTGTGACAAATCAAATCTATTTCCCAAATGAATTCGAATAAAGTGTGAATGCAATTCTTTCTTCTTTTCTCTCTCCTCTTGAGGGTGACACTGAACTCCAAATTTAATGAAATTTGACAACCAATCTATTTTGGACATGTGGAATCTGAATATGCAATTAGATTTTCCTTTTGAGAACTTTTGATAAGTTAAATAATCAAATCCTAATTTCTCTTTCCTCCATATTAATGGTTTTAGGATTCTCCATATTTGATGAAACTTCACCTACAAGTCATATTAAGTGTGTTGGACATGAATTTGCCATCAATTTTACATGTTGGAGTTGTTTGTACAATTATTTAATATTTTGAAGGTTCTAGACACTTTCTCTCTCCTAGTTACACATGTATGTTAAAGATTATCCAAATTACATGAAAATTAACCCAAAGGCTATTTTTAATGTGTACATCATGAATCCAAGATTATTTTCTACTTTTGGAGTCATTAAGTATTTTAATTTCATATTTTGAAGAAAACTCACCTTTTCTTTTCAAAATAAAAGAGAGATAATTATTATCATTCAAAAATTATGAAACTTGGCCTCCAAGCCAAATCAAACCCAAGGAAAATGAATCTCAACTTATTTTTAACCAATAAGTCTTCCTTTTTTTATTTTTAGCCCATTATCCAATATTACCACTATTTCTCATATTAAATAATTCAATATCACATAAACATGTTTAAAGCATTATTATTCATTCCTTTTTCTCTTCCTTGCTCCATCGGGCTAATGAATGATCTACAACAAATTATTTTATCATTATTCCACTTAAGTGGTAATTTTGCATATTATGTTGGTATGTATGCCCAGAGAGCCAATCATATGATGATTGGATTGGCATATGTTCTGATTGATTTGATAAATATCAAAGGCAAGCTTCCAATTTATTCTAGCTCAATCGATTATGAGATAAATGATGGAGCAGAATGAATGAATAAAGAATGACAATACTCAATGACGTATGTCTTTAGGTTAAGGACTTGAACAATGAGATCATATGGATGCTAAGAGTATGTACATTCTGGTTATGTCCCTAGTTAGATGTCATTATGGAAGGTTGATAGACAACAATGACACATCAAGACTAGAGTGTGTGTTGGTTGATGACAGTGTCTCATTAGTCATGATATATGATATCAAACAAAGCATATAGATACATGTCAGAGAATAGTGTATCAGACAGACCCACCATGAGAGTGATACATGGAACCATGAAATGGTAGTCAAAATCATCTCTCATAGTGATGGTGGTGATTGTGATTCTTAGACCTGAAATCACTACACTCATCGAATGTGACTGAGTACACTTTGACATCATCAAACACAGTCTTGAAACATGGGTTGTTATAACGGTGATGATTGGGTGGCTTTGACGCATGAGATAGACTATGAGTGATAGATATGGGATTTGTCCCTCCTAAGGGAGTATGCTGTCCAGGCCACTTGATAAGCAAGATTGAGAAAGGCATGTGCATGCATATGTTAAATCAATATATGATATTGATGTTACACATATCTCAGACAGACTGCTCTAGTTCAAGAAACATGAATGAACGTTGAAAGGATGACAACTCCATGCCTTGAGTTCATTCAAGATATCAGAGACAGAGGAATTATACATTCACTGGAACAC
This sequence comes from Alisma plantago-aquatica, assembly GCA_963693085.1. NCBI lineage: Eukaryota > Viridiplantae > Streptophyta > Magnoliopsida > Alismatales > Alismataceae > Alisma > Alisma plantago-aquatica. The sequence continues at coordinate 512,171,724 of OY856413.1, read as the reverse complement.
CAATCACAGATTATAGGATTGAAAGTCGTTCTCCAACTTTCCTTTTCACTTGGGTAGCACTGATGTGTGACTAGGTACCGCTCTTTTCTTGTGATGTCATAAGCTAGTTATGGGCATTCACTGCCAACGTGAAATGGGACCTATAGAGTCACACACAAAGGATTAACCTGGAAGAGGATTTTATCCATGAATGAAGTTTGGATTGATTACTAAAGTGTTTAGGTACTCAATTAAACATTCAATCAATAGACTTGACTCAGAATCATCAAGTTAAAGTGTTGAACCAACTAATTTGAGTGTCAGATTGATTGAGAACTGAATTGACTATGTTCTGCACAATCTGGACCACCAACTGACCGGTTCACTTGGTGAACCGATCAACTCATGGCCAGTGAGACAACCGGTTCACTTATCCAAACGAGTAGTGTTGGGTTGTTCCGATTTGTGAGAAATTTTTTTGTTTCACTTGTTCAATTATGAGATAAATGATGGAGCATAATGAATGTCTAAAGAATGACAATACTCAACGATGTATGTCTTTAGGTTAAGGACCTGAACAATGAGATCATATGGATGCTAAGAGTATGTACATTCTTATTATGTCCCTAGTCAGATGTCATTGTGGAAGGTTGATAGACAACAATGACACATCAAGACTAGAGTGTGTGTTGGTTGATGACAGTGTCTCATTAGTCATGATATATGATATCAAACAAAGCATATAGATACATGTTAGAGAATAGTGTATCAGACAGACCCACCATGAGAGTGATACATGGAACCATGAAATGGTAGTCAAAATCATCTCTCATAGTGATGGTGGTGATTGTGATTCTTAGACCTGAAATCACTGCACTCGTCGAATGTGATTGAGTACACTTTGACATCATTTAACACAATCCTGAAACATGGGTTGTTATAACGGTGATGATTGGGTGGCTTTGACGCATGAGATAGACTATGAGTGATAGATATGGGTCCCTCCTAAGGGAGTATGATGTCCAGGCCACTTGATAAGTAAGATTGAGAAAGGCATGCGCATGCACATGTTAAATCAATATATGATATTGATGTTACACATATCTCAGACGGTCTGCTCTAGTTCAAGAAACATGAATGAACGTTGAAAGGATGACAACTCCATGCCTTGAGTTCATTCAAGATATCAGAGACAAAGGAATTATACATTCACTGGAACACCAATCACAGACAATAGGATTGAAAGTCATTCTCCAACTTTCCTTTTCACTTGGGTATCACTTATGTGCAACTAGGTACCACTCTTTGCTTGTGATTTCATAAGCTAGTTTTGGACATTCACTGTCAACGTGAAATGGGACATATAGAGTCACACACAAAGGATTAACCTGGAAGAGGATTTTATCCATGAATGAAGTTTGGATTAATTACTAAAGTGTTTAGGTACTCAATCAAATATTCAATCAATAGACTTGACTCAGAATCATCAAGTTAAAGTGTTGAACCAACTGATTTGAGTGTCAGATTGATTGAGAACTGAATTGACTATGTTTTGTACAATATGGACCACCAACCGACCGGTTCACTGGGTGAACCGATCGACTCATGGCCAGTGAGACAACTGGTTCACTCTGTTGAACTAATCGGTTCACTTATCCAAACGAGTAGTGCTGGGTTGTCCCAGTTTGTGAGAAAAAGTTTTTTGTTTCACTTGTTCAATTCGACTGGGATAAGAATTAATCTTTGCATTAATTAGAAATGAATAAAGAAAGTCAATTGTGGGAAAATCTGGGAAGTGAAATGACGGGTTCACTAAGTGAACCGACCGGTTCACACTCCCAACCAACCAGTTCACAAGTGAACCAATCGGCTCGCCTTACCAAACGATCATTTCAGTTATGAAATGGCCGGTTCACGTACCGAAGTGCAAATTGTTTATGGAAATTCAGGACCCTTCTACTCCCGTACAGACTGGGAACTCTGACCCTACCCTCTACTATAAATAGAGGGGTACACGGGGCTTCTCCAGAGACACAACTCAGAACATCAATTGCTCTGCTAAGTTGTTGTCCTCTCTGGTTGTGGTAACTGAGAGAGCCCAAGCAAGTTCTACCCATCCAAGGAGGAACAATGATGGAAAGACAACTGTAGAAAAGCAACTGGTTGTGGGAGAGTGTGTCGGAGACTAGTACGTCGACAAAAGGGGACAACTCCTTATAGTTCGTTCTTTAGGATGACTAGAGTTCCTGGTAGTCTGTGTGGACTATCTATAGAGGTAGGAGATTTTTGCCACTCAGGAGGACGACAGTCAACTGCAGTCTGGGTCAAGACGAGGAGCTGCATTGACACCGTCAAAGATAGGTGGTTGAAGAACGCACTAGCTACGAGGTATTGTCACTGAGAAAGCCTCAGGACCAGGTATATCTCACTAAAACTAACGTCAAAGATAGGTGGTTGAAGACCGCTCTAGCTGTGAGGTATTTTTACTGAGCAAGCCTCAGGACCAAGTATATCTTGATAAAACCATCCTTCCCATTACATAGATGTTGATACGATCTTCTAGTTATGGGTTTATGGTCAAGTAATTTTTTTGTTTCCGCTGGCTACTGAGATCACATAAAACCTAACAATGGTATCAGATCCACGTCAATACTCTATGTTTTGGGATAATCGATATGATCGGAATTTAGTTTTTACCGTATTTTATTTATTGCATATGATGTGAATATTTAAATGACCAATGTGAATATCTGATTAATACCACATGATCCCAAACTAATATATACATATATGATATGATATATATGCAATCGATACGGGTCACCCTAAAATGGTTTTGATGGTGGAAGTGTAGCATGGTTATGGCCTATAAACCCTACATGCATGTGTATGGTTGGTAATGGTTGTTTGCATCTCAGTCTTACCACCAAGCCCTCTTCTTCTATTCTGAATGTATCTCGAGATAACTCGAGATTCTCTTCTACCTTTGCTCCCCTTGAATGTAACTCGAGGTTTCACAAATATTATGTAAAAATAGGATTAGCTTTATTTCTTGTTATGACGAAGACTGAAGATGGCCGCTTGATGGACTGAGATGACCGACTGAGGAGCAGTTGGTGGACTGATGAGGAGCCTGAACACCCAACAAACTGACCGTCTGGAGGATCCAGACAATCAGTTGGTGACTACCAACTGACCGGCCAGGAGGCGAACCGATCAGTCATAGGATGAGTTTATCAACCCAGAACAGCCTAAGCACATATCTTCATCAACAACAGGTTGCATGTGATGTAGACCTTAGATGACTGTAATTCCTTGTGTCTCTAAGGAACTACAATAGGATGGACAAAATCATTGCTTTATCTTTATTGCATGTTTCATTTGTGGGATACAGCATGTATATGATATGTACTATATATGTGGTGATTGGATACTTATATGCATATATAATCATATTAAAACCCCTCAACAAAATATTAAGTTTAAGATGTCTTCCAAAAGCAGCACACATGAAAAGCTTGATCGAATAAGTGTGGACACGCCCTAGCATGGTGCACCGTCTATCTCGTGGAATTGTGATGGTGAATATTTGGGTCTGCCCTAGTAGGGTACATATTTATTGTGTTGGTGTTTGGGTCAGACTTAATAAGGTGACCTTAATCGGATCAAGCACCTTGAGGCATGCAGATGTTCATGACAAAGAGTTGTGCATAACATCTATCTAAGAATTGCATATGATGCAATTGGTAAATGTTACCTACCTTAATAATTGATTATGGACGCTAGCATTGGCCGGGTAATAACTCAATTATTTTGGATCTTGGCTCACTAGAAGGTTGTACATTGTAATCTTCTAAATTGATGGTGAGGGCTATCAGTTTGATCAAAATAGTGTGAGCGGTAATTAATTAAAGACCTAATTATATTGTCAATTTTCAAATCAAATCAAATCAAAGAGTTTTTTACTAAAATTGTAAATTCCCTTTTTGTAGAATAAATGGCTACCAACAACAATCACTTTTTGTTACGATCAGTCCTTGAGGAGGACAAGTTAAATTGGAACAACTTCCATGACTGGTTTAGGAAGTTGAGAATTGTTCTCACTCAAGAGTGAAATCTCTATGTCCTAGATACACGAGAACCGCATGAACCCACTCCCACTGCACCAAAGGCTGAAAGGGATGCTTAAAAGAAGCTTACTAAGTATGTTATTGATGTGAAGTGCTTTATGTTGTGCTCAATGAACTATGAGTTGCAGAGACAACATGAGCACATGGACGTCATTGAGATGGTTCAACATATCAAGAACATGTATCAAGACCAAGCAGGACAAGAGAGATTTGATGTCTCCAAGGCATTGTTCAAGTGTGTCATGATAGAAGGAGATCCACTAGGCCCTCACACACTCAAGATGATTGGGTATGTGGAGCACCTAACAAGACTAGGATTTCTTCTGAGCCAAGAGTTGGCTATTGATGTGATACTACAATCTTTGCCAGAATCCTACAGTCAGTTTGTGATAAACTACAACATGAACAACTTTGACATGCCACTAACAGAGTTGTTGGGCATGTTGAGGACAGCCGAGGCACAAATGAAGAAAGACAAACCCAAATCTGTGATGATGATCAGCAGAAAGAAGGGAAAGTCTAAAGGCAAAGGCAAGGGCAATGCAAAGAAAGGTTCTGATGCTAGCCAGTAGCCCAAGTCATCTTCAACTCTCAAAGCCAAGGGAGGGGTGAACAAGGGAGGCGAATGTCACCATCGTCATGAGCCAGGACATTGGAAGAGAAATTTCCCTCCTACATAGATGAACTAAAGAAGAAGAAGGAGGGGACGGAAGTCTCCACCTCAGGTGTCATCAAATAAACTTAAAATACTTATTTATCTTAGGTATATGATACCAAGATATATATCTGACATATATTGTGTGCAGGATCTGAAAAGAATTGATGGCCTTTATGAAAGGACCAAGAAGAAACACTTATCAACACTGGAGCAAGTGTTGCTGCCATAGATAGTAGTACATTTTAGTTTATTTCATCCCAAAGGGCATGTAATAGAGTTATGAACTGTTATTTCATTTTTCTAATAAATAGAAACATTTTATTTCCGCATCTTATAATGACAAGGATCTCTATCAATAAAGATTCATGTTTCAATTTCAAAGATATGATCTTTTATGGCAATGCCTTATTTATCTTGTGGTAGTTGATATGCATGAGATAAAATAAATAACACCTAAAATTTATTGATGACTCAAACAATTAATTAGCATTATCATCTAAACAAATGATTGAAAAATTCATCTCTAGGTTCCATGTTGATGGATAAACTAGACTCTCTTGGTTAATGAACCATTAAGAGATATGAATGTCTTGTTTATTGGGCATGATGATATGTCAATCTTCACTAGATGTAGTGGGAGAATGACTATTCCATTAGGTATAATACATATTGATGTATATACATACCTATTGGAGTAAATGTTAATACTTCAAATATGGTATTTAATGAAATACCAGTATGAATATCTTGAAATGTTCAAGAATATCATAAATGAAGAACAAACTTGGTAAAAGTATTAACTCTTTGATATGATCAATGAATGAGATACTTAAACCAAATGTTTGAGGACCTTATGAGTAACTATAATAGTGTATCATAGAGAACTCATGATTAAGGCATAATGATGTCTAAATCAAAGAAGGAATCATACTCTAAATAGTAAGAGCATGATCATCAAACAAATAACTAATCTTCTAGAATTCTTTTAAAGAACATGCTTTACACTAAATAAACATGCAAAAGGAGATTAAGAATCACAAGTGTTGTGGAATCTCAAATTCCTTATGTAACAGATACACCTCATATCTAGTAGAAAACACCTTGAGCTTGGTGATGAATTGGTCATATGATGATGAGCCAATAATCTATCTAGATGATGTTAAGGAACCATATTTTGAGTTACGGCTTGAAGCCATAAGATCCAAAATGACTTCCATGTGAACCAAATAAGGTATGACCTTAATGGTATAACTTATAGGGATAAAACCCATAAGTGCAATTGGGTCTTAAGAGTTAAGACTATCATGGATGACATTTGAAGAGCTGATTGGTTGATATAAATTCAAGTGAGTTCAAGGTGTTGAACCTGATGATTTTATTTAACCAATTACATTGGCTATAGGCCATATAGGATCATGCTTGCTATTGGAACTTAAAGACTATGAAATTTGGCATATGGATGTTCAAACCACATTCCTGGTAGGAATAACATGAGGCTATGTATGTGACACAACTTGAAGGGTTTTATGATTCCATTAATGCAAATGTAGTCTATAAGTTACAAGAATTTGATATATATGATTGATTAAAGACAAGCACCTCAGAACTGGAGTCTTTACTTTGATTATATAGTCAAAAGGTTTGACCTATATATCAAAATAAAGAAGGGATATGTGATTACAAAGATTTAGTGGGTGCATATTCATATTCCACATGATCACGAGGAATGAAACGTTCTAGTATAGAAATTGGTGTGGAAACATCTTCTTTAAGGGAATAAATAGAATTGTCCTATGTGATAGGAATAGAGATCTATAGAGATAGTTCTCGAAAGTATCTTGACCTGATAAAGAGAGAGCATACATTGGCAGTCTGTGCTGAAGGGTTCAGTATGCAAAGATTCAATGGGAAAAAACTTGTCCATGTTGCATGGAGTTAGTCTCTCAGATGCCAAGTGTCCCAAATTCTTATGAAGAATAGGAACACATAGATAGATGCCTTATGCATTCGCAATTGGATCAATCATGTATGTAATCATCCCATTGTCGTGTATGTATCGAACATGACAAGAAAATATATATGTATTCATCATCTTGTATGTATTGGACATGACAATATCATATGCTCATCCAGTTATCTCTTATGTAATGGACATGATGATTGGATGTCTGTCTACTTCCAGTGAGAGTCACTGGAATACCATAAAGAACTTATTTAAGTACTTATGAAGTATTAAAGGACTAGTTCTATGGTAATAAAAGGAAGAATTTAGTGTAAATGAGTTACACTGATGCAAGCTTCTGAAATAATAGAAAATGATCGCAGAATACAAAATATAAAAGTGAATATATGTAGTTTAATTCTAAAAGGGATGTTGAGTATCCTTGTGTTATGAACACCAGTGGATACTATATGGATCTAGAAGTTCATACGAATGAACTTATAGATATTCCAACCATTGATGACAAAGTAGAAATACTAAGTCAAACTATGGAGCTAAATGTTAGGCAAGGAATATCAGATAGCATATTACGGCAACCCCATCTCACACGAAATTTTGTACAGTGAGGATATGTGAAACATACAATATACCGACTAAATCAAAGTGTTTCTAACTCACTTCATTAGCATTAACATAGTAGAAACATGTGGGACATGTTTAGAGATCACTCAGAATATGATTCAAAGGTGATTGGCTCTAAGTGCAAGTGGGAGTCTGTTGGTATGTATGCTCAAAGAGCCAATCATATGATGATTGGATTGACATATTTTATGATTGGTTTGATAAATATCAAAGGCAAGCTTCCAATTTATTTTAGCTCAATCTATTATGAGATAAATGATGGAGCAGAATGAATGTCTAAAGAATGACAATACTCAATGACGTATGTCTTCAAGTTAAGGACATGAACAATGAGATCATACAGATGCTAAGAGTATGTACATTCTTGTTATGTCCCTAGTGGGATGTCATTGTGGATGGTTGATAGACAACAATGACACATCAAGACTAGAGTGTGTGTTGGTTGATGGTAGTGTCTCATTAGTCATGATATATGATATCAAACCAAGCACATAGATACATGTTAGAGAACAGTGTATTGGACAGACCCACCATGAGAGTGATACATGGAACCATAAAATGGTAGTCAGAATCATGTCTCATAGTGATGGTGGTGATTGTGATTCTTAGAACTAAAATCACTACACTCGTCAAATGTGATTGGGTACACTTTGACATCATCAAACGTAGTCCTCAAACATGGGTTATTATAACGGTGATGATTGGGTGTCTTTGACGCATGAGATAGACTGTGAGTGGTAGATCTGGGATTTGTCACTCTTAAGGGAGTATTATGTCCAGGACACTTGATAAGCGAGACTGAGAAAGGCATACGCATGCACATGTTATATCAATATATGATATTGATGTCACACATATCTCAGACAGTCAACTCTAGTTCAAGAAACATGAATGAACATTGAAAGGATGACAACTCCATGCCTTGAGTTCATTCAGGATATCAGAGATAAAGGAATTATACATTCACTGGAATACCAATCACAGACTATATGATTGAAAGTTGTTCTCCAAATTTCCTTTTCACTTGGGTAGCACTGATGTGTGACTAGGTACCGCTCTTTGCTTGTGATGTCATAAGCTAGTTATGGACATTCACTGTCGACGTGAAATGGGACCTATAGGTTCACACACAAAGGATTAACGTGGAAGAGGACTTTATCCATGATTGAAGTTTGTATTGATTACTAAAGTGTTTAGGTACTCAATCAAACATTCAATCAATAGACTTGACTTAGAATCATCAAGTTTAAGTATTGAACCAACTGATTTGAGTGTTAGATTGATTGAGAACTGAATTGATTGTGTTCTGCACAATTTGGACCACCAACCAACCGGTTCACTGGGTGAACCGATCGGCTCATGGCCAGTGAGACGACCGGTTCACTCTAGTGAATCAATCAGTTCACTTGTCTAAAGGATCAGTGTTGGGTTGTCCTGGTTTGTGAGAAAAAGTTTTCCGTTTCACTTTTTCAATTCGATTGGGACAAGAATTAATCTTTGCATTAATTAGAAATGATTAAAGAAAGTCAATTGTGGGAAAGTCTGGGAAGTGAAACGACTGGTTCACACTCCCAACCGACTGGTTCACAAGTGAACCGATCAGCTTACGCTTGTCGAAGTGCAAATTGTTCATGGAAATTTTGGACCCTTCTACTCCCGCACAGACTGGGAACCCTGACCCTTCCCTCTACTATAAATAGAGGGGTACAGAGGGCTTCTTTAGAGATACATATCAAACCATCATTTGCTCTACAAAGTTTGTGTCCTCTCTAGTTGTGGTAACCGAGAAAGCCCAATCAAGTTCTACCCGTACAAGGAGGAACAACGAGGGAAAGATAACTACAAAAAAGCAACTGGTTGTGGGAGAGTGTGTTGGTTTCTAGTACGCCGACAGAAGGGGACAACTCCTTCTAGTTCGTTCTTCAGGATGACTAGAGTTCCTGGTAGTTTGTGTGGACTATCTATAGAGGAAAGAGACTTCTACCACTTAGGAGGACGATAGTCAACTGCAGTTCGGGTCAAGACCAGGAGCTGCACAGACGTCGTCGAAGATAGGTGGTTGAAGACCGCACTAGCTGCAAGGTATTGTCACTGAGCAAGCCTTGGGAGCAATATATCTTGCTAAAACCATCGTCGAAGATAGGTGGTTGAAGACCGCACTAGCTGCAAGGTATTATCACTGAGCAAGCCTTAGGACCAGGTATATCTCATTAAAACCATCCTTCCCATTACATAGATGTTGATGCGATCTGTTGGTTATGGGTTTATAGTCAAGTAAAATGTTTGTTTCTGCTGCCTACTGAGACCACATAAAACCCAACAATGGTATCTGATCCACGTCAATACTATAATCGATACGATCATATTTTGGTTTTTACCATCATTTATTTATTGCATATGATGTGAATATTTAAATGACAAATGTAAATATCTAATTAATACCACATGATACCAAACTATTATATACATATATGATATGGTATATATGCAATCGATACATGTCACCCTAAAATATTTTTGATGGAGGATGTGTAGCATGGTTATGGCCTATAAATCCCATGTGCATATGTATGGTTGGTCATGGTTGTTTGCATCTCGGTCTGCGCACTGAGCCCTCTTCTTCTATTCTGAATGTAACTCGAGAAAACTCGAGATTCTCTTCTACCTTTGCTCCCCTCGAATGCAACTCGAGGTTTCACAAAGATTATGTAAAATAGGATTAGCTTTATTTCTTGCTATGATGAAGACTGAAGATGACTGCTTGATGGACTGAGATGACCGACTGAAGAGCAGTTGGTGGCCTGACAAGGAACCTGACGAACCGACTGGCTAGGAGGAGAGCTGGTCAGTCATAGGATGAGCTGATCAACCCAGAATGGCCTAAGCACAGATCTTCATCAACAACTGGTTGCACGTGATGTAGACCTTATATGACCGTAGTTCCTTGTGGCTCCAAGGAACTATAATAGGATGGCCATAATCATTGCTTTATCATTATTGCATGTTTCATTTGTGGGATATAGCATGTATATGATACGTACTATATATGTGGTGATTGGATACTTATATGCATATAAAAGCATTTTAAAACCCCTCAACAAAATATTAATTTTAAGATGCCTGCCAAAAGCAGCACACATGAAAAGCTTGATCGACTAAGTGTGGGCACACCCTAGCATGGTGCACTCTCTATCTCATGGAAATGTGATGGTGAATATGTGGGTTTGCCCTAGCAGGGTGCATATTCATTGTGATGGCGTTTGGGTCAGACTTAACAAGGTGACCTTGATCGGATCAAGCACCATGAGGCATGAAGATGTTCATGACAAAGAGTTGTGCATAACATGTATCCAAGAATTGCATATGATGCAATTTGTAAATGTTACCTACCTTAATAATTGATTATGGATATTGGCGTTGGCCGGGTAATAACTCAATTGTTTTGGATCTTGGCTCACTTGAAGGTTGTATGTTGTAATCTTCCGAATTGATGGTGAGGGGTATCAGTTTGATCAAAATAGTGGGAGCAATAATTAATTAAAAGCCTAATTATATCATCAATTTTCAAACCAAATCAAATCAAAAGAGTTTTGGACTAAAATTGCAAATTTCCTTTTTGTAGAATAAATGGCTACCAACAACAATCACTTTTTGTTGTGATCGGTCCTTGAGAAGGGCAAGTTAAATGGGAACAACTTCCACGACTGGTTTAGGACGTTGAGAATTGTTCTCACTCAAGAGTGAAAGCTCTATGTCCTAGATACACCAGAATCAGATGAACCCATTCCCACTACACCAAAGACTGAAAGGGATGCTTACAAGAAGCATACTGAGGATGCCATTGATGTGAAGTACTTGATGTTGTGCTCAATAAACTGAGAGTTTCAGAAACAACATGAGAACATGGACGTCATTGTGATGGTTCAACATCTCTAGAACATGTATCAAAACCAAACATGACAAGAGAGATATGATATCTCCAAGGCATTATTCAAGTGTGTCATGACAGAAGGAGATCTAGTCGGCCCTCACACACTCAAGATGATTGGGTATGTGGAGAACCTAACAAGATTGGGATTTCCTCTGAGCCAAGAGTTGGCTACTAATGTGATACTACAATCGTTACTAGAATCTTACAGTCAGTTTCTGATGAACTACAACATGAACAACTTTGACAGGCCACTGACAGAGTTGTTGGATATGTTGAGGACAGCCAAGGTACATATGAAGAAAGACAAACCCAAATCTGTGATGATGATCAACAGAAAGAAGGGAAAGTCTAAAGACAAGGGTGAGGGCAAAGCAAATTCTGTTAATGCAAATGTAGTCTATAAGTTATAAGAGTTTGATCTATATGATTGATTAAAGACAAGCACCTCAGAACTGGAGTCTTTACTTTGATTATATAGTCAAAAGGTTTGACTTATATATCAAAATAAAGAAGGGATCTGTGATTACAAAGATTTAGTGGGAGCATATTCATATTCCACATGATCATGAGGAATGAAATGTTCTAATATAGAAACTGGTGTGGAAATACCTTCTTTAAGGGAATAAAGAGAAATGTCCTATGCCATAGGAATAGAGATCTATATAGATAGTTATGAAAAGTATCTTGACTTGATAAAGAGAGAGCACACATTGGCAACCTGTATTGAAGGGTTCAGTATCCAAAGATTCAGTGGGAGAAAACATGTCCATGCTTCATGGAGTTAGTCTCTCAGATGTCAAGTGTCCCAAATTCTTATGAAGAATAGGAACACATAGATAGATGCCTTATGCATTTGCAATTGGATCTATCATGTATGTAATCATCCCATTTTCTTGTATGTATTGGACATGACAAGAAAATATAGATGCATTCATGATATTATATGTATTGGACATGACAATATCATATGCTCATCCAGTTATCTCATATGTAATGGACATGATGATTGGATGTCTGTCTACTTCCAGTGAGAGTCACTAGAATACCATAAAGAATTTATTTAAGTACTTATGAAGTATTAAAGGACTAGTTATATGGTAATAAAAGGAAGAGTTGAGTGTAAATGAGATACACTGATGCAAGCTTCCGAAGTAACAGAAAATGATAGTAGAATACAAAATATAAAAGTGAATATATGTTGTTTAATTCTAAAAGGGATGTCGAGTATCCTTGTGTTATGAACACCAGAGGATACTATATGGATCTAGAAGTTCATACTGATGAATTTATAGATATTCCAACCATTGATGATAAAGTAGAAATACTAAGTCAAACTATGGAGCTAAATGATAGGCAAGGAATATCAAATAGCATATTACATCAACTCCACCTTATAGTAAATGTCATACAATGAGGAAATGTGAAACATGCAATATACCGACTAAAGCAAAGTGTTGCTAACTCACTTGATTAGCACTAGCGCAGCAGAAACATGTGGGACATGTTGAGAGATCACTCAGAATATGATTCAAAGGTGATTGGCTCTAAGTGCAAGTGGGAGTATGTTGGTATGTATGCCCATAGAGTCAATCATATGATGATTGGATTGGCATATGTTCTGATTGATTTGATAAATATCAAAGGCAAGCTTCCAATTTATTCTAGCTCAATCGATTATGAGATAAATGATGGAGCAGAATGAATGTCTAAAGAATGAAAATACTCAATGATGTATGTCTTTAGGTTAAGGATCTGAACAATGAGATCACACGGATGCTAAGAGTATGTACATTTTTGCTATGTCCCTAGTCATATGTCATTGTGGAAGGTTATAGACAACAATGACACATCAAGACTAGAGTGTGTGTTGGTTGATGACAGTGTCTCATTAGTAATGATATATGATATCAAACCAAGCACATAGATACATGATAGAGAACAGTGTATCAGACAGACCCACCATGAGAGTGATATATGGAACCATGAAATGGTAGTCGGAATCATCTCTCATAGTGATGGTGGTGGTTGTGATTCTTAGAATTGAAATCACTGCACTCATTGAATGTGATTGGGTACACTTTGACATCATCAAACGCAGTCTTAAAACATGGGTTGTTATAACGGTGATGATTGGGTGGCTTTGACGCATGAGATAGACTGTGAGTGATAGATATGGAATTCGTCCCTCCTAAGAGAGTATGATGTCCAGGCCACTTGATAAGCGAGACTGAGAAAGGAATGTGCATGCACATGCGAATCAATATATGATATTGATGTCACACATATCTCAAACAGTCTGCTCTAGTTCAAGAAACATGAATGAACGTTGAAAGGATGACAACTCCATTTCTTGAGTTCATTCAAGATATCAGAGACAAAGGAATTATACATTCACTAGAACACCAATCACAGACTGTAGGATTAAAAGTTGTTCTCCAACTTTCTTTTTCACTTGGGTAGCACTGATGTGCAACTACGTACCGCTCTTTGCTTGTGATGTCATAAGCTAGTTATGGACATTCACTGCCAACGTGAAATGGGACCTATAGGGTCACACACAAAGGATTAACTTGTAAGAGGATTATATCCATAAATGAAGTTTGGATTGATTACTAAAGTGTTTAGGTACTCAATCAAACATTCAATCAATAGACTTGACTCAGAATCATCAAGTTCGAGTGTTGAACCAACTGATTTGAGTGTCAGATTGATTGAGAACTGAATTGACTGTGTTAAGCACAATCTAGACCACCAACCGACCGTTTCACTGGGTGAACCGATCGGCTCATGGCCAGTGAGATGATCGGTTCACTCTGGTGAACCGATCGATTCACTTGTCCAAACGAGCAGTGTTGGGTTGTCCCAGTTTGTGAGAAAAAGTGTTCTATTTCGCTTGTTCAATTCGATTGGGATAAGAATGTCCCAATTTGTGAGAAAAAGTTTTCTCTTTTTGCTTGTTCAATTCGATTGGGACAAGAATTAATCTTTGCATTAATTAGAAACGAATAAGAAAAGTCAATTGTAGGAAAGTCTAGGAAGTGAAATGACTAGTTCACTAAGTGAGCCGACCGGTTCACACTCCCAACCGACCGGTTTATAAGTGAATCGATCAGTTCACCTTGACAAATGACCATTTCAGTTATGAAACAACCGGTTCACCTGCCGAAGTGGAAATTATTCATGGAAATTTCAGACCCTTCTACTCCCACACATATTGGGAACGTTGACCCGACCCTCTACTATAAATAGAGGGGTACATGGGCTTCTCCAGAGATACAACTCAGAACATCAGTTACTCTACAAAGTTGTTGTCCTCTCTGGTTGTGGTAACTGAGAGAGCCCAAGCAAGTTCTACCGGTCCAGGGAGGAACATCGAGGGAAATACAACTGTAGAAAAGTAACTGGTTGTGGGAGAGTGTGTCGGTGACTAGTACTCTGACAAAAGGGGACAACTCCTTCTAGTTCGTTCTTCAGAACAACTAGAGTTCCCAGTAGTTCGAGTGGACTATCTATAGAGGCGGGAGACTTCTATTGCTCAGGAGGACGATAGTCAATCGTAGTAAGGGTCAAGACCAGGAGTTGCATAGATGTCATCAAAGATAGGTGGTTGAAGACCGTACTAGCTACGAGGTATTGTTGTTGAGAAAGCCTCAGGACTAGGTATATCTCACTAAAATCATCCTTCCCATTACATAGATGTTGATGCGATCTGCTGGTTATGGGTTTATGGTCAAGTAAAATTTTTATTTCCGCTTCCTACTGAGCCCACATAAAACCCAACAATGGTATCAGAGCCACGTCAATACTGTATGGTTTGGGGTAATCGAAATGATCGAATTTTAGTTTTTACCATCTTTTATTTATTACATATGATGTGAATATTTAAATGACTAATGTGAATATCTGATTAATACCACATGATCCCAAACCAATATATACATATATGATATGGTATATATGCAATCGATACGTGTCACTCTAAAATGGTTTTGATGTTGGATGTGTCACATGGTTATCGCCTATAAACCCTATGTGCATGTGTATGGTTGGTTATGGTTGTTTGTATCTCAGTCTGTGCACTGAGCCCTCTTCTTCTATTCTGAATGTAACTCGAGAAAACTCGAGATTCTCTTCTACCTTTGCTCCCCTCAAATGCAACTCGAGGTTTCACAAAGATTATGTAAAATAGGATTAGCTTTATTTCTTGTTATGACGAAGACTGAAGATGACCACTTGATGGACCGAGATGACCGACTGAGGAGCAGTTGGTAGCCTGACAAGGAGCTCGACGACCTGGCAAACTGACCGTCTGGAGGAGACATACAATCGGTTGGTGACAACCAACTGACCATCCAAGAGGCGAGCCGATCATTCACAGGATGAGCTGATCAACCCGCAACAGCCTAAGCACAGATCTTCATCAATAATATGTTGCATGTAATGTAGACCTTAGATGACCGTAGTTCCTTGTGGCTCCAAGGAACTACAATATGATGGCCATAATCATTGCTTTATCGTTATTGCATGTTTCATTTGTGGGATATAACATGTATATGATACGTACTATATATGGTGATTGGATACTTATATGCATATATAAGCATATTAAAACCCCTCAACAATATATTAAGTTTAAGATGCCTTCCAATAGCAGCACACATGAAAATCTTGATCGACTGAGTGTGGGCACGCCCTAGCGTGGTGCACCGCCTATCTTATGGAAGTGTGATGGTGAATATGTGGGTCTTTCCTTGCAGGGTGCATATTCATTGTGTTGGTGTTTGGTTCATACTTAACAAGGTGACATTGATCAGATCAAGCACCTTGAGGCATGCATATGTTCATGACAAAGAGTTGTGCATAACATCTATCCAAGAATTGCATATGATGCAATTAGTAAATGTTACCTACCTTAATAATTGATTATGGACGCTAGCATTGGTCGGGTAATAACTCAATTGTTTTAGATCTTGGCTCACTAGAAGGTTGTATGCTACAATCTTCCAAATTGATGGTGAGGGCTATCAGTTTCATCAAAATGGTAGGAGTGATAATTAATTAAAAACTTAATTATATCGTCAATTTTCAAATCAAATCAAATCAAATCAAATCAAATCAAAAGAATTTTGGACTAAAATTGCAAATTTCCTTTTGCAGAATAAATGGCTACCAACAACAATCACTTTTCATTGTGATCGGTCCTTGAGAAGGACAAGTTAAATGGGAACAAATTCCATGACTGGTTTAGGACGTTGCAAATTGTTCTCACTCAAGATCAAAAGCTCTATGTCCTAGATACACCAAAATCGGATGAACCCACTCCCACTACACCAAAGGCTGAAAGGGATGCTTACAAGAAGCATACTGAGGATGCCATTGATGTGAAGTGCTTGATGTTGTGCTCAATGAACTATGAGTTGTAGAGATAACATAAGAACATGGACGTCATTGAGATGGTTCAACATCTCAAGAACATGTATCAAGACTAAGCACAACAAGAGAGATATGATGTCTCCAAGGTATTATTCAAGTGCATCATGAAAGAAGAAGATCCAGTAGGCCCTCACATAGTCAAGATGATTGGGTATGTGGAGAACCTAATAAGACTGAGCCAAGAGTTGGCTACATATGTGATATTGCAATCGTTGCCAGAATCCTACAGTCAGTTTGTGATGAAATACAACATGAACAACTTTGACAGGCCACTAACAGAGTTGTTGGGCATGTTGAGAACAGCCGAGGCATAGATGAAGAAAGACAAACCCAATTTTGTGATGATGATCAGCAGAAAGAATGGAAAGTCTAAAGGCAAGGGCAAATCAAAGTAAGGTTCTGATGCTAGCCATCAACCCAAGTAATCTTGAACTCTCAAAGCCAAGGGAGGGGTGAACAAGGGAGGCAAATGTCACCATTGTCATGAGCCAAAACATTGGAATAGAAATTGCCTTCTCTACATAGATGAACTAAAGAAGAAGGAGGGGATGGAAGTCTCCACCTTAGGTATCAAGAAATAAACTTAAAATACTTCTTTATCTTAGGTATATAATACCAAGATATAGATCTGACATATATGATGTGCAGGATCTGAAAAGAAGTGATGGCCTTTATGAAAGAAATAAGAAGGAACACTCATCAACATTGGAGCACGTGTTGTTGCCATAGATAGTAGTATCTTTTAGTTTATTGCAGCCCAAAGGGCAAGTAATAAAGTTATGAACTACTATTTCATTTTGCTAATAAATGGAAACATTTTATTTCTGTATCTTGTAATGACAAGGATGTCTATCAATAAGGATTCATGTTTCAATTTCAAAGATATGACCTTTTATGGCAATGCCTTATTAATCTTGTGGTACTTGATATGCATGAGGTAAAATAAATAATACCTAAAAGTTATTGATGACTCAAACAATTAATTAGCATTATCATATAAACAAATGAATGAGAAATTCATCTCTAGGTTCCATGTTGATGGATAAACTAGACTCTCTTGGTTAATGAACCATTAAGAGATATGAATGTCTTATTTATTGGGCATGATGACAAGTGTATCTTCACTAGATGTAGTGGGAGAATGACTATTCCATTAGGTATAATACTTATTGATGTATATACATACCTATTGGAGTAAATTTTAATACTTCAGATATGGTATTTAATGAAATACCAATATGAATATCATGAAATGTTCAAGAATATCATAAATGAAGAATAAACTTGGTAAAAGTATTAACTCTTTGATATGATCAATGAATAAGATACTTAAACCAAATATTTGAGGACCTTATGAGTAACTATGATAGTTTATCATAGAGAACTCATGATTAAGACATAATGTTGTCTAAATCAAAGAAGGAATCATACTATAAATAGTAAGAGCATGATCATCAAACAAATAACCAATCTTCTAGAATTCTTCTAAAGAACATGATTTACACTAAATAAACATACAAAAGGAGATTAAGAATCACAAGTATTGTGGAATCTCAAATTCCTTATGTAATAGATACACCTCGTATCTAGTAGAAAACACCTTGAGCTTCGTGATGAATTGGTCATATGATGATGGGCCAATAATCTATCTAGATGATGTTGAGGAACCAGATTTTAGTTATAGCTTGAAGCCATAAGATCGAAAATGACTTCCATGTGAACCAAATAAGGTATGACCTTAATGGTAGAACTTATAGGGATAAAACCCATAAGTGCAATTGGGTCTTAAGAGCTAAGACTGACATGGATGACATTTGAAGAGTTGATTGGTTGAGATAAATTCAAGTGAGTTCAAAGTGTTGAACCTGATGATTTTATTTAACTAATTGCAGTGGCTATAGGCCATACAGGATCATGCTTGCTATTGGAACTTAAAGACTATGAAATTTGGCATATGGATGTTAAAACCACATTCCTAGTAGGAATAACATGAGGTTGTGTATGTGACACAACCTAAAGGGTTTTATAATTCCGTTAATGCAAATGCAGTCTATAAGTTACAAGAGTTTGATCTATATGATTGATTAAAGACAAGCACCTTAGAACTGGAGTCTTTACTTTGATTATATAGTCAAAAGGTTTGACTGATATATCAAAATAAAGAAGGGATATGTGATTACAAAGATTTAGTGGGAGCATATTCATATTCCACATGATCATGAGGAATGAAACGTTCTAATATAGAAACTGGTGTGGAAATACCTTCTTTAAGGGAATAAAGAGAAATGTCCTATGTCATAGGAATAGAGATCTATAGAGATATTTTTCGAAAGTATCTTGACCTGATAAAGAGAGAGCATACATTGGCAGTCTATGCTGAAGGGTTCAGTATGCAAAGATTCAGTGGGAGAAAACTTGTCCATGTTGCATGGAGTTAGTCTCTCAGATGCCAAATGTCCCAAATTCTTATGAAGAATAGGAACACATAGATAGATGCCTTATGCATTTGCAATTGGATCTATCATGTATGTAATCATCCCATTGTCTTGTATGTATCGGACATCACAAGAAAATATATATGCATTCATCATCTTGTATGTATTGGACATGACAATATGATATGATCATCTAGTTATCTCGTATCTAATGGACATAATGAGTGGATGTCTGTCTACTTCCAGTGAGAGTCACTAGAATACCATAAAGAACTTATTTAAGTACTTATGAAGTATTCAAGGACTATTTCTATGGTAATAAAAGGAAGAGTTGAGTGTAATTGATCTAAACTAATGCAAGCTTCCAAATATAAAAGTGAATATATGTTGTTTAATTCTAAAAGGGATGTCAAGTATCCTTGGTGTTATGAACACCAGAGTATACTATATGGATCTAGAAGTTCATACGGATGAACTTATAGATATTTTGACCATTCATGACGAAGTAGAAATACTAAGTCAAACTATGGAGCTAAATGTTAGGCAAGGAATATCAGATAGCATATTGCAACAACTTATCTCATACGAAATGTCGTACAACAAGGAGATGTGAAACATGCAATATATCAACTAAAGAAAATTGTTGCTAACTCACTGGATTAGCACTAGCGCAGCAGAAACATGTAGGACATGTTTAGAGATCACTCCGAATATGATTCAAAGGTGATTGGATCTAAGTGCAAGTGGGAGTATGTTGGTATGTATGACCAAATAGCCAATCATATGATGACTGGATTGGCATATGTTATGATTGATTTGATAAATATCAAAGGCAAGCTTCCAATTTATTCTAGCTCAATCAATTATGAGATAAATGATGGCGCATAATGAATGTCTAAAGAATGATAATACTCAATGATGTGTGTCTTCTAGTTAAGGACCTGAACAATGAGATAGTATGGATGCTAAGAGTATGTACATTCTTGTTATGTCCCTAGTCGGATGTCATTGTGGAAGGTTGATAGATAACAATGACACATTAAGACCAGAGTGTGTGTTGGTTGATGACAATGTCTCATTAGTCATGATATATGACATCAAACCAAGCACATATATACATTTTAGAGAATAGTGTATCAGTTAGACCCACCATGAGAGTGATACATGGAACCATGAAATGGTAGTCTGAATCATCTCTCATAGGGATGGTGGTGATTGTGATTCTTTGACCTGAAATCACTACACTCGTCGAATGTGATTGGGTACACTTTGACATCATCAAACATAGTCTTAAAACATGGGTTCTTATAACGCTAATGATTGGGTGGTTTTTATGCATGAGATAGACTGTGAGTGATAAGATACGAGATTTGTCCCTCCTAAGGGAGTATGATGTCCAGGCCACTTGATAAGCAAGACTGAGAAAGGCATGCGCTTGCACATGTGAATCAATATATGATATTGATGTCACACATATCTGAGATAGTCTACTCTAGTTCAAGAAACATGAATGAATGTTGAAAGGATGACAACTCCATGCCTTGAGTTCATTTAGGATATCAGAGACAAAAGAATTATACATTCAGTGGAACACCAATCACAGACTGTAGGATTGAAAGTTGTTCTCCAACTTTCCTTTTCACTTGAGTAGCACTGATGTGCGACTAGGTACCGCTCTTTGCTTGTGATGTCATAAGCTAGTTATGGACATTCACTACCAATGTGAAATGGGACCTATAGAGTCACACACAAAGGATTAACCTAGAAGAGTATTTTGTCCATGAATGATGTTTGGATTAATTACTAAAGTGTTTAGGTACTCAATAAAACATTCAATCAATAGATTCGACTCAAAATCATCAAGTTCAAGTGTTAAACCAACTGATTTGAGTGTCAGATTGATTGAGAACTAAATTGACTGTGTTCTGCACAATCTGGACCACCAACCGTCTGGTTCACCTAGTGAACCGATCAGCTCATGGCCAATGAGATGACCAGTTCACTCTGGTGAACCGATTGGTTCACTTGTCTAAACGAGTAGTGTTGGGTTGTCCCAGTTTGTGAGAAAAAGTTTTCCCTTTCACTTGTTCAATTCGATTGGGACAAGAATTAATCTTTGTATTAATTAGAAATGAATAAGGAAAGTCAATTGTGGGCAAGTCTAGGAAGTAAAATGATCAGTTCACTTAATGAATAAGGAAAGTCAATTGTGGACAAGTCTAGGAAGTAAAATGACTGATTCACTAAGTGAACCAATCGACTTACCTTGCCAAATGACGTTTTAGTTATGAAATGACTGGTTTGCCTGCCAAAGTGCAAATTGTTCATGGAAATTCCAGACCCTTCTACTCCCGCACAGACTGGGAACCCTGACCATGCCCTCTACTATAAATAGAGGGGTACAAGGGGCTTCTCCATAGACACAACTCAGAATGTTTGTTTCTCTAGAAAGTTGTTGTCCTCTCTGTTTGTGGTAACCGAGAGAGCCCAAGCAAGTTCTATCCGTCCAGGGAGGAATAGTGAGGGAAAGACAATCGTAGAAAAGCAATTGGTTGTGGGAGAGTGTGTCGGTGACTAGTACACCGACATAAGGGAACTGTGATGGAATGGACTTTTGTAATCCAAAAATTTCCAATGACTTAAGTGAAAACATATGGTCGAGTTAGATTGAGAATTCCAAGCTTTTGAAAAGTAGGTGTGTTGATGTGAGGTGGATATCATGATTAAGATCTCTCTTTCAATGCCTTTTTGAGGAATTTAATTGAATGATCTAACCATTGATTTTTGGTACCAAATTTTAGTAGAAGGTAGCTTGAGTTGTGAGGAAGCTATGGTTAAAATATGGTGGCAATTGAAGGTTCCTAGACCAAGATAATGAGGTTTGAAAGTGATGTGAAAATGTATACAATCATGTATGATTGGCAACGATTCAATTACATTAGCTTAGGCTTTGATCAATATCCTTGTCACACTCAATGTGTTATGTTTTGGCTGCGTGACACAAGATATACAGTACATAGTCTAGACCCAGTGGACAAAGCTTTCAGATGGAGATGCCACGGATCTGGCATTTTGCGGCCTTTGGATTGGAATGATCGAACGACGCATGATTTCCTTTCTTGGAACTGCTCTAAGACCAGTGTGCACGGAAGGACGACCCACCACACAACCACGACTGCAGAACATGGGCCTAGATGCATTGCTGGTCGTGGGGGTGGTTTCTTCACATTCGGAGGAGTGAAGCCCCTCACTTCAGGCAATGGACCAGAAAGGAAGAGTCGCACCTCCCCGGTTCAAACTGTTGTCCTCATCTTTATCTGTAGGTGGCGTCGAGCCATGCGAAGAAGTGAGGACTGAATGAGGAAGCAAGAGGTGGTGAGGCTACAATGGTGGTGTCCCGAAGATGCAGTCAGAGAAGAGAAAGAGAGTCAGGAGGTGCAGGTTATCCGTATCAAAACTGATCCCCGACGGCGGCTTCTCTAGGCGGCAACCTTGCACACACCATGGAAAAAGAAGGAGGTCGCAAGGAGGAGGAAGCTTCCTTCTTCTTCTAGCTCAAGAAGTTGTTGCCCAGACCACACCGGAGTGTTCCTCAACGGAGCTCAAAGCGCAGCGCGAGCGTGAGATCTCGAACGCGTTGACAGAGAGGAGAAAGAGAGTGCCGACAGGAGCGGACCGAGGAGGAGGACGGAGGAGCCGATCCCCTTGCTGGAGCTCTGCTCCACGGCGGCGGCGCTGGGCTCTCTGAGCCGCATGGAGGCATAGTGGCGAGCCTGGACCCTGCAGCTGCGGTGGTGGCTCTGTGAGGAGGAGGCTGATCATCGTCGGGCTAAGGCCTTGCGGCGCCGTCCGCGTTCGTGAGAAAGAAGACGACTTGCATAGAGAGGGGTCGGACGGTCCAGTTAGACCAAAAATGAACCAGCTCAATTGACTTGAACCAGCCGAACCAGTGTGAACCAGGAGACCAGCCGGATCAGACCAAGTGAACAATGCCCTCCTCAATGCCACGTGTCGATGGCCGATTGGCCAAAAGGTAAGAAAATATCTCAGAAATGCCCAGACCTTGTATAATTCATAGAAAATAGATTGTTTATCAGAAAAATACAAACAAGGTATCAAAATGTTCAGAAAAATGAGTACAACACAGTGGAAGCATAATATGTGGCTTTTGATGCATTAATATCAGTGATATCTTGTTAGTTGTGAAATGCTTAATTGATGGATAATAAATATCAAACGTTGGTCTAAAATTATGGAAACATGCCAGTGAATCATAAATAATGTTTATAATGCACCTGATATCAGTGATGGTCATGTTGATGCACGAAGTTATGTAATTTTCTTAGAATGTCTATTTAGGGATAATAACCCTAAATAAAATGTAATAAATACATACGTGTTCAATAAATGATGAAATTCACAGAGAAAGCTCATATCAGTATATTGAACCTCAGGTTTAATTATGAGATCATAATGATGAACATAATCCATGTTATATGAAGATGAATCTTAATACATGGTTTTAAACCCTAATCTCGGTTAATGGTGTAACCTAGGGTTAATTAATGTGCACAAAAATACTATGGAAGATAATGTTCGGATAATGAATCATAATCTGGAATATGACATCAGTGAGACAATCATAAGACTAGAATACAAGTAATAATGCACATATCCTAATAAACTAAGTGAAACCCTAATGAATGTAATTAGGGTAAAGATGAGATGCAAGATGATGTGAATCTGATGATAATACATGGTCTTGTCTTAATCAGGGTTGACCAAGGATATAGATGACATGAGGAACATGTGATTAGGTTTCTCTTTGGAAGGTACGCCATTATCTCTTACTTGGCTAATTATACAATATGCTTGTGTTATATGGTAGTAGAAACTTGGCATATGGTATTGATTGAAATGATTGTTCTTGTATGATATGTTGCATGATTTTCCATACTTATTGCTATGAACACATCAAACATAATATATCTGTTCCATTATATGAAAGCACTAACTCTTTGGTAGTGTGTTTGGAAGTGACCTAACTCTTTGGTAGTGGTCACATTGTACATATGACCTAACTCTTTGGTAGTGGTCTGACCTAACGCTTTAGTAGTGGTCACCTTATACAAATGATCTAACTCTTTGGTAGTGATCATAAAGGCCTTGGTATATAATGGAAAATAAGCTTAAAATATGTGTTCTCTTTTGTTAATGAATATCCTTATGCAAGTATATGCTTTTCTTATATTCTTCTGTTACTACCAAGTATTAGTTTTATCTTATTGCCAAGATATGATGAGAGGTATATAAAAGACACGTAGGCGTACTCAGTACAATATTCATGAAATATTGTGCTGACATGTACCGCATGTAATCTTTTGTTTAGGTGGTGGTTTTGCTCTTGAAGATCCAGGATAGTTGAGAGTTGTGTAGCGAGCTGATGTACAGGTGGACCTGTTGTCTTAAGATCCTGTAGTTTAGATGTAGTACATGTATATGTATAAGTTTGCTGTTCAATATGTAATATCAAATGTTGTAACAATTCATGTTGTAATTATATGTTGAATGGTGAACATGTGTTGTGGTTTGTTTATTGTTCATGTGCATGTGCTACTGGTTGTTCCTTATGACTTCCTCTGATTTTCTTCTTCTTAGCCTCGTGTGGGATGTTTAAATTGGGATTCCCGCTGAGGTGAGGGTTTCAATTTGGACGTCGCACATCAGATTAAGTTTTAGAAAATCCGGGGACGTCACAGGTGGTATCAGAGCATGAACAATAGCAAAGCCTGACATTATCCCATTATGCAACTCAAAACCAGAAAACCTTGAACTTAATAATATCTTTAGGGTTAGATTAGTTGTCTTTTAGAGACTAGATCTGACCTAGCCTCTAGGTTAGCACCTAGATGTCCGAGAACTAGGTCTAGACTGGTGCTTGTTGAGTAGCAAGTCCTTAGATGTCGTTCTTTCCTTGTAGTGCAGTGGTATGGGAT
The DNA here is from genome assembly GCA_963693085.1 of Alisma plantago-aquatica. NCBI lineage: Eukaryota > Viridiplantae > Streptophyta > Magnoliopsida > Alismatales > Alismataceae > Alisma > Alisma plantago-aquatica. The sequence continues at coordinate 512,146,578 of OY856413.1, read as the reverse complement.
GTTGCATTATTTGGAAATGACGTGCATCAAGGGAAGAGAAACCCTAGACATATTGCGCATGTTGTCTAGAGTAGCTACACTAGTCTACCCCTTGTTCTAACCCTTTTCACTAGTTTTCATGACACTAGACTCTCTACTATGTGTGGGACACTCGTTTTCAAGATTTGGTCTTTGATTCCAACGGATCGAACCTCGATAGTTTTCTCTGACGCTTGTTTTATCGGTGAAAAACTATATAATATTTTAATATGTATATGTATTACAAAAATGTGTCCCCACACATGTACGAGTAGGAGGCGATCATGCAACCTAAGTGAAAGTGAATGACATCAGTCTAGAAGAGAGATAGTTCTAGATTAGATGTCTAGAGCCTTGTTTGGCATATGTGATAGATGGAGTAGATAGAATAAGTTTTGATGATATGATGTAAGTCTTACATAGATGACATAAGATGGTTATGTTGATTTATGTTTGTCTTTGAGGACTCAAGTTTAGTTTGAGGATTTGAGATAAGTTTTGATGATGCAAGTATGAGTTCTTTTATGAGATGAGATAAGTTAAGTTAAAGCAAGGATGTGAGTCAGCATTAGCCTCAAGCTCTTTTACAAAGGAGGACCTCTAGTGTTAGGACCAGTTTTGGGGTTAGCTCAAGAGAGAGTGAGACCCATAGGGAGAAGGTAAGAGAACCTAGACTCCACGATATGAGAAATATGAGATACGTGATGTGATATGTCCTAAACTAGATTACTCCTGAGTGATTGAGTTGGGTTGCTTTATGCATGATTTTGATAGTTATGTTGAACCCTAGATGTCCTTGGGAGGACCAAACCCTAGAGACAGAGAGAGGCTGGTTATATGTGCATATGTGAACATGAATATGAGTGCCTGCCATCTGGGTGAGGGAGAGAGCCCAAGACCCTGGAGGAGGTAGCTATGTTAGTTTCTGAGAAGCCTCGTTCTCGGGTTGGTGGTTTCCCACATAGGAATCTAGTGGTGTATATAAGAGAGATTTGGGTAAGGATGTTGTATGGTTAGAAGACCTATGAAGAGTATGTCATAGCATGTTTTGGTTTGTGCTTATGTGGCTAGAGCTTGTAAAGCTATCATGAGTGCCAATGAGGTAATCCAAAACCCTAAACCAAGGAGGAAAGATAAAGTATAATCATATGAGATACTCATAAGGTTGAGTTAGCTCAGAGAGACTGAGCATAGTGCTAGCCTCATGGTATGGGTTAGAGGAGCCTCACTTAGACAAGATAAAGTTTTGATATATGCTTAACAAGCCGCTCACATAAGTTTGTTTAGCACAACCAAGATGTAATAAATATAAAGATGTGATTTAATCTTGAGACATGATATATAGATATGATATGATGAAAACCTAGAGATGGCTTGATAGATATCAATGCATAAATGGTTAACCATGTACATGATAATGATGATAATTTGATAGTGTTGGTTAATCTTGTGAGAATTCATTAATAAATGCTGCAATTTATTATGAGCAACGAAATAAGATCCTGTGAATGAAACATGTACATGAGGTGTTAATCCCAGTACTTAATAAAGATGAAAAATATAGTTTGATAGCTAGCACAACATAATGTTGATGACACCTTGACATAATCGGTTAACTTAGTTAAATTTATTTGGAACGTGATAGTATGATGTCGAATGTTAATGCATGAGTTAAGATAAGGAAGCAAATCTAACATAAGAGATATATAATAACTTAACCTAAGTTCTAAACCCTGAGTTTAACCTTGAATGGAGTGTTTGTTCACCAAGATGGTTGTAAAACCCCTCTAACAGTGCTTTGGATACATGGTTCTAGGTAACCTTTGCGGATATGTTACACATAGAATAGTGCCTACGTGTGGATGAAGACATGGTAGTTTTCCTTGGAGTATTAGAATGGTTAACTTTCGAGGATGAAAGTTCTTTTAAGATGTATATGATGTGACAAAGTGGATTTTGGCTTAATTTCGAGGACAAAATTTCTTTGAAGGTGTGTAGGATGTGATGGAATGGACTTTTGTAATCCAAAAATGTCCAATGACTTAAGTGAAAACATATGGTCGAGTTAGATTGAGAATTCCAAGATTTTGACAAGTAGGTGTGTTGATGTGAGGTGGATATCATGATTAAGATCTCTCTTTCAATGCCTTTTTGAGGAATTTAATTGAATGGTCTAACCATTGATTTTTGGTACCAAATTTTAGTAGAAGGTAGCTTGAGTTGTGAGGAAGCTATGGTTAAAATTTGGTGGCAATTGAAGGTTCCTAGACCAAGATAATGAGGTTTGAAAGTGATGTGAAAATGTATGCAATCATGTATGATTGGCAACGATTCAATTACATTAGCTTAGGCTTTGATCAATATCCTTGTCACACTCAATGTGTTATGTTTTGGCTGCATGACACAAGATCTACAGTACATAGTCTAGACCCAGTGGACAAAGCTTTCAGATGGAGATGCCACGGATCTGGCATTTTGCGGCCTTTGGATTGGAATGATCGAACGACGCATGATTTCCTTTCTTGGAACTGCTCCAAGACCAGTGTGCACGGAAGCACGAACCACCACACAACCATGACTGTGGAACATGGTCCTAGATGCATAGCTAGTCGTGGGGGTGGTTTCTTCACATTCGGAGGAGTGAAGCCCCTCACTTCAGGCAATGGACCAGAAAGGAAGAGTCGCACCTCCCCAGTTTGAACTGTTGTCCTCATCTTTATCTGTAGGTGGCGTCGAGCCATGCGAAGAAGTGAGGACTGAATGAGGAAGCAAGAGGTGGTGAGGCTACAATGGTGGCATCCCGGAGATGCAGTCAGAGAAGAGAAAGAGAGTCAGGAGGTGCAGGTTATCCGTATCAAAACTGATCCCCGACGGCGGCTTCTCTAGGCGGCAACCTTGCACACACCATGGAAAAAGAAGGAGGTCGCAAGGAGGAGGAAGCTTCCTGCTTCTTCTAGCTCGAGAAGTTGTTGCCTAGACCGCACTGGAGTGTTCCTCGACGGGGCTCAAAGCGCAGCACGAGCGCGAGATCTCGAACGCGTCGACAGAGAGGAGAAAGAGAGTGTCGACAGGAGCGGACCGAGGAGGAGGACGGAGGAGCCGATCCCCTTGCTGGAACTCTGCTCCACGGCGGCGGCGCTGGGCTCTCTGAGCCGCATGGAGGCATAGCGGCGAGCCTGGAGCCTACAGCTGCGGTGGCGGCTCAGTGAGGAGGAGGCCGATCATCGCCGGGCTAAGGCCTTGCGGCGCCGTCCGCGTTCGTGAGAAAGAAGACGACTTGCATAGAGAGGGGCCGGACGGTCCAGTTAGACCAGAAATGAACCAGCTCAATTGACTTGAACCAGCCGGCCCAGTGTGAACCAGGAGACCAGCCAGATCAGACCAAGTGAACCATGCCCTCCTCAATGCCACGTGTCGACGGCCGATTGGCCAAAAGGTAAGAAAATATCTCAGAAATGCCCAGACCTTGTATAATTCATAGAAAATAGACCGTTTATCAGAAAAATACAAACAAGGTATCAAAATGTTCAGAAAAATGAGTACAACACAGTGGAAGCATAATATATGGCTTTTGATGCATTAATATCAGTGATATCTTGTTAGTTGTGAAATGCTTAATTGATGGATAATAAATATCAAACGTTGGTCTAAAATTATGGAAACATGCCAGTGAATCATAAATAATGTTTACAATGCACCTGATATCAGTGATGGTCATGTTGATGCACGAAGTTATGTAATTTTCTTAGAATGTCTATTTAGGGATAATAACCCTAAATAAAATGTAATAAATACATATGTGTTCAATAAATGATGAAATTCACAGAGAAAGCTCATATCAGTATATTGAACCTCAGGTTTAATTATGAGATCATAATGATGAACACAATCCATGTTATATGAAGATGAATCTTAATACATGGTTTTAAACCCTAATCTCGGTTAATGGTGTAACCTAGGGTTAATTAATGTGCACAAAAATACTATGGAAGATAATGTTCGGATAATGAATCATAATCTGGAATATGACATCAGTGAGACAATCATAAGACTAGAATACAAGTAATAATGCACATATCCTAATAAACTAAGTGAAACCCTAATGAATGTAATTAGGGTAAAGATGAGAAGCAAGATGATGTGAATCTGATGATAATACATGGTCTTGTCTTAATCAGGGTTGACCAAGGATATAGATGACATGAGGAACATGTGATTAGGTTTCTCTTTGGAAGGTACGCCATTATCTCTTACTTGGCTAATTATACAATATGCTTGTGTTATATGGTAGTAGAAACTTGGCATATGGTATTGATTGAAATGATTGTTCTTGTATGATATGTTGCATGATTTTCCATACTTATTGCTATGAACACATCAAACATAATATATATGTTCCATTATATGAAAGCACTAACTCTTTGGTAGTGTTCTTGGAAGTGACCTAACTCTTTGGTAGTGGTCACATTGTACATATGACCTAACTCTTTGGTAGTGGTCTGACCTAACTCTTTAGTAGTGGTCACCTTGTACAAATGATCTAACTCTTTCGTAGTGATCATAAAGGCCTTGGTATATAATGGAAAATAAGCTTAAAATATGTGTTCTCTTTTGTTAATGAATATCCTTATGCAAGTATATGCTTTTCTTATATTCTTCTGTTACTACCAAGTATTAGTTTTATCTTATTGCCAAGATATGATGAGAGGTATATAAAAGACACGTAGGCGTACTCAGTACAATATTCATGAAATATTGTGCTGACGTGTACCGCATGTAATCTTTTGTTTAGGTGGTGGTTTTGCTCTTGAAGATCCAGGATAGTTGAGAGTTGTGTAGCGAGCTGATGTACAGGTGGACCTGTTGTCTTAAGATCCTGTAGTTTAGATGTAGTACATGTATATGTATAAGTTTGTTGTTCAATATGTAATATCAAATGTTGTAACAATTCATGTTGTAATTATATGTTGAATGGTGAACATGTGTTGTGGTTTGTGTATTGTTCATGTGCATGTGCTACTGGTTGTTCCTTATGACTTCCTTTGATTTTCTTCTTCTTAGCCTTGTGTGGGATGTTTAAATTGGGATTCTCGCTGAGGTGAAGGTTTCAATTTAGACGTCGCACATCAGATTAAGTTTTAGAAAATCCGGGGACGTCACAGGAACAACCCATTATAGTTTGTTCTTCAAGATGACTAGAGTTCTCGATAGTCCGTGTGGACTATCTATAGAGGCGGGAGACTTCTACCGCTCAGGAGGACGACAGTCAACCGCAATCTGGGTCAAGACCAGGAGTTGCACAGACACCGTCGAAGATAGGTGGTTGAAGACCACACTAGCTGAGAGGTATTGTCGTTAAGCAAGCCTCAGGACCAGGTATATCTTACTAAAACCATCATCGAAGATGGGTGGTTGAAGACCACACTAGCTGTGAGGTATTGTCACTGAGCAAGCCTCAGGACTAGGTTTATCTCGCTAAAACCATCCTTCCCATTACATAGATGTTGATGCGATCTGCTGGTTATGGGTTTATGGTCAAGTAAAAATTTTGTTTCCGCTGCCTACTGAGACCACATAAAACCAACAATGGTATCAGAGCCACATCAATACTCTATGTTTTAGGATAATCGATATGATCAGATTTTGGTTTTTACCATCTTTTATTAATTGCATACGATGCAAATATTTAAGTGATGAATGTGAATATCTGATTAACAACACATGATCCCAAACTAATATATATGCAATCGATATGCATCACCCTAAAATGGTTTTGATGGTGGATGTGTAGCATGGTTATGGCCTATAAACCCTATGTGCATGTGTATGGTTGGTTATGGTTGTTTGCATCTCAGTCTGCGCACCAAAACCTAATCCTTTCTAACCACCTTTGCTTTCAACTTCATATCCTAGTAGCTTCCTAAAGGCAAAACTAAACAGCCTCAGGCTACTATGGTTACTTACATCTTTTAATTGTAGATATTTTAGGGGGTTTAATCAACATGATTCTAATGTGAAACTCATAGGATCCTACATCAACCTTTCATCATCTCAAGGGCTGCATACATCAATTCTAGAGCAAAACATATCACTTAAAGGGGAACTATGTAAGGCAAGGGTTCTAATTAGGGAGACAAAATTGAAATAGTCAGATTTCGACTACCACAGGATCTGATACCATGTTGTAAAAGAGTAAAATCACCCCTTTATTAAAAATTTGAAAAATAAAACATCCACCCTAGACATAATCAAAAGGTATGCTAGAACAACTGTAAATTTTTCAAATCTTTATATAATTGTATACAAAAAGTGTAATGCAACGGAACATAATTTCATGATTATAATCAATTTTCATAAAAGTGTACAAAATCATATCTCCCATATAGGGTTTACAACAACAAAAGGATCTATATAGAGGGAAATCTAAACTATACCAACTTTGTGTCCAAGAAACAACTCCATGAGATAGGTCCATTCTTAAATCCATGTACTTCTTATCCTATTCCTAGGATGGTCCTCCACGCTCCTGTTGCACAACTTTGATCCAAGGCCTTTCTCAACTCCTTGATCAAACCCTAGGTGGTTGATAAAGCACCCAACAAAAGAAAGAAGCAAGGTATGTGTCAGGGATAATGAACAAGGACAAAAGATAAGAAACAACATGGAAATTAAGGCTAAGATTTCATCATAGGATGAAGATAGTCAAAAATATGAGGCCAAGCTAGTGGTGTAGAGGAAAATCTTGCCAGCCCCCGAACCCTGATCCTTTCTAGTCACCTTTGCTTTCAATTTCATATCCTAGTAGCTGCCTAAAGGCAAAACTACACAACCTCAAGCTACTATTGTTACTTACATCTTTTAATTGTAGATATTTTACGAGGTTTAATCAACATGATTCTAATGTGAAACTCATAGGATCTTACATTAACCTTTCATCATCTTAAGGGTTGCACACATCAATTCTAGGGCAAACATGTCACTTAAAGGGGAACTATGTAAGAAGAGGGTTCTAATTAGGGAGACAAAATTGAAATAGTCAAATTATGACACCATGGGCTCTGATATCGTGTTGTAAAAGAGTGAAATCATCCTTTACTAAAAATTTGAAAAATAAAACGTCCACCCCAAACATACTCAAAAGGTATGCTGGAACAGGGGTAAAATTGTCAAATCTTTATATAATGGTATACAAAAGACCAAAGTGTATTGAAATGGAATATAATTTTATGACTATAATCAATTTTCATAAAAGTGTACAAAATCATATCTCCCATATAGGGTTTACAACAACAAAAGGATCTAGATAGAGAGAAATCTAAACTACACCAAATGTGTCTCCATGAAACAACTTCATGAGATAGGTCCATGCTTAAAGCCATGTACTTCTTATCCTATTCCTAGGATGGTCCTCCACACTTTCATTGCACAACTCTGATCCTAGACCTTACTCAACTCCTTGATCAAACCCTGGGTGATTGGGAAAACACCCAACAAAACAAAGAAGCAAGGTATGTGTCAGGGATAATGAACAAGGACAAAAGATAAGAAACAACATGGAAATTAAGGCTTAGATTTCATCATAGGATGAAGATAGTCAAAAGTATGAGGTGTAAATAAATAGATGCTTGCCATAACAAAAATAGTAAAAGTTTGCATGCATGATTAATATTGACTACCTAAACTATGTAGGGTTGAGGCACCTACCTAACCTCAACCAATAGGTGAGGGAGAGTAATACATTCTAATCACCTACAAATATTTTGTATTGGGGAGAGTAACACACTCCCCTGGGAGAAGTTACACATGCCCCATCTATTGGTGGTTGTAAAAAAAGTACCACTATACCAGTTAAATAGTCTAATAAAATAAACATGCTAAGAACTATGGCAAGTACAAGCATCAAGTAATAGAAACATGTTAGTGGGGTACAAGACCCAAGAAATAAATATCAAAACTAATTTTTGAGGCAAAGATGGCAAAGGAATTAACAAAAGAGAAGTTAGAGTTTCATAGAAGCCTCATTAGGAAAACTAGGATAGGGTTTGCAAATTATTCCCAACTTAGGTGTAAGGAAAGCACATACCTTTCTTAATGAAATCTAATTACTTCTCTTTCACTACTTTAATTGAGTCCAAGATCCACTTCTCCTATTTTCAATGTATAATCATGTATTAGGGTATATAATGTACATTAATGTCAAGAAAACATTAGTTTTGGACTTTTCACACAAAACTCTGACTTAGACTCTAAAATCATCACCATTGATCTTATTAGGTTCTCCTGATTAAGAAAACATATAATTTTGTCAATTTTGGAGTTATAATGATTAAAGTGTATTTTTGGTATTTTTAAGTATTTTTTTTAGAAAACACCTTCTGATAAAACTCAAAACCAAGACTTGAAAACATTGTTATTAGAAATAACACATTTTTCCAATTCTAAAACATATTTTACTTTAATTATTGGACAAGCGAATTAAAAGATATGATTTATTTAATTTTGACCAATAAGAAATCGACACCTCAGCATAAAGGGTGAGAGAGGTGGAGAGAGAGTCGGGTACGCATGACTAGGCCCAATAAAAGGCATCCAAGTCATGGGTCAACGCCCACATGGCATCGTCAGAAAAAGAAACAGAACCGGTCAAAATGACCATAATACCCCCAAACCAGAACTCAAAGAAAGAAGGGAACAAAGGGATATTTGTAGGAAACCATTAAGGGGATTGCTCCCCTACTCTCGTTGTGCCATGGCTACGAGTAGGAGTAGCAGTAGCTCCATCCAAATTGGGGAAAACCACAATCGTTGATCAAATAAAAAGCTAAATGCACCAAAAGAAAGAGGGGGAAGAACCAGACTTACCAAAGCAAGTAATTGGGTCGGAGGTGGTGAGGTGAGAAAGGAAGGCTCGCCGTAAGGTGCATGGGAAAAACTCCTCATCGATGGTGGCTCGTGCAACTTTGGTAGCAATTGATGTGAGAGGATGGTTGCTAAAGTGCTAAAGGAGTCGGGGAACCCAATATTTATAGATGAAGATTAGGTTTAGACCTTTGGAGGTAGTTGGTCTCAAGGAGTTTTGGGAAGGTTTGGGCATTTCTCAAATTCTCCATGAAATGGTGCGAGTAGGATACCAAGATGTGTGAAATTCAATCCCAAATATGTATCAAGAAAAAATTCCAAAAACCATCAAGAAACGAGCGAGTTATTCACAAAATACAAGTGCATATGCATTGTTCTCAGTGGCAATTTCCTACCTGAGGTAGGAGACATGTTGTGAACCGTATGATTGGATATCCAACGGTTGAAAACATGTGCCCCAGATAAAAGAGGCGTGACAAATCAAATATATTTCTCAAGTGAATTCAAATAAAGTGTGAATGCGGTTATTTCTTATTTTCTCTGTCCTCTTTTGAGGGTGCAAACAAACTTCAAATTTAATGAAACTTGACACCCAACATATTTTGAACATGAGGAATCCATATATGCAATTATATTTACCTTTTGATAACTTTTGATGTGTTAAATAAATCAAATCCTATATTCTATTTCCTCCATCGTTAATGGTTATAAGATTCTCCAAATTTGATAACTTCACCCACAGTCATATTAAGTGTGTTGGACACGAATTTGCTATCAATTTTACATGTTGGAGTTATTTCTATAATTATTTAATATTTTGAAGGTTCTACACACTTTCTCTCTCCTAGTAAGACATGTATATTAAAGATTATCCAAGTTACATGAAAGTTCATCCAAAGGCTATTTTTAATGTGTAGATCATGAATCTAAGATTGTTTTCCACTTTTGGAGTCATTAAGTATTTTAGTTCAAATTTTGAGGAAAACTCACCTTTTCTTTTCAAAATAAAAGAGATATAATTATTGTCATTCCAAAATTATGAGACTTGGCCTCCAATCCAAATCAAATCTAAGGAAAACGAATCTCAAGTTATCTTTAACCAATTAGTCTACCTTTTATGAGTTTTGTCCCATTATCCAATATTACCACTATTTCTCATATTCAATCATTCAATATCACATTAACATGTTTAAAGCATTATTATTCATTCCTTTTTCTCTTCCTTGCTCCATCAGGCTAAGGAATGATCTACAATGAATTATTTTATCATTATGCTACTTAAGTAGTAAATTTGCATATTAGACCCTTATTAAAAATATTTACTGAGGTATTTGTGCATAAACCCATATGTTGGCAATAATAATGAACAAATGTTCACCAAACCACTATTATTTCCATAAATTCAACACCAAAGCCAAAAAGGATAGAAATGAAAGGAAAAGCTTAGAAAGAGGGCCAAAAAAGAGAGTATGTCCAACTTTCAGTATGTTACACTTGGGTCTCAAGTTAGGGTTTTCTAGGTCAACCTTAGGGTTTCAGTAAGGTTTTGGCTTTCCAAACCCTATTTTCCACTTTTCATGTCTATTGGGCTTACAAACCCTAATTCATCATTAATTACACCTTTTATCTCAAGGAAACCCTAATTATCCAAACATGGGTTGCTAAGTTCATATAACTTTCAAGTTGCTCTTTTTATTCATCAAAGATCAGTCTTTTATCATCAATATCAATTTAACACATTAAGATCATAAATTCTTGAAACTTAGTGTGAGAACCCATTACACTAAACGATATTACTCAAAACATAAAACATAATCAATCACGAATTAATCACATACCCAAAAATATGGGCAAATTAAAACCGATTTCAACGTCAGCACCCGCTCATAAACATTTGCATAAGATCCCAAAATCTTTCTTATATCCATACTATGCCAAGAATTTGATACAAATTGATCTATCACCTTAGTCACAACATATATACACAGGAGAACAATATTTGTATATGTCACACAAACAAGCATTAACATGCTAACAAAATCCTGATTCATTTGAAACACCATATACAAAATTTTCCTATCCGGACCTGAGAGTACAGGGACGACTCTAGGACACATTAGGCGTCTAATCAACTTTCTCAAAGATTCATTACTATAGCTCCTCTTTGCTGCCACATGTTTGTTTTCATCACTTCTGATTACCTTAAAAAATGTGGCAAACTACAAGGGTGAGACCCAGTCCTAGCAAGAGATATAACCTCCAACAACGTTTATTGATTACAACATTTTAAAGTAATTAAACAGTTAAGCAAATTAATCATATATAAAAAATAAGCTCAGTAGCACTGATGATTATCAAAATACACAAGGGAATAGATAATGAGCAAGTCTAGTAACATAGCATCTCTATCATTATGAATAAGTCTAGCCACATAAGCATAGATAACAACATTAGCATGTCTAATAGGTTTAACATATCAACATCATAAAAAGAGCTAACACCATAAGCACAACTATCTGGATAAGCATGATCAACAGTATATGCATCTCTAGTTACAAAGGCATGGCTAGCATGCTAAACATAACTAACAACATGAGATGGCTAGCATCGTGATTATAATCAGCAGTAGCAGTATAGTTATCAACATAATCATGGCTATTGTATGTACACATCTACAATCTTAAGCATATCCACAACATAAGTATATCTACTATCTCTTAATTGCACTAAGCAACATCTTTATGTAAATAGAACAAACAAGGGTTATCATCCAATGTGAAGCGTCATGTATAACCCTAAACAGATATGCTATACGACTATATTACATCTTTTATTATGCCCTGAGGAATTTGAGGATGCCACTCAAAATCTAGCTGACCACTGCTAAGTCAAAATTAGTGCCATACAAGATCTAGGAAGATTCAGACCCCTAAGATCTTCTCCACCCCCGGTCAGTATGTGTCCGCCACAGTGACACATAAGGTCAAGTTGCTAATAGCCTAGTCTGTCCTTGGTACAGGTCATGGCACTAGCGAAAGGAGGTGGGTACGCATACCCTACCATCCGAGGTACAACCGCAATTGTCCTCCAATCTTGTCACATATATAATCACCGAGACACGACCGCAGTCGTTCTCAATCACATCAAATGTATGAGGCATGACCATAGCCAACCTCCACAATCTGCATTGTGGATGACAAGGATATATCCTCAACTTTCCACCCCCACATACTCAACAATATGCACTGCAAGTTTCCCTTAGGAATACTTGTTTCACCATTTGGAAAATTCTGACACTCAGATAGATCTATGGCACATGGCGCTACATGATTAGAGTTTTACTTGATTAGTTATGCCAATTGGGTGAATTAAGGCTGCATCAAATAAGTGGACATACAAACCCTAATTCACTTCTAGAAAGCATATAAATATCACAACTTTGAAAAGATATAAAACGTGTGAAACATAATTTCTCATCTCATCATCACATGGTACTATTCACTTTCCATTCATGAGACCACACTAGTCATCATACTATCACAAGATAATAATCTTTTTCACAATATCACAGGGTATCAACCCTTATCAACATAAGAGGATTTCATCTCATTCAGGGTTCAACCATGCCCAAAGGTCATTAAGACCATCATACTACCACAGGATATAAATCCTTTTCACAATATCACAAGGTATTAACCCTTATCTACATGAGGATTACACCTCATTCAAGGTTCAACCATGCCCAAAGGTCATTTAGACCATCATATTATTCCCTGTAAGATCATCATTATCTTTGCATGCCTTATAACAAGGCTCGACAACATCACTTATATATAATACACCAGATCAGCACAATATTGCATTAATGAACTAGGTTATATTCATAAACAATCATAGCAGGGTTATATTAACATTAAGAACATTCCTTTATTACATCAACATGCAATGAATCTAGATATGATTAACTCTCATCATATTCATAATGCACATGTTTAGCATAAGAAAGTATCAACCATGTGGCTATGATAACTACCAATTAACATACCAAGGTTATGATCATGTTAAGGAGGTTATTCCTCCATCATTCCATCATATAAGAATGTTAAACATGAATACTCATATTTATATATTTGTATTAGATTTAGGTTCAACATGATAAATTATATCAATGTTACTAAATAGCACTCATACCCAAACCCTAACTCACAACATCCCCATTGGATCATGGATGCATAAGGTGAAGCATCACCATCACATTCCATACCATTCTCAAGTATGAACCCACACATAAATCAAGGTATAACGATTGGGTTACATCATACTAGGGTTTCAACAACAGTAACATAGTACTTCATGATTGCATTAGTCATTCAAGGACAATTCATACCCAATTATCATCACTTAGTTATATTAAAGCTAGGTATAACAAACTATACCTCATTAGGGTTACATATCAACACAATATGGTTATCATCCCTTCTATTCATATGAGTGAATAGGTAATACTACCTTATTAAGGGTAACCCTCCATTTGTTCCATCATCATTCAACCTGTATCACCATACCACAATGTCACCCAGAACCATTGGATGTTTAAAAGGTAATACCTTTGGTTGTTTACATAAGTAAACACTTTAGATAAACCACCTATGAAGTTCTTGATTTGTTCTCTAGAAAGATCCACCATCTAACCCTAGACATCCCTTGATTAGCAACATAAAAAGTTCCATTGAGAGTAGGGTAAAACCCACAATTGACTGTTCAGTTAAAACAAGCCATCCATTGTCAACAAGTAAGCTCCTTAAGTTGATCATATAAAGGAAACCATATAAATACCATTATTAGGACCAACATATTATATTATCCATCATTCCACTTTATTGGAGGAATAAACATTAGATCTTTACCATTGGGTCAAGTTCATATATTAAAACCATCAATTACAATATATGTTTGACCATTGCATCAAGTTACCCAAGAAACCATTGGTCTAAGGCTTAATTGATGCTAAAACTATATGATTAACTCACCATAGATTGTAGACACCTGATCCACCATCATTAGTGATCATTAAATCACTATAGGTTGTTAGATCAACACTATATTCATTAATCAACATCAAATATTAAGCTGATGTCATCATTGATTGATAACATCAGTAGGGTACTTAATGGTTGATCATTATACTTCTAATTGATCTAAAACCTGACCTAAAGGGGTGACCATAGGTTGTCACCATCATTTGACACTCTTGATCACGACCATGATTTTTTATGAAGACAACACCATAGGGTTGTTGCAATGGTACCATCATCGGGTCATGGTTTATAGAAGAAATCAGCTTTAAACCCTAAAATTGACCATTGTTTGATAGGTGCTTAGCTCCATAGGTTGTCAAAACAACCTAATCCAAGTCATATAATATATTATGAATAATGTAAACATGATAACAGGTTCATATATAACTGAAATCATAACAAGAAACATTATAAAAATCGAAATCCTAGTCAAGCATAGCTTTTTAGTGCATGGATCATCATTTTCAAGCAAGAACATGATCTAGAAAGCTTATGGTAAGCAATAAACGTGAAGCAAGTTATAAAACGTGCCTCTAATGAGAAGATAAAGCCCCACACAGAAGAAATCTTGTGCAGTTAAGGCAGAAAATCTAAGAGTAAGCTATGAATTCGTCCATCTAGCACCTTTCTTCATCAAATGAGCAAACCCTAAGCATAAGGAGCAAGAAAGGTAGGATTTTAGAGCTTTAGAGAATTTTTTACCATGTAACAGCAAGGTTATGACCTGGAGGAAGGTCTAAGGAAGACGAAGAGCAAGAAAAATGAAGAAGGAAGGAAGAAAACAACTTGCCTTGGTCGAATTCCCTAGAAGATGACCTTGGAAACCCTAGGTAGGACTAGATGGAGCCCTAGGAGACCTTCTTCTCCAAAAAGGGGTTGTCTTCTACCTTAGAGCAGTTGGTTCAATAGAAAAATAGAATGAATTCGTTGATATAGGTTAGAGGAAAGAGAAATCAAACATATTTTTGTATTTGTTCAAGGAAGAGGCAAATATAGCCCATGGATAAGGATAGAAGCAAGCATGAGGTGTAAAAGTAGCTTCCCCATGTTTCTATGGCCTTAAACTATTAAGAATATACAAGAACACACACAAGAAGCTCCCCCAACGTCCTTATGTACCTTCTTAGCTTTCCTTTGTCGAATTTCCCAGCCAATCACATAATTCCTTAGTTGATAGCTACTAAAGGTAGCTCATCCGTGAAGGGGTAAACCCTAAAATACCCTTGATGAAAATGCCTTCAAACCATGGCTCAACTAGGAGCCCCATGGCTCAAAAATATCAAGAATGATAATATAAAAATCTAAGTAACATAATGTATGTGACAAATTGCATATAAAACCCCTCAATTCGGTAAATTGTTGAAAAGTCCAAAATGTACAGAAAATTGCATAACTTGCTCAAACAATGTCCAAATTGGACCAAATTTGAAAATTAAGCTTGTATTATGATTTAAAACATATAAAAAGGTTATATTAGGGTTTTAAGCATTCTATTATGGTAATTAAGCTCATTCAAATCATTAAACAAGTTCAGGGGCCTTACAACTATAAACCCCTAACAGGGATTTCGCTCCCAAAATCCAAGGTAAACAAACATGGTTACTTACTTTGCACCTCATCTTATTACCTTAACATGGTTACTTACATATCATGGTGATGTCATCTCATTCATACATATATCCTCTTGGGTCAACACAAAAATCCCCACCTAAGAAGACATTCTCATTATTGAATGTAGAAACTTGTTGTGTCATCTGTACAACTCTAGTAGTAATGCTCAACTTTAAATTCTAGCTATCATCCTAAATTTTATCTATTGTATCAACACATTACTCAAAAGTCATACTTGCTAGATTTTTACCAATCATGGCATGTATCCCACACTATTCCTTGAAGCATAAAAAAGGCAATGTATCCATCCTTTTTTTATATATATACTGACACTAGAACTCTTGTTAGTTTTTTTTTTCAGCATCAAAAGAAATGTTGACGCTGGCAGTTGTCATTCCATACAAGGAAACATCATTCCTAGTCAACCTTGTTAGGGGTGAAATAACAACACTATCTTCACCTTACTAGGATTTACACAACCTACTTAGAAGACATATCATGATCCCATAAAGAAATTTAATCAACCCCATCTCACTATTATTCAACTTGTTCTCATAGCTATTGCTACTTTGGAAACCCTAAGGTTTTTGAAGAAATATTGATCATATTTTTGACCATATTTGAAATAGTTTGACATGTCATCATTCAAAGCTTGATATAACTTATATGACATGTGTGGAACACTTTGTTCCTCATATTCATAAATTCTATTTGTACATTGGTTAGTCTATAGGACATAACTCTAAACTCATCACGGCCATGTGAATTATGTCATCCAATCTAAATATTATGCATTGATATTTGATCATAGGTTTATCTTAAAGGAACACGACATTGCATATATATTGACCAACAAACCATCTATCTTGATAGTGGTCTTGTCCAACTATCACTGAACCATACACAACATTATAGAATCACTTTCTTTTTAAACAACATTTAGAGGGTCATCATCAACTCTCTCTCTCTCTCAGGGAGAGGAATACTTGGAATGTTCATTTAATAAACATCTCCAACCTTCACATACTTCCCATACTATTGACACATCTTGGATTCTAGGATTCATTACCTTGGTATCCACCTCATGTGCTATAAGGAGCTCACATCCTTATCTCATCTACTTTTACCAACAAAATAAATTTCAAAACATATAAGAGGAGACTCCCAAATTATTGGAAGGTTCAAAAGCAAACTCAACACAAACTTTATGATCTTGGAACCATAGTCCAAGCAACCTTATGCTATAATAAGTGATCCACCTTCATATTTACAGTAAATCCACACGTACCAAGTGGCAATGATCCACTTGAAATTTGTGCCCTGGAAAGGAAAGATATAAAGGGAAACATACTTCCCACATCATAGCAACATTGTTCAGGGTCACTAACAAAAAAGTAACCAATTCTATTTTCATTATGCATATTACAACTTCTTATGCATCATTTTACCTTTTTCATTTTTGGTTCCTTTCCATTAGCATAGGAATCATCATGATTAACATATCTCATTACTTCTTCCTTGATGACTATTTATCACAATTGGGTATGTTCTCTTATTTTATTATATTTTCCAACCACTTATCAATAGGTAAATACTCATATTCCACATTTGCTTCATTAAATCGGGATCATCTCCCTAAATTTCTTTCACATGCCATGATGATTTTTCATTAACACTTTCTTACACACATAGGTTGGTCTGAAATTAACTCAGGTTCCACCTTATTTCTTTGCCATTGTTCCCATTCATCTTCTCATTTTGTACTTGTTATAGGAGTTCTTTCCATCTTATGTGGATTTCATACCTTGATTCACTCTATAAGCATAGACTTGTCTGTCTTTTATTTTATTATATTCTTGAATCACATCTCCAAGAACTCCTCTTTTTCTAATTTGTATTCAGATTTAGATTTCATGGTGTTATAAATTTCTCTTATAGTTACCAAACATTCAAGTTTTGATAGATAATGATGCAATTCTCATCTTCTTTAAGGTAGGATTGAGATATTCACACCATGATTTCTTATTCGTTATGCTCTTTAGATTGTCTCAAAATGACTACTTGATCAAAATAATCATAAAGATAACACTCTAAGAGTTCCATACTTACCTTTCTTCAATAATTGAATACCTGGCCAGGGCATCCAAGTACTGAGATTAGGCAGTATGCACCATGTTTTTATATCACGTTCTTAACTTAGACATCATCCAAGTCTTAAGTCCTAGTGTCCCTATAGACTCAGTGAACCTAAAGATCTGATACCAACCTATGAGAACCCGTTACACTAAATGAGATTACTCAAAACATAAAATACAATCAATCACTAATTAATCACATACCCAAAAATATGGGTAAATTAAAACCAATTTCAACGTCAGCACCTGCTCATAAACATTTGCATAAGATCCCAAAATATTTCTTATATCCATACTATGCTAAGAATTTGATATAAATTGATCTATCGACTTAGCCACAACATATATACACAGGAGAACAATATTCGTATATGTCACACAAACAAGCATTAACATGCTAACAAAATATTGATTCATTTGAAACACCATATACAAACTTTTCTTGCCCGGACCTGAGAGTACAGGGACAACTGTAGGACACACTAGACGTCTAGTCAACTTTCTCAAAGATTCATTACCATAGCTCCTCTTTGCTGCCACATGTTTGTTTTCATCACTTCCAATTACCTAAAAAATTGTGGCGAACCACAAGGGTGAGACCCAGTCCCAGCAAGAGATATAACCTCCAACAATGTTTATTGATTACAACATTTTAAGTAATTAAATAGTTAAGCAAATTAATCAGATATCACAAGTAAACTCAGCAGCACTGATGATTATCAAAATACACAAGGGAGTAGATAATAACTATCATCATTATCCATACTATCATCCTTAATCTTGTTGATAACATAAGCAATTTAGTAGCATATGCATATCTAGCATCATGAGCAAGTCTAGTAACATAGCATCCCTATCATTGTAAATAAGTCTAGCCACATAAGCATAGATAACAACATTAGCATGTCTAATAGGTTGAACATATCAACATCATAAAAAAATCTAACACCATAAGCACAACTATCTGGATAAGCATGATCAGTAGTATATGCATCTCTAGTTACAAAGCATGGCTAGCATGCTAAACATAACTAACAACATGAGATAGCTAGCATCATGATTATAATCAGTAGTAGCAGTATAGTTATCAACATAATCATGGCTATTATATGTACGCATCTACAATCTTAAGCATATCCACAACATAAGTATATCTACTATCTCTTAATTACACTAAGCATCATATTTATGTAAAGAGAACAAACAAGGGTTATCATCCAATGTGAAGCATCATGTATAACCCTAAACATATATGCTATGCGGATATATTACATCTTTTATTATGCCCTGAGGAATTTTAGGATGCCACTCAAAATCCAACTGACCACTGCTAAGTCAAAATCAGTGCCATACAAGATCTAGGAAGAGCCAGACTGCTAAGATCTTCTCTGCCCCCGGTCAGTACATGTCCGTCACAGCGACACATAAGGTCAAGCTACTAACAGCCTAGTCTGTCCTTGGTACAGGTCACAGTACTAGTGAAAGGAGGTGGGTATGCATACCCTACCATCCGAGGTACAATCGTAGTTGTCCTCCAATATTTTCACATATATAATCACTAAGACATGACCGCAATCATTCTCAATCACATCAGATGTATGAGGCATGACCATAGCCAACCTCCACAATCTGCATTGTGGATGACAAGGAGATATCCTCAACTTGCCACCCCCACATACTCAACATTATGCCTTCTGAGTTTCCCTTAGGAATACTCGTTTCACCATTTGGCAAATTCTAACACTCAGATGGATCTATGGCACAGGGCGCTGCATGATTAGAGTTTCACTTGATTAGTTATACCAATTGGGTGAATTAAGGCTGCATCAAACAAGTGGACATACAAACCCTAATTCACTTCTAGCAAGCATATAAATATCACAACTTTGAAAAGATATAATATGTGTGAAACATAATTTCTCATCTCATCATCACATGGTACTATTCACTTTCCATTCATGAGACCACACTAGTCATCATAATATCACAAGATAATAATCTTTTTCACAATATCACAGGGTATCAACCCTTAGCAACATAAGAGGATTTCACCTCATTCAGGGCTCAACCATGCCCAAAAGGTCATTAAGACCATCATACTACCATAGGATATAAATACTTTTCGCAATATCACAAGGTATTAACCCTTATCAACACAAGAGGATTACACCTCATTCAGGGCTCAACCATGCCCAAAGGTCATTAAGACCATCATATTATTCCCTGTAAGATCATCATTATCTTTGCATGCCATATAACAAGGCTCAACAACATCACTTATATATAATACACCATATCAAAACAATATTGCATTAATGAACTAGGTTATATTCATAAACAATCATAGCGGGGTTATATTAACATGAAGAACATTCCTTTATTACATCAACATGTAATGAATCTATATATGATTAACTCTCATCATATTCATAATGCACATGTTTAGTATAAGAAAGTATCAACCATGTGGGTATGATAACCACCAATTAACATACCAAGGTTATGATCATGTTAAGGAGGTTATTCCACCATCAGTCCATCATATAAGAATGTTAAACATGAATACTCATCTTTATCTATATGCATTAGAGTTAGGTTCAACATGATAAATTATATCAATGTTACTAAATAGCACTCATACCTAAACCCTGACTCACAACATCCCCATTGGATCATGGATGCATAAGGTGAGGCATCACCATCACATTCCATACCATTCTCAAGTATGAACCCACACATAAATCAAGGTATAATGATTGGGTTATAGCATACTAGGGTTTCAACAATAGTAACATAGTACTTCAGGATTGCATTAGTCATTCAAGGACAATTCATACCCAATTACCATCGTTTAGTTATATTAAATCTAGGTATAACAAGTTATACCTCATTAGGGTTACATATCAACACAATATGGTTATCATCCCTTCTATTCATATGAGTGAATAGGTAAGACTAACTTATTAAGGGTAACCCTCCATTTGTTCCATCATCATTCAACCTATATCACCATACCACAATGTCACCCAAAACCATTGGATGTTTAAAAGGTAAGATATTTGGTTGTTTACATAAGTAAACACTTTAGATAAACCACCCATGAAGCCCTTGATTTTTGATCTATAAAGAGTCACCATCTAACCCTAGACATCCCTTGATTAACAACACAAAAAGTTCCATTGAGAGTAGGGTAAAACCCACAATCGACTATTTAGTTAAAACAAGCCATCCATTGTCAACAAGTAAGCTCCTTAAGTTGATCATATAAAGGAAACCATATAAATCCCATTATTAGGACCGACATATTATATTATCCATCATTCCACTTTATTGGAGTAATAAACATTATATCTTGACCATTGGGTCAAGTTCATATATTAAAACCATCAATTACAGTATAGGTTTGACCATTGCATCAAGTGACCCAAGAAACCATTGGTCTAAGGCTTAATTGATGCTAAAACTATATGATTAACTCACCATAGATTGTAAATAGCTGATCCACCATCATTAGTGATCATTAAATAACTATAGGTTGTTAGATCAACACTATATTCATTAATCAGCATCAAATATTAAGTTGATGTCATCATTGATTGATAACATAAGTAGGGTACTTAATGGTTGATCATTATACTTCTAATTGATCCAAAACCTGACCTAAGGGGGTGACCATAGGTTGTCACCATCATTTGACACCCTTTCTCACGACCATGAGTTGTTATGAAGACAACACCATAGGGTTGTTGCAATGATACTGTCATCGGGTCATGGTTTATAGAAGAAATCAGCTTTAAACCCTAAAATTGACCATTGTTTGATAGGTGCTTAGCTCCATAGCTTGCCAAAACAACCTAATCCAGGTCATATAATACCTTAGTAATAATGTACACATGATCACATGTTCATATATAACTAAAATCAGAACAGGGAAAATATAAAAATCAAATTCCTAGTCAAGCATAGCTTTTTAGTGCATGGATCATCATTTTCAAGCAAGAACATGATCTAGAAAGCTTATGGTAAGCAATAAACGTGGAGCAAGTTATAAAAATTGCCTCTAATGAGAATATAAAATCCCACACAGAATAAATCTTGAGAAGGTAGGGTAGAAAATCCAAGAGTAAGCTATGAATTCGTCCATCTAGCACCTTTCTTCATCAAATGAGCAAACCCTAAGCATAAGGAGCAAGAAAGGTAGGATTTTAGAGCTTTAGAGAAAATTATACCATGGAACAGCAAGTTTCCGACCTGGAAGAAGGTCTAAGGAAGGATAAGAGCAAGAAAAATGAAGAAGGAAGGAAGAAAACAACTTGCCTTGGTCGAATTCCCTAGAAGATGACATTGGAAACCCTAGGTAGGGCTAGATGGAGCCCTAGAAGACCTTCTTCTCCAAAAAGGGGTTGTCTTCTACCTTAGAGCAGTTGTTTCTGCATAAAAACAGATTGAGTTCGTTTCTCCAGGTTAGAGGAAAGAGAAGTCAAGCATAGTTTCATATTTGGGCAAGGAAGAGGCAAATATAGCCCATGGATAAGGATAGAAGCAAGCATGAGGTGTAAAAGTAGCTTCCCCATGTTTCTATGGCCTTAAACTATTAAGAATATACAAGAACGCACATAAGAAGCTCCCCCAACGTCCTTATATACCTTCTTATCTTTCCTTTGTTGAATTTCCCAGCCAATCACATAATTCCTTAGTTGATAGCTACTAAAGGTAGCTCATCCGCGAAGGGGTAAACCCTAAAATACCCTTGATGAAAATGCCTTCAAACCATGGCTCAACTAGGAGACCCATGGCTCAAAACTCTCAAGAATGATAATATAAAATCTAAGGAACATAATGTATGTGACAAATTGCATAGAAACCCCCTCAATTGGGTAAATTGTATAAAAGTCCAAAATGTATAGAAAATTACATAACTTGCTCAAACAATGTCCAAATTGGATCAAATTTGAAACTTAAGCTTGTATTATGATTTCAAAATATATAAAAAGGTTATATTAGGGTTCTAAGTATTCAATTATGGTAATTAATCTCATTCAACTCATTAAGCAAGTTCAAGGGCCTTACACTTAGGGTTTCTAGTTTATTAACCATCTTAAAGATAATAACCTTATGCATTTTTTGTAATTGAAGCATATTGAGATCTTGATTATATTTTTATTGGATTCTCCATATTTTTATAAGCAAAATACATGTATTATTTGCCTTAATCTGATTATCCTACTAATTACAAGGATTTTTGCAAAATTAAATGATCTCGACCAATCCTAGGTCACCACCTCAGCAGTAGGTGGGCCTTTGGCCATGCCACGGGGTCAGGTCCGGACCAATGTTCCAAGTCATGAGCGGCACCCGTGCCCTTGTAGCAGCATTCTCGGATAGCTGATAAGGGAGAGAGAAAAATGAATGAAAAGACAAGTTTGTCCCTTACCGCAAAGAAGAGACCTGGGGATAGTGACGTCTTCTCACACCAGGTTGTCTTCAACCTCAGTTGCTTGTGAGCTACTCCTATGGACGTGATTTAGCATAGGGTTGACTCCAATAGGATCACTGAGCACAGGGTAACACTATGGATTCCTCCGCTGTGACCTGCCACACTCAATGGCGATCAGGAATTTCCCTAGAATGGTCAGAACTGAGAGCACAGAGAAGATGCTCTCCTGGTCATAGGGATAAAGGGAGACAAGGAAATAGGGAATGTGAATCAAAATTTAAGGAAGGAAACTGGTTTGAGAGTCACCCAGAGTCTCACTATAACGAACCTAGCCTCTTGACCCCGATCTTATGCCTTGAAGGATAGAAAGTTTAGTTCTTTGGACTTAGCCAAACAAGGATGAAGATATACCTAATAATAGTTAATTGTAACCCTAATAAGATAATGCATGATTAAATCACCCTAACATATATATATGAAAACAATTATGATCTAATGCTCCCATAATAATCTTTGGACCGATAAAATACATCACATGTGATAATGAGAGAAATAATGTGCATAGAAGGACTAGGTGTACATCATTGAGAATATTGATACATAATTCAAATAAATAAGGAATTTATGAATTTAATGAGTTAAATAATCAACATAAAGAATTTCATACACAATAACAATATATAATCCTTTTTGGTTGTAATGTGAAGATACTTGACACAATTGGAAGAATGATAATAATGATGATGAACTAATATGTTAACTAAAATAATAATGGGCCACAAATATCAATTATGTAAAACTCATAAAAGGAAGAATAATTGGATAAGAATAACTTTAGATTCATTTTCTTTGGATATGTTTTGGCTTGGAAGACAAGTTTCACAATTTTGGGATAATAATAATTATACATATTTTGTTTAGAAAAGAAAAGGTGAATTTTCCTCAAAATATGAAATAAAACATTAATTGACTCCAATAGAGAAAACTAATCTCAGATTCTAAATCTACATGTTAAAATAAGGCTATGTGTGAATTTTTAGCTAATTTGGACAATATTTAGTATTCTAATGTGTTTAGGAGAGAGAAAGTGTAAACAAAGCCTAAAATATTAAATAATGTGTTATATAATATCATGGGATAAAATTGATGACAAATCTGTGTTCCATATGTATACTTAGCTTGTGGGTGAAGTTTCACATTAATTGATGGTTTCTAGACATCTCTAATGTGATGGGAAGAGAAAATGTGAATTACTTTAAAATAATTAAATAAAATACTTATAGTCTCCAAAACTCAAAAATAATGCCATATTCAGATTCTATATGTTCATATTGGGCTAGGTGACAAATTTTATTAAGTTTGGAGTTCGTTTGCACCCTTAATTGAGGAAAGAGAAAAAATTAAATAATTTAATAATGCACTTTAGTCCGATTTGGATTTGGCAACGAAATAAATTCCACACAACTTCTTTATATTTTCTTAGATGCACACATGATGAGAGTTGTTGGATAGCGATCGTGCAGTCGACAGATTGTCATCTACCTTCCTACTTGGGTGAACAGTGCATTACAGAGAATACAATTTTTTATTCTTGATATCTCGCTCAAATCTTAATCATTTTTCACAATTTCTTCATCATTAGTTTCCAAATCAAAACCCACATCTTTTGAGCCATTACACATGTGATTTCATCACAATTTGGGGAAACTCTCAATTATCTCTCCATTGTGCCTTGTGGCCACTTCCTTCTTCTATACTCCTCTCGCCCCCATCTATATAAAGCCTTACCCCGACCATCCTTAGCCGCCTGACGAACTTCCTCACATCCTAATCTCCTTGTTTCTCATGTGTGCAGATATTGGAGACCTTGGCTCTAGCTCATATTTGCAGCAGCTCATTGTCCCTCCTCTTGCTTCATCCGGTCAATTCCATCTACCTGTAAGTTCCCTCAAACTTCCTCTTCCTTTCTCTGCTTTTGGTTTCTCGTTTGGTCAAGTACTGTGATTTTGCCCAATTTTTCCATAGGGTGCAGTATCTCGAGCTTTGCCATGGCATCGAGATGAGGGGAGAATAATCTCCCTTGTTCTTTTATCGTTTTCCCCTTCTTGCCTCTTCTTTTCCTTTGTTTCTTGCTCGGGAATATTCTGGTCTTTTGGTCGTGCACTTCTTCTGCTTTGGGGCGAGTCAAGTGAGCGACTGACTAGGCATTGACCCATGACTTGGTGGTAGTTGGGCCAAGTCATGCATCCGCCCCCTCTCCCTCTCTCTCTTTCTCTCTCGCAAGATAATTGCTTATTTGGCATTTTCTGATTGGTCAATATTGTAAAAATATATCTTTTAATCTACTTGTCCAAAAATTAAGTAAAAATATGTTTTCGAATTGGAAAAATGTGTTCTTTCTAATAAAAATAGTTTGAGAGTCTGATTTCCATTTTTCTATGGTTGCTTTTTGAGAATCTAATAAATAATATAAATAGTCCTAAAATTTGTAACTTTGTCATATAAACTTCAAATTTGACAAATAAATATGTTTTCTTTATCATAAAAATGTAAGGAATCATTAGGTCTAGGTTTTTGGTCTAAAATATAAGGTATTCCAAATAGGTCTAAAATTAGGGTTTCTTTACATACTATACATTATAAAACCCTAATACATGTGAATAAATTGTAATTAGGCAACGGTGATCTTAGAAAAAACTAGATTGGTGAAGAGTGTTTCTAGGACTCTGGCTTAAGGTATGTTTGCATCCCCAATTATTCTATATTGAGCAATCATCCTAAATTATCACTCTTTTGATAGCCCACACAATATCCCTCTTTAGAAGAATTTAATTCCATGTGAACCATTCTTCTCGATTCTGATATTATGATCATCCTGTTTTGTTGGACTTTCTTTTGACTCCAACTTATACTTTATTCTCGAAGAAACCCTAAGTTTCCACTTATGTGGTGGATGTTTATATTGTCCATTTATGTGATGTCAATCTTATTTGTCTTGACTATACTTTGTACTTGCCTCTACATTGAGCATTTTATGTGATTTAGTTGCCCTAGAGTAGTGTAAGTACATTGGTTTTTGGGTAGTATGCCCATCTATTATTTTTGGGATGGAGGTTATATGCCACATACCTGACTTTCAAGTTTATGAGGCTTGGCTCACATTTTATATATTGGGGAGTTTGGTTATGTGCCATTCTCTATCAGGTTTCAAGTTTATGAGGCTTGGCCGCCATTGTCTTTATATTGTTCTAGTATTGTTATTATCTCACATGCATGCATGTTGATGATTATTATTGATGGGTTATGTGCCCTAATTCTTGATATGTGCTTATGTGGCACAAATTTATTGTTTTATTTTTGGCAAGCATTCTTTTGTTATCATATGTTTGCAATTCATTTCTCTTGATACCCATTTGGGTGGTCCTTTACTCTCCTATGGGAAGCATTCTTTACTTGATGTCCTTTTACCCCATATATTGCTCAATTCTATTTTAGTATGCACATACCAACCTTTTTGTTGTTGTCATCTATTTTTCTCCTCTTGATGGGGTATGCTTCCAACCCCAGATGTAGGACATTGAGGACATGGCATGCTGACATGGACCTATCTTAAGGATGTTGATGCTTGGAGACAAACTTGATATAGTTTAGATTTCCCTCTACTAGATCTTTATGTTGTAATATCCATGTAAATCCTTTCTGGGAAGTGATGATGTACTTTGAAAAATTGAATATAGTCATTACTTTTATCACGTTGCTACACTTTGGTTGTTTTGAATATCAGTATTGAGATTTGAAAATTTTATAGCTATTCCAACATACCTTTTGAGTGTGTTTGGAATGGATGTTTTATTCTTCAAATTTTATTAGGGAGTGGATCCCCTCTGGGTCCCACTCCTTACACTCACCAAGGGGACGGTGGTCTCACAGGGATGGCACCCTCACAAACTCTAGTTGATTAGATAAAGAGAGATGTGTGAAACGAGATTCCAGTTTACTGTTCTAGTTTCCTTATTTGGCAGAGGTAGCATATGACTCTATCATCATAGGATCTATGATCTGACAGCCCTCAAGCTACGAGACAGATCATATGGTCTGGGAATATTCCCAATATCAAAAGAAATCATTACATTTAATGTATATCCTATTAGCTTATCCACTTCATGGATTTTTTTGTAAAATCCATATCTCTCACATCTTTAATCCTTTTAATCTCAAATTTTAAGGGACAGTCTTTAATGACTTTATATGTACGTGTTTGGAACCAAAACTCAAAAAGAAAAAAGACTTTTATTCATATGAAAGTATTCCTCTATTTTATGCATTTACGGCATCAAAATTGATCCTTTTATCTTTCTTCCTTTTCTATTTTCTTTATTTTGGCTATTCTTTTTATTAGAAACCATGTGCAAATGAAAATTGATTAATAGTGGCCATCCATGCCATTTTCTAGAGAATTCTACACAATTATATCAAGCACACATATTTATATCTATTTCTTTTTCTTTTTGCTTATTATGGAATTTTCTTTTATCCCTTTTCCCTTTCATCCCTCATTGGATTGATAAAATAGTAGAACTGACAAAATTCATCATTCAAGGGAAAATTTGCAAGGAAACCCATTCTTTAAGATAAGATACCCAAATTTCCAAACAAGTCTCTTTTCACAGTATAATTGCATTCCAATTATATAAAATACAAGAAAATTTGAGGTTACAACATCCTTCCCCTCTTATAGGAATTTTGTCCTCAAAATTTGACTAATCAAGCAAACAACTCAGGGTAAAACTTTTCCATTTCCATATTTAGCTCCCATGTGGCTTCATCTCTCCATGGTCCTTCCAAAGAACCTTTACCATCTCTATCTTTTTACTCTTGTGCTCTATCACCTTGGTATTCAGTACCCTCATAGGTGACTCAGGGTATGCCAGCCTCCCTTGGAGTTTAATAGGTTCAGTGCTCAGCACATGGCTTGGGTTTGTCACATAGCGCTTTAGATTGGACACATGAAACACATCATGCATCATACTATATTGAGGGGAAGGCTAAACAATAAGCAACTTCACCAATCCATTCTAAAATCTCAAACAGACTCACATATTGGGGACTCAACTTTCCTTTGTTATTATCTATAGCTTAGAGGGGTCGGATTTTTAGTCACATGTTCACCCACACTAAAGTACAAAGCAGTATGCTTCGCATCACCATACGACTTATGTTGGTCTTGGGCTCTCTTCAACCTATGCTTGATCAAAGTGACTTTATTAGCATACAAATGTAGTTCTTCTGACCTCAGCAAGGTCCTCTCATCGAAATCATCCCAGTGAAGTAGCGACCAACACAACCTCCCATAAAGAGCTTTGTATGGAGGCATACCCAATACTGGTTTGATAGCTATTATTGTAAGCAAACTAAGCTAAGGGCAGGTACTGCTCACATGATCTACCCCAATCGAGCACACATGATCTCAACATATCCTCTAAAGTCTGGAGTGTCCTTTTTGACTATCCATCAGTTTGGGGGTGATAAGTTGTGCTAAACTTTAATCTAGTATTGAGTTCTTCATGCACTTGCTTCCACAACTTGGAGGAGAACTTAGGGTCACGATAAAAAATAAACCAACTCAAAATGCCATGCAGTAGAACTATCTCTCTAATATATAGTTCAACTATGTATGTCACCTTGGAAGTGATCTTTAAGGCAAGGAAATGTGCTGACTTGGTATGGCGATCTACCACAACCCAAACTGCATCATGACCTTTCTTTATCTTGGGGAGACCTACCGCAAAATCCATGGTGATATGTTCCCATTTCCACTCAGGTTTCTCAATCAATTATAGTAATCCACTAGATCGTTGATGTTCAGCCTTCACCATCTGGCACACGAGACAACTAGCCACATATGCCGCTATGTCTCTCTTCATTCTAGGTCACCAAAAGTATCCCTACAAGTCTTTAAACATCTAGTAGTGCCAGGGTGTACCATGTACTTAGATACATGAGCTTCTTGCAAGATATGATTCTTTAAGGGAAAATCCTCAAGAACTCAGATACGACTCTGGTAGTGAATTCCACCATCTACTCCCACTAAGAGATGTGTTTGAGGCTTATCCAATAAGCCTCTCATCTTGTCAAGCTCTGGACTAGCTAACTGGGCAGCTACCAACTCTCTCAACAGGTCTGGTTTTATCTAAATGTTAGCCACATGGATCTGGTCTTCTAATAGTTGTGGGGTCCACCTAGCAAACTCTCTAGTTCTCTCCATTGGGTAGATAATATAACTACACACCTGAGCTATTTCTGACTAAAAGCATCTTCTACCACATTAGCTTTTCCAGGGTGATAGGTGATGGTGAAATCATAGTCTTTCATATACTCCATTCATCATCTTTGTCTCATGTTTAGGTCCTTCTGAGTGAGGAGGTACTTCAAGCTCTTGTGGACAGTGATGATTTCAAATGTGGATCCATAAAGATAGTGTCTCCAGATCTTTCAGGCATGAATTATCATAGCCAGTTCTAAATCATGTGTCGGGTAGTTCACTTCATTCGGCTTGAGCTGTCTGGAGGCATAAACAACAACATGCCTATTTTTCTCTAGCAAACATCCAAGCCCCATCTTTGACGCATGGGTGAAGATCACAAATCCTTCATTTCCTGATGGTAGAGTCAACATGGGAGATGTGGTAAACTTCTCCTTCAACTCCTAGAACCGAGCTTCACACAAGTTTGACCACACAAATGTCTCATCCTTTTGGGTAAGCTTGGTGAGGGGCAGAGCAGTCTTTGAGAAATCCTTTATGAAGCATTGATAATATCTGGCCAATCCTAGGAAGTTGAGAATCTTAGAAGGGTCCTTCGATGTTGGACAATCACGTACGACCGACACTTTAGCAAGATCCACTGAGATGGTCCCTCCAGATATGATGTGTCCAAGGAACATGACACAGTCTATCCAAAACTCACACTTTAAGAATTTCTCATGAAACTTCTACTTTCTCAGGATATCAAGGACTCTACCCAGGTGGTCATGGTGTTGTTCTAAGTCATCAGAGTAAACTAAGATGTCATCTATGAACACTATGACAAAAGAGTCTAGGAAAGGTTGGAACACATTATTCATGAGATTCATAAACACACTCAGGACATTGGACAATCCAAGCGGCATAACCACAAACTCATAATGACCATAACGGGCTCAGAAAAGTGGTTTCTAGGATGTCCTCACTCTTGACTCACAACTGATGATACTCGGATCTTAAGTCAATCTTTGAAAAATACTTGGACCGACTTGAGATGGTCAAATAAACCATCTATACGTACTTATTCTTAATGGTAGTCTAATTTATCATTATATAGTCCATGAACATTCCAAGCGATCCATCCTTCTTCTTCACAAAGAAGATCGGTGTTCCCCATGGCGATGTTCTAGGTCAGATAAAGCCATTGTCTAACAATTTGTGCAGTTGCTTTTTCAGCTCAAGCAACTTAGCGGGGGGTCATCCTGTAAGGTGCCCTAGAAATAGGGTTTGTCTCGGAGGTAACTCTATCAAAAATTCTACCTCTCTCTCATGAGGAATGTTAGGCAAATCATCCAAGAACACATATGCATAGTCTTTGACCACCTCTATCTCCTCTAAGGGTTGCACCTTAGGCTCTGACTTGGTGACTACTGCTAGGAATGTCTGACAACCTTTGTCTATCATCTATTCTGCCTTCAAGGTTGACACATACAAGCTAGTGGTAGCATCCTTCCTATCTCTAATGGTGAAAGGTGGATGACATGGTCTCTCTATACTTATTTTCTTCTCCCTATAGTTGATATTTTCCCTATATGTATAGAGCCAATTCATACCAATTATTACATCAAATTCATTCATGTCAAGATGGATAAAATTAGTAGGGAGTTCATTATCTCGATATGTAACATGTATAACTGGGGTATATGTAAATATTTGACTGCTTGATATTGTGACATCCAAAACATATCCTCAATCCTTGATGTCCAAACAAAGCATAGTAGCAAGATTTCTCGAAATAAAAGTATTAGTAGATCCAGAGTCAAACATAGCTTTTACATTGTGTCCCATGATTTCAAGCATGCCTACATTGTTTTGATAAAGTCAAACTATTGCATTACTTTAGATAAAATCAGGAAAGATAACTCTAAGGGTTATTACCCTCTATCAAACGGTTAGCATTGGCTTGAACCTCTTCATTGTCGATGGTGAAAACTCAGGCTTACCTTCACTTTCCTACAGGTGGGACTACAGCTGGTGCAACTGATGTTGCCGGTGGTGCTACCACCACAGGTTGGGCTGCTACTGCGCCCGAACCTCTAGGATAGGTAAGAGTATAGTTGGCCTGAAAGTGTCCTTCTTGCTGGCAAAGAAATCACACCTTCTTCTCAAAGTGACACTTTCCTAGGAGTGAATTTCCACAGTTGTGGCACCTTTGGTGGTGGTTCTCATTGTGGGGTTTTCCATTTCCTCCTTGTCTTACTTTGGCATGGTTGTGTCCTTATCCTTTCCTATGCTTGTTCCTCAGGCCAGAAATACCTTCAGTGAAACCAGGTACCCCTTTGGTGGGTTTAGTGCAGGCATCACCGTATTCTCCATGTCTAGGGTGGTGTTGTAGGCGTCGGTGAAGTTTGTGGATTTTCTCTCCATCACATGGGGTTTGATTGCAGGATGAGGATGCTCTACAAAGTGATCCACCCTTCTTTCCTCAATCAACATGTAACCAAACAACTCAAGAAGGCAAAACTTGTGAGCATAGTTTGCTACAGACTGATTGCCCTGAATTAGGTAGGTGAACACCCTCCCTTTCTCTTTCTTGGATGAGATAGGCACATATCTGGTAGAGAATATGGTTCTGAAATCAGTCCATCCCATCAGGTCTTCATTTAGATCTCGTCCCATAAAGTGGTTCTCCCACCAAATCTTAGATGCTCCTTCCATAAGGTGAGCAACGAAAGGAACTTTCTTGTTCAGCTGCACTTCCAGCATACAGAAGTCATTCTCTACTGCCAGAAGCCAAGAGACAACTTTGTCGACTACTTCTATTTTGTCCTCTTCCCAGAACTATTCAATGTTCTGCTTCTCAAAGTCCAAAGTGGTGGCTCTCAGGCATGGACGAATGGGTAGTGGCTCACCATTTTCATCTCTAGGTATATCCTTGAGGGCTAGGGCACTGATAGCCTCAGTCAATTTCTTCTACTACTCCATCCACAAAGCATCGAGAGTGTGGACCACTATTTTCCCAACTGTAGGTTTCGGGCCATTAGTTGGGTTCTATTTGGGCTTGACCTCATCTTCTAACATTGGTTCACCTTTGTGGTCATTCTCTAGGTTCAGGTTGTTGAAGGGGACAAGTTTACGGTCTGAGCCTTCCTCAGAGGCTCCCTCGTGTCTCTTCCTCTTCTTGGAGGACTGTTCCTCCATATCCTTCCTTCTCTTCTCTAGAGACCTCCTCTTTCGGTGAGAGGGCCTACTTTTAGCATGATCCTGGGGAGTGTCGTAGGGGACGACGACGGTCTTGGTACGAGCCATGTTGATTCACATAAGCATGTAATTAAACTCAGTCTAAGTTTTAAGAGCATTAAAGCATCATAAAGTATGTCTGTTACATCTTGATTAAATGCTTTTTATTGTTGGGTAGAGGATGCCTTAACCCCTATTACTCATAACCCTAGTACTCAGAAAGGGATACAAAGAGCAGTCATAGGTGCCTAGGGTTTTTTGAGTGAAGGGGGTAGAGAGGTGATGAAAAAGATGAGAAATTATTGGAGGTATGTTATTTTGAGTAAAGTCCTCAAACTTTGGCCCGGTAGGAAGCACATGTCTGGGAGTCCTTCTAAGATGACTAGCAGTGCAGAGGAAAATATTGCTAGCCCCATATTGTGGTCCTTTATAGACACCATTTCCTTTGGAAAACACTCAAATAATTCCCTTGGTGATCTACATAAATTTAAAATTCAATAATTATTAGAGGTTAAATGGTAAACCAGTGATAACACCTATTTTTGTGATGTTTTTGCCCTTTATTCTGTTATCGAAACTGCCCTTTTCTGCTATTTTCCTCTCTTTCATTAGCACTTTCGCAATAATTGGCCAAGCAATGCTCTTAATCCAATTTTTCCATCTTTTGCAGAGTTTTCCCTCATTTTGGTACAATAAGGCTGTCCCGTCCCGACCCACAAATAAGTCCAAGTTTGTTTCGGCCTTCCTGACCTGACGCCTGATACAACCTCTGCCCGACAGGGTGGAGCGACACAATGACGCACGACAAAGGGATGCCGCGCAAGAAGAAGCCGACGGACGTGACGCCTTCTACCCGACAGGGAGCCAAGCTCGCCACAACAACTCATCTTGTCGGGCGACACAACCACCCACCGGCAGGCACGCCGCCCGTCACGTGACCGATAGTCGACACCCCTACGCCGAGCGATACCCGTATCGGCCGTCCACCGACCCGCGAATAAGGAGGACACGTGGCGCTTCGAGCACCATAACTTCCCCCAACCGCTGCCTATAAATAGCAGCTACAGGAAGTCGAAAAGACAGGTTCAGACAGTTGGGAACTTTGAGCGATCTTCGAGGGAGAACTGCGAGAATATCGTGCCCCAATGCTCGTGTCGGGCAACTCTAGGTGAGCTCTTCCTCATCCTGAGAGGGAGGGGATGGTTCACTTAGGACCGTCTCGGATGACACTGTGGGCCGATATAGGCCAACGTTGATAAGCGACACAAGCGCCCGACACAAGTGCCCGACAGTAGAACGTGTCGCTCCATGCCCGACAAGATATCGAACCCGATATGCTTCGCCCATCATGCGTACCGCCCGAGAGGGTGTGCCGCCCGACATGAGCATATCGGCCAGGGTCCTTGAGCGATACAGTCGGCCATCAAGCGTACCTCCGTAGAGGGTGTGCCACCCGACACTACTGTATCAAGCTAGGCTCCTGACCGATATCGGGCTGGAGAGCCGCAGTACCCTGTCGACCTTCTACATCAAGAAGGTGACATCTATCTTTAATTCTGTTATTTAATTCTTTATTTACGCATTGTAATTAAGACCTTTAATGTTTATGTAAATAGAAAACCTTAATTACTTGTTGCTCTATGATTGGTACATGTGTTGGATGGCTGCTATGTTTGATATCTGAACTCTAGCTTGCATGTTTGGATCACGTTTCGCTTAGCTACCGAACCGTGTTTTCCCGTCGCAACAACTTTGAGAGTTGTGTTGTGGCTCTAGTGTTTGGTCCGATTCTGGAGTACGAGAGTGCCTGGAACGGAGTTGTTTCAGTAACATTCCACTCTAACTTAAGTCTGACAACCTCGAGAAGGGTGTCGACGCTTAGTTAGAGGTACCCGCTCTGAGAGGAGGGGTGCAGGGTGTTACTGCTGCCGCTTGTTTTACTCTAGTCTTATCCTTTGTACCTTGCTCTGGCTTTAGTTTTTATCTTTCTGTTTCTGTTGCATGAAAACCCCTAAAATTTGATAAATGCTCAAAACCCCTAATTACTTTTCTAGTAGCTCCAGTTGGAGATAGTTTTCTTATTTTGTTTGTGACATCTTGTTGTTTCCCTTTTAGGAAATTTATTATCTCTTTATACATGTCGGAGTGTAGCGTGTCGATTCTAGGTTCTCAACACTACCCCCCTTGTCCCTGTGTTCGACCCCATATATCTACTTCGACCCCGTAAACAAAGTTGCGGGGGCCTAGAAGGATTCAGATTTATAAATGTAAAAGCTCGACCACCTCAAATCCGCCTCCACTTTTGGACGCGCGATTTAGGCTGGTCAACTTTTTGGCACCGTTGCCGGGGACAAGGCAAAAACGGTATTGTAGACGAATCTGAATCCACTAACTACACTCGTGTGCCTCAAGCTCAAAAATTAGTTTGACAACACTCTTTTTCTTTTTCTTCTTATTGTTATTCTTTTAAAAATTCAATTTCCTAAACTCGATTTTTTGTGTCATTTCAGGAACCCTGAAGAACAGTAGTCTGTTTCCCCAAGTTCTGAAGCCACTCAACTGTCCAATCAAGTACAGTTATCAACGTTATGCCTCCCCAAGTCAACCCACAACACTCTGAAGGGGAACGATAAGGAAGATTTGGGCATGAATCACCTCTACCAGATGGCAACGACCGCTATGACAGCAATAACCAACTTGAAGATCAGGAATCAGAACACTCTGAGGAAGAACACCCTCGAGCTAGGCGTCGCCACTGCCACCGAAACTGGAGAAATCAAGATCAGGGACATAACCGACGAGACGACGACAGTGACGACTCCGATGAGGAAGAAAAGACGTTGACAGAGTTGGCATCGACAAAAGCCAACAACTCCAGATGTCCCGTCATCACCCCGCGATTCAACGCAGCCAATTTTGAGCTTAAGCCTTCTGTGATCTCTATGATCCAGAACAAAAGCTTCAGGGGAAGTTCGAAAAATGACAACCCCTACCACCACCTCGATGCCTTCAAGAACATCTGCGACACGATAAAGATGCGGGGGGTTCCCCAGGAGGTTATATATTGCAAAGGCTTCATCTTTTCACTAGAGGACAAAGCACTGTCCTGGTACCTCGAGTTACCCCACCGGTCCTTGAACGGGTGGGGAGCGTTAGCTGAAGCCTTCATAAATAAGTTTTACCCCACTGAGAGAACGGTCAGAACCCGGCAAAAAATAACCTCTTTCATGCAAAAGCCAAACGAAAGCCTCCACGACGTCTGGGAGCGGTTCCAAGAGTACCTGAGGGATTGCCCCCATCATAATTACAAGAAGGGCTTCCTTGTCACCACCTTTTACAATGGCCTGACTCCCGATGAACAGGTGTCACTGAATGCAGCAGTAGGAAGTGATTTCTTAGGGAAAAAGCTGAGCAAGTCTGAAAGGATCATCAAAAATATGACCGAGCTGCAAGTCGGCGCTGAATATGATAGATCTGACAGAGGATAGGCGAAAAAGGTCGGTGAAGAGTCCTCTCTTGAGTCCAAGGCTCTAGAGACCATCACTTCTCAAATTCAGAAAATAGCCACAGATGTAAAGCAGTTGAGGGAATCCGGTGCGAAAGGGAAGAAGCAGGTGGAAAAAGTAATGAAATGTGTAACATGTGGAGAAGGCGGTCATGGGGTAGATAATTGCATCTACACCCGACCAGAAGCATCAAGTGACACTGAGTCTGAGGTCGAAGAGATTGAAAAAGTCTCTTTCGTAAATTTCAAAAGACCATACCACCCTGGTTTCAGCTATGGCAACAAGGAGGCAGCTGAGAATTCTCATCAGCTGCATAACTCCACTAGGGCGCCCCAAGCTTTTGAGAAGAGGGGAAGGCCAAGTCAATATATCAAAAACACCCCCTTCGAGCCGAACAAAGGAGGTTTCCAGGGGCAAGCTAAGTATCAAGGATCAGCCAGAGAGCAAGGACAGGACAAGGCTTCGAACCAAGCAGATGTGGTGGGACAGTTGTTTGATTTTGTGAAAAGGCAGGACACAATTAACAACCAGTTGGCGCAGAGCACGTTATCAAGTTCAGGTGTTTTGAACTCATTGTAGGTTCAAATGGTGGATATGCAGACGCACCAACGCCAGATGGATCAGCAATTAGCTCAAATGGCCGAATTAATGAAGAATCCCTCAGGCAAAATATCATCCAACACCAAAACTGCAAAGAAGGCAGGGATGTGATCGAGAGAAGGCGGAGATCGAGTTGCAAGAGATGGATGGATGATGTTAGCGGATAAGGAGTGAAAAGGCTGGAACCGTCAAGCTGGAGACGAAAACTATAGTGCTTCTCGTGAGGCAACCCGAGCTCATTTTTCTTTCTTACAATAGCATGCAATTTACTTTCCTGCAAAACAAACATTACAAACATTTGGACTGTAATAAGGCCCGAGTCAGTGCATGTGCCACATACACTGACTCTTGTGTTTTATGGGCCACCACCCTAGTTTTATTAGCCGGGATGGGTAATACCATCTGAGTCCGGGAGCTTAGTCTTAGGCCAATGATGTTTTACCCGTCAGCCGCAGTTTAAATTGTTTTGTTTTCATGTTGAAACGGGAGGCAACCCAACCGACACTATGTGAACACCCATATCAGGCGGTGGGACTTTGAGGAGCGCAACGGTCGAGCCGACAGTTGGGCTTGCCAATTTACGTGTTTCCTTAACGACCGACGCACACCCTAGTTTTACTGTTGAGTTTGTTATATAAAGAGGCGAGTTTTTACCGTGTCGGCTCCTTGCCTTACTGTTTTCCACGCTCCCGTATCGTGCTAAAGAACTTGTGCTTCTGCTCCCGTGTCGCGCAAGACTGTAATTCTCTCGTATTGTGCGGTAGTTCAGATCACAGCAAGGTATCACCCGACAGACCATGTCGCCCGACACGTTTCTTTCTTTAAGCAAGTAGCCTATCGGCCTTACGGTTTCTATGTTGAGCAGTTTTATATCACCCGATATGGATGTCGTGCAACATACCTATGCCAAATACACTGTGTCGGGCGATAACGGTTTCGCCCATTTTTGCATCACCTCGCCTGTTTTTGCTATCGGGTGACACACTGACCGTATCGGGCATCTTATCCTATCGCCCTTGTATCGCCCGACACGCCCGTTTTGAGAGATAGACCTAACACGCGTTCATCGCCTTACCACCCTGTCATTATCGCGTGCTCGATCTTTTGACGAATCGGGCGATGCCCACCTCTTATATCGCGCACAAGGCTTCGCTTCTGAAACTAATGTGTCGCCCGATACGGGGGTGCCAGACAGTTTTTGTACAGAGAAATTCTGGGTCACAAATTTATTCTTTATTTAATCAAAGTATTTTTCTTTCTGTCTTACAGAGATGGCCCGCATCAAGACAACCGTTGTCCCAGTTGACGCACAAGGCATGAGGGTCTACCCAGAGACTGCTGCTGAAGGGCAGTCCTCCAGGCCTAAGCGTCCGCACTCAGGACCAGCTGGGACGTCGGCAGTAGGGAAGAGGGCTAGGGTTGGAGAGGCGGCGACTCCAATCCCAACACCTACACCTCTAGCAGCAGCGGAATTCCCGAAATTCTTGTCAGGGAGTTTCGAACCAAGAGACGACGAGCACGCTCGCCGATATGCTGAGCTAGTGACCAAGCTCTACCGACCGAGCAGGTTTTGCCATAGAGCCTCATTTGCTGAGTTAGGAATCGTGAAGAGGCTGAAGGGCGTACTAGCTGCGGCAGGGCTGAAGAAGATCTATTTCAGCCGGTCTTCTTTGTACACTAAGCTGATGATGGAGTTTATGTCTTCTCGCCACCGGGTGAAGAACTCTGCGGCAGAGAGAGAAGAATTTGGTGGGCCAGATAGACTCCAGGCCCGGCTCTACAATTCCGAGTACACCATCTCCGAGAATCTCTTGAACAAGATCTTCTCCTCCAACGAGGAGGAAAAGAACCTGATGGACAACGGTGAAAGGATCACCTAGGGAGATGGGTTCAATCCCGTGCAGCTTTGGGGAAAGCTTACCGGTGAATCTTCGTTCAAGCCGAGAAGAAAGGTTGTAGCGGTGCACTCCTGCTTCTGGAGGATAGTGCACAAGCTGGTGGCATGCTTGCTGTTCAGCAAGAACAAATCCATCAACATCTACACAGAAGAGCTCCACGTCATGGCACATAATGGAGGGCCGAGTGATCAACCTCGGTCGGTTTTTTCTGAATAGGCTGCACCCAATGAAGGAAGCCACCAAGGAGTACTGCATGGGCGGCATCGTCAATCTCATCGTAGTAGGACTCGGGTACCCAAGCGAGCCGCACAGCCATTTGAGGATGCAAGGTGATGAGGTGTTTGACACCAAGTACTTGATGAGGACCAACATCATCAAGAGGGAGGGGAGGAACTTCTTCTACAAGTTTTTATACTCCTCCTCCCTCGCTGCGCCGACTACGACATAGAGAAACTAATCTTCACCACCTCCGAGATTGAAGCTATAGCAAATAACACAGCTTTCACCACATCGACCGGGGCCCCAGAGAGGCCCGCCCCAGAGCTACCGACGACAACAACTGATAGAGTTGTCGCTGCTCCGACCATACCAGCCACCGCCACAGCATGGACGGTGGCTGCTGAGAAAGCATCGGTGATCGCTGAGGTCACCGGGACAGAAACTATGGGATCTGCCGCAGAAGAGACGGCCGCAGTTCCTGGCACTGTATCGAGACCTGCAGAGGCGGAAGGGGAATTTCAGCAGGGCAACAACAACGGGATGTTCGACGAGATCATGAGAGAACTCGAAAGAACATCAACACCGCCGCCGAAGTCCCTGCCTACAGCAGTCGAGGAGATCACCGACAGTGCAGAGGTGGAATAGAGTCCGCCCTCACCACGGTCATCTCCACCCAGACGAGAAGGCAAGGCGGCGGCTCCTGAAAAAGCGCCGACGCCCCACCTGGGGACGTCTAGATCACGTACAATTTTTATAGATTCTACCTCTCCTGGTAGACCATCGCGCGAACAAGATGTCATGAGGATGGAAGGGAGACACACCCAAGATCCTTCGTCGCTCGAAAAGATGCTCGGGCATGAGCTCGATAATTTGCGGGAGGTAACGGATATCAACTATGACGTTTGTATTTCCCTAACCCGCAAATTTGTGTCTTTCCAAAACAGGCTGGATAGCCAAGAAAGAGATCTGCTGACTCTAGCGAGCCTGACCGGTGGACTAGAGGCCTTGAATGCAACAATGCAGCAAGTTCTCCAACGACTAGACAGGCTCGATGAGAGAATGGACAGAAGTGACGACCATCCGCGCTAAAGGCAGCCGAGACGGTCACCGTCACCTCCCAGCCGGGGCTCTCATCCCTCTTCATCAGGTTCCCCCTCGGGAACATCGTCGTCCTCCTCCTCCAGCAGACGATCCTCAATGCCCAAGGAGGGGATGCAACAATGATCGGCTGAAGGAACTCCCGGCGGACAAGAGAGCTCCTTAGAATTGGGAAATACAAACATCTTCGTCCCCCTGGATGAAGTCGAGGACGAAAGCATAGATATCAGCATCAGGGGAGACTCTTCCGAAGAGTCTCAGGGAGAAAAGGGGGATGTCTACACAGTCAATAAAAGACATCTACCCCGAGGGAGACGCTCGATGGCGGACAGATTTCGTGAGTCATCCGAGATACCCTCCTTCAAGATGGCCGATTTTGACAGGCAAGCCATCAGATGCCTGACGATCAGAGATCAGAAGTTGCTGAATAAGGTCTTGCGATCGCAGGCAAATGAAGATGACGTCGTCTGGACCGACGGCTACCTTTCTGTGCGACAGAAGGTTCTTCGCGGCATGTTCCGCACGCCGGCCGTGGTCGGTAAAAGACTATTCATGGTCCTGGAGAATGCGCTAATAGAGAATATCAGTAGCAGGACAGGTCGGCGAGCAGTATACACAGCCACCCCGACCTTGGTAAGAAGGTTGATGAAGGGAGATCAAGACTCCTGTGTGGTGGTCGACATGCTGCAGCACATTGAAGAGCATAGGTCGAACCTGGTTTTGGCCCCGTACAAGCACCAGAACGTGTGGTTTCTATGCATAGTAGACCTCGAAAACTGCGACGTCCGGCTGCTGTGCTGCAGCAATGCCGAAGTGCCATGCTCCGGGGATGTTTTCTGCCGCCTGGAGGACGTGAAGCTGAGACTCCTACCGATGCGTCTGCAACGAGCCATAAAGTGTGGAAGCCAACGTCACCAAGGACCTTGGAACTTCTTCACTATTTGAGACCTCCCCACACAGATAGAAGAGGGGAGTGGAAACAACGCTATCGCCATCCTGGGTGCAATTGAGGCGCTCAACACATTTGGAAACTTGGGAGTCCTCAAAGGCATGTCCTTCTATCAACACCGGAGCATTTATGCCATGCTGCTAATTAAGGACAAGCGCTATTTCCGGGATGCAGGGGTACCGGAGCAGCTGCTGAACAGTGACCTGGAAGAAAGCTCTTCTCAGTCCAACAGCTCCTCAGAAAAAGAAGAGGAAGTGGTGACTGTCACACATGGGGCAGGCAAGCAGTTGGCAGTCCTGAAGAAAGTGCACGGGACGGAGGACACTGCTTTGCCTGAAGCTTCAGAAGGGCTGATCACAAATTTTGACCGCTTCTCGTGTGCAACTCTTACACAGGAGCAGGTCAGCATTATCCAGAAGAAGTTGGTTGATTCAACCCCATCGGTTGTTGCCTTTTAGGCAGGCGATGTCGTAGTCCCAATTGATGATCTAAGGGACATGGTGAAGGAAGGAGGGTGCTTGGCTGTAACAGTTGCAACCGCTTACATCCAGTACATACAGCCAAAGCTAGAACAAGCATACATTGCCCATCCTATGTTGTTCAATGACATATGCCTCGCCGATGAAACAGGAGAGAAGAAAGCATTTCTACAGAAGTTGGCGAGTGGAGTTCCCCGCGAGATCTTCCTCCCAGTTATGCATTACCACCACTGGACGTTCCTAGCAGTTTACACCCGGGAACGAGCAGGAATTTTCTACAACAACTCGGATGGCAACAAGAACCATCTCGTGTTGTGTACTTATGAACCTTTGTCATCCGTCGAGCGCTTGGTCCGAAAATACTACGACGAGGTGGCAAAGATGATCCAACCATTCTTGGATATGCAAGCAAGCAAGTGGCACGAGCTCCAGTTCTGCCACCGCAGTCCGCATCAACTTCCTTTATCCAACGACTGCGACATCTACGTCCTGGAATGGATAGCAAACAAAGAAAAGCCTGACCAGCTCCACCACACCGTCTATCACAGCAAAAGGGGAGAATATGTGTGGGAGCTTCTATCTGACGTAGGCGTAACCTCACTGGAATAAAACATTACCTCACCTTATCTACTTCATAACTCTGGGACAGAGTGTAGAGTAAGTTTGGGGGGGTACCATGTACCAGTGAGGGAGGTACAAATTTTTGAAATTTCTTCATTCTTTTGCCCCTTATTCATTATTCTTTTGTGTACATATTTATCTTCATACCAAAATTTTGAAAAATTTTGCTTTTATTCCCATACATATGTACAAAGTTGTTATAATAGTAAAAACCTGTTGTGACTTCTTGCAAAGTTAGTTTTCTTTGTGCTTAACGAGATGCAAGTTCTGTTATATCTTTTTGATAATGCTGCTTCAAACGAACAAAAGAGTATGTTTTGCCATGTCAAAATTTTTGAAAAATATAATAATCTCGCAAACAGCTAAGAGACGAGTATGGAGAAGGAAAAAGCTGCCCAAACAGCAGAAATCTCTTTGTTTCCCCTCACCCAATGAAAATCCCAAAAAGAGAGAGAAGCCTTATGAGTGAGAATAAAAGCATGAGAGTTGTGCCCAATAAAAGAAAAGAAAAAAATATATATACACGCTTGTTTTCCAAAAGTACCCATCTTTAGGCATGGTAGATCCGGGGCAGTGGTACGTAGGATGTGAAATCACTGCTCTAAAGCCAACTGGCTTGGACTGCAGGGACCACTTGCCCGCTAACAGACCCTTACCTGGATGGACCGATGGGAAATAAGGAAAAACCCCAAAAAGCCTTAGCCTACCCGATACACAACTTTCTGCCCCAAAAATAACACTGTTTGGTGTGTAAGCTAACTTCGAAATCATACAACAAAGTCTCGCTGAAGCTGTAGAGAAGAATCTTACTTAAATAATAAGCAGGAAAAAGTAAGTCTTTTGTTCGTAATGAGACAACATTATCTTTAAGGCATTATGATTCTTGTTTCACCTTTTGAACAGAGAGCTATCCCGAGCAGAAGAAGCATCACTAAATATAGTTTAAATATTTATTGAGGACAATCAAAATGCTAAGTTTGGGGGAGTTGATAACACCTATTTTTGTGATGTTTTTGCCCTTTATTCTGTTATCGAAACTGCCATTTTCTGCTATTTTCCGCTCTTTCATTAGCACTTTCGCAATAATTGGCCAAGCAATGCTCTTAATCCATTTTTTCCATCTTTTGCAGAGTTTTCCCTCATTTTGGTACATTAAGGCCGTCCCGTCCCGGCCCACAAATAAGTCCAAGTCTATTTCGGCCTTCCTGACCTGACGCCCGATACAACCTCTGCCCGACAGGGTAGAGCGACACAATGACGCACGACAAAAGGATGTCGTGCAAGAAGAAGCCGACGAACGCGACACCTTCTACTTGACAGGGAGCCAAGCTCGCCACGACAACCCAGCTTGTCGGGCGACACAACCACCCACCGGCAAGCACGCCGCCCGTCACATGACCGATAGCCGACACCCCTGCACCGAGCGATACCCGTATCGGTCATCCACCAACCCACGAATAAGGAGGACACATGGCGCTTCGAGCACCATAACTTCCCCCAACCGCTGCCTATAAATAGAAGCTACAGGAAGTCGAAAAGACAGGTTCGGACAGTTGGAAACTTTGAGCGATCTTTGAGGGAGAACTGCGAGAATATCGTGCCCCAGTGCTCATGTCGGGCAACTCTAGGTGAGCTCTTCATCATCCCGAGAGGGAGGGATGGTTCACTTAGGACCGTCTCGGGCGACACTGCGGGCCGATATAGGCCAACGTTGATAAGCGACACAAGCGCCCGACACAAGTACCCGACAGTAGAACGCGTCGCTCCATGCCCGACAAGATATCGAACCCGATACGCTTCGCCCGTCATGCATACCGCCCAAGAGGGTGTGCCGCCCGACATGAGCGTATCGGCCAGGGTCCTTGAGCGATACAGTCGGCCGTCAAGTGTACCGCCTGAGAGGGTGTGCCGCCCGACACTACTGTATCGGGCTAGGCTCCTGACCGATATCGGGCTGGAGAGCCGCAGTACCCTGTCGACCTTCTACATCAAG
The DNA here is from genome assembly GCA_963693085.1 of Alisma plantago-aquatica. Lineage (NCBI taxonomy): Eukaryota > Viridiplantae > Streptophyta > Magnoliopsida > Alismatales > Alismataceae > Alisma > Alisma plantago-aquatica. Next base: position 512,102,596 of record OY856413.1, on the reverse strand, counting down.
AAGGCGACATCTATATTTAATTATGTTATTTAATTCTTTATTTATGCATTGTAATTAAGACCTTTAATGTTTATGGAAATAGAAAAGCTTAATTACTTGTTGCTCTATGCTTGGTACATGTGTTGGATGGCTGCTATGTTTGATATCCGAACTCTAGCTTGCATGTTTGGATCACGTTTCGCTTAGCTACCGAACCGTGTTTTCCCGTCGCAACAACTTCGAGAGTTGTGTTGTGCCTCTAGTGTTTGGTCCGATTCTGGAGTACGAGAGTGCCTGGAATGGAGTTGTTTCAGTAACATTCCACTCTAACTTAAGTCCGACAACCTCGAGAGGGGTGTCGGCGCTTGGTTAGAGGTACCCGCTCTGAGAGGAGGGGTGCAGGGTGTTACTGTTTCCGCTTGTTTTACTGTAGTCTTATCCTTCGTACCTTGCTCTGGCTTTAGTTTTTATCTTTCTGTTTCTGTTGCATGAAAACCCCTAAAATTTGATAAATGCTCAAAACCCCTAATTATTTTTCTAGTAGCTCCAGTTGGAGATAGTTTTCTTGTTTTGTTTGTGACATCTTGTTGTTTCCCTTTTGGGAAATTTATTATCTCTTTATACCTGCCGGAGTGTAGCATGTCGATTCTAGGTTCTCAACACTACCCCCCTTGTCCCTGTGTTCGACCCCGTATATCTACTTCGACCCCATAAACAAAGTTGTGGGGGCCTAGAAGGATTCAGGTTTATAAATGTAAAAGCTCGACTACCTCAAATCCACCTCCACTTTTGGACGTGCGATTTAGGCCGGTCAGCCAGCTCTCATGCCAAATGCAATGACCCCCTCCCCTTGTTATCCCCTATTTAGGCGGACCAAGAGGGCAAGGGCCATTATCAATCATACATGACTGCATGTTTAGCAAATAACCAAAAATAATTAATAACTTTCACTAAATAGGAATGAGTTTATACAAGATTATCTTTCCTCAAAGGAATTACATAATATGTTTTCTAAATTGGAAACAAGAAAAGAAAACTAATTAATTCCTCTAAAGTTTACATTACTCTATGTTTGTTTGGTGTCTTCTTCATGAATGTTCACTTTCCAATAAACTTGTAGCAACAACAGTAGATTCTAAAACTACATGAAACAAAAACACGATCAGTATAATAAGTTATACTGGTATGTGGGGGAAACAAAATGTCTGCATCTATTTGTAACAACATAACCAAGCAATTATTGTTACAAAAAAATCATTTTCTTCATAACTTATCAAACATTTTTACTCAATCTCTGGTATACCCTCTCTTAGGGTTTTATCCCTATAGCATACTTTAGGCTACCACTCAATCTGGAGCTAGGTACCTTATTGTCCACCTCTCAATCTGGAACTCGATGCCATGTAGGTCTTCCCAATCTGGGGCTTGATCTCTTATTACCTTCCCAATCTGGGGCCTATTATGACCTTCCCAATTTGGAGCCTGGTCTTTAATTAGCACCATGACTTACATTTCTTTCCATTCTCAATGTCTAGAGTTGGTATGTGGGTTTGAGCAAGTTATAGGCTTAATATTGTGATAGCCATAATGACTTTATAGATTGTAGGAAATAAATATCATCCAAGCATTTAATTTCAAGCAATCTAGTAAAACCTTGGAAAATGCTGAGAAACTAAAGTGATTCATCATAGGCATAACCGGATACCTTGATCATGTGTTCTTGATGTCCAAAAAAGACCAAATGAACAATCAACCAAGCAACTTATGTTGAAAGTTAAAGCAATGTTCCCATGCATCATTATTTTATCCAAATCGTCATTAAGACTGACTTGAGTCTCAAGTTAGGGTTTTCTAGGCCAACCTTAGGGTTTCAGTAGGGTTTTGGATTTCCAAACCCTAATTGCCACTTTTCATGTCCATTGGGTTTACAAACCCCAATTTGTCATTAATTACACCTTTTATCTCAAGGAAACCCTAATTATCCAAAACATGGGTTTCTAAGTCCATATAACTTTCAAGTTGATCTTTTTATTCATCAAAGATTAGTCTTTTATCATCAATATCAATCTAACTCATTAAGATCATCAATTCTTGAAACGTAGGGTTTCTAGTTCATTAACCATCTTAAAGATAACAACTTTATGCATTTTTTGAACTAGAAGTAGATTGAGATCCTAATTATATTTTTATTGGATTCTCCATATTTTTTTGAGAAAAATGCATACATTATTTGCCTTAATATGATTACCATTCTAATTACAAGGATTTTTGCAAAATTAAATGATCTCAGCCAATTCTAGGCCACCACCTCAACAGCAAATGGGCCTTTGGCCATGCCACAGGGTCGGACATGAACTAATGGGTCCAAGTTATGGCAGCACCCACACTCACATGGCAGTCTTCTTGAATAGCCAAAAAGGGAGAAAGAAAAACAAACGAAAAGACAAGTTTGTCCCTTACCGCAATGAAGAGACCTGGGGGTAGCGACGTCTTCTCGCACCAGGTTATCTTCAACCTCAGTTGCTCGCGAGGTGCTCCACCAGATGTGATTCAACATAGGGTTGACTCCAAGGAATAGGTCCCTTGAGCACAAGGTAACTCTTTAAATCCCTCAGCCATGACCTACCGCACTCGATGGCGATCGAGAATTTCCCTAGAATGGTCAGAAACCAAGAGCATGAAGAAGATGTTCTCCTGATCACAAGGAGAAAGGGAAACATGGAAAAGAGGGAAGGAGAATCAAAATTTAAGGAACAAAATTGGTCTGTGATTCACTTAGAGTCTCACTAAGGGGATGATGGTTTCACAGGGATGACACCCTCCCTTATATAGGCCTAGCAATGTAGGTTGGCCGATGACAGGGTACATGTTTTGGGGAAAATCTTTATGGCTTTCCAAAGGGGACCAAACCCACTGTAGTTGGGCTTGGGAAGATATCCCACATTCAATGGTACAAACCTCACGAACTCTAGTTGATCAGAGAAAGACAGGTGTGTGAAACGGGATTCTACATTATTATTATGGTTTCCTTATATGGCAAAGGTAGCAGATGACTCTATCACCATAGGATATATGATATGACGGCCCTTAAGGCATGTGACAGATCATATGGTCCAGGAGTATTCCAAGTATGAAAAGAAATCGTTACATTTAATGTATATCTTGTTATCTTACCCACTTTATGGACTTTTGTAAAATCCATATCTCTCACATGTTTAATCCTTTTATTCTCAAATCTTAAGGGGAACTCTTTAATGACTTTATATATATGTGCAAAGTTTGGAACCAAAACTCAAAAAGAAAAAGAAATTTTATTCATATGCAAGTCTCCCCCTATTTTATGCATTTAAGGCATCAAAATTGATCCTTTTCTCCTTCTTACTTTTCTATTTTCTTTATTTTGGTTATTTTTTGTATTAGAAACCATGTGCAAATGAAAACTAATTATTAGTGGCCATTAATGCCATTTTCTAGAGAATTCTACACAACTCTCTCAAGCACTTATAATTATCATATATTTCTTTTTCTTTTTGCTTATTATGGGATTTTCTTTTATCCTTTTTTCCCTTTCATCCCTCATTGGATTAATAAAATAGTAGAACTTACGAAATTCATCATTCAAGGGAAAATTGGCAAGGAAATCCATTCTTTAAAATAAAACACCCAAATTTCCAAACAAGTCTCTTTTCATAGAATAATTGCATTTCAATTATTTAAAATACAAGCAAAATTGAGGTTATAACGACATGCCTCATCCAATTAGAAACTACCAAGTTGACCACACTATATCACGATGTGTTCGGCCAATGACACGTCAAGCCACCTTATCACCAACCACCACAATATTTGACACGACAAGTTGATTTTTTGACACATCATGTAAAGTAATTACAAACCCTGTCTCTTGGTGAGTGTCAAGAGACACAACATGTTTGTGCCCAAACATGTCTTAGCACCTCAACTTTCTTCTAAAGTATAAATAATATGTGAATAGTTTTGAAGAGGTATCCCTCATTTTACCACACTCCAACTTTATAAAATGAGTGGGAGGCAGAGTAGAGGGTGATTCAACTCTATAAGAGACTAATCAAGAGAAGGACGAGCAAGGGTTATATTTCCTTTCAAGGATAGAGAAGCTTCTCATGAAGCACCTTTATGAAGGATTTCTCCTCTACTTATGTCACACCTCATTTCCCCCCTTCTTCTCCTTTGTTTCTCATTTTTTACTCCATGGAACTCATATAAAATGTGATATGCAGCCTTGTGTGTGGTTCACCTTTATATATGGAGTAGGTTTCCTTGTATTAGACACCTTCTTGGAACCCATACATAAAGGAAACCTAAATTAGATAAGGTTTTGAACTTCCAAACTTTGACATACCTAGACAAGATTAAATGTGGCGAACAACAATTAGATCTCTAATCCCCTATTACATGGAAATGAGTATAGGGTATTGCACTAGTATCTCCTTATGCATGTTTTAAGGTTGGAAATTCTTTAAAGGGATTTGAGAAGGCCTCTTACAATATGCATGGTTGTTAATTGGAAGGCATCTGTCTTGTTACCTACTTGTTTAACATGCAAAAGTCATTGACCACATTTGTGAGATATGAAAAACAGGAGAATTCAATATGTTTTGTGAATGTTTATTATGTGGTTAATGGGTGTCATGGAACCAAATACATTTCTTTAGATGTAAATTTAAAAGAGATTTTGTGACGAATATATTTAGTCTAGAATTATATCAACTCAACTCTTTTCTTCTTGAATTACTTCGTTGATTGAATATGTTAGTTGTTTCATATGCGGTGGCTTCTTGTGGATACGACCTTAAGCTATAGTATTATTGATCCGTCCTATTGAGAGCATCTAGTGTGGTGTTTAGGTATTTACTATCAGTTTCATGCACACTCCTTGTTCATGCACCATCAATGTGTTTATATATGGAATAGAAAACGGTAAACTTTAGGATCCATAAATGTTCTATGTTAATCTATAAAGAAAGTAATACAGTCAATTCAATATGCTTAGGATGTAAATGTACAATGTCCTATATACATATGAAATATAGGGACACAAGTGAATGAATTTTTTAGTATATATATTATAAAGTTGAGATGATCCTTACAATCCAAATTTGTAAACTACAGTGTGTTACACATTCCTCCACCTTCCAACCACCATCAACATATGTTCCACCATATCAAAATCATTTCTCATCACTTGTGTGAAAGGGGGATCAAGGATGAGGCTGAAGATACAAGGATGATCATAGTGAAGGGCTTGGATTTAACTTAGGAATTTAGGGGTGAGAAACACCTCTCACCCATCATTTGGCTACACTTCTCCTTCGTGTTAACTATTATTTATTCTCGCTTATTATTATCTTTTTGTTTCTTTGTTTAAGAAAAACTATACATGAATATGGATTTCTAGGAACCACCACATTTGGACATGTTTGTGTACCTTAGTAGCCATTTATGAATGTTACTATATTCATGATTCAATCTATATTTCATTCATTTGATGGATGCTTCATGGAATGATGCTCATCCATGCTTGAATGACCATCTAACCCATGATTCAAGAGAATGTGATTATATGGCATGCAATGTTCTGAAAAGTAGTATCGGTGTACGGGCAGACAAGGTACCAAATAGAGTATATACGGTATGTCTGAGAGTATAAGCGGGAGCATAATCAGTTTTGGTTTTTTAACATATTAAGTATATTTACATAAATTTGTATATTTATCCAAAATAATTGCATATATACACAATTATAAATGAGGACAATAAACAAAAGCACATCAAACAAAACACACAAAAGACTGCAAATAGAACAATATGGACTAATGATTTTATTTATACAAGTTGTATATTAGACATACATGTATATATTTGGTACATATGTACACATGCAATCATGTCAATCAAATAATAGAGAGAATAGAAGTATATAGTCATCAGTGGAATAAACATACACAATTCAATTCTATAAGTGCAATATAATTGAAAAACAATAATGCATGATAGATTTGGATATAATGGACATAGTAAAATGATGGCTGATTAATCCATGGGTAAACATAAAAACAAAAACTAGGAGAGCTGGTCCATTGCATCAACTACAACCCATGACAAGTATATGTAATGTGAGATCCTAACATCTAACATAGTGAACACATACAAATGTAATTTACCAACTGTACACCAAGCTATGCCAGTAGAGACAAAGAAGAAGAAAAACATTACTATTTTTTAATAGGACAAATGGGATTTGAAAGGGGTGAGGGCATTTCCTATATCGATAAAGTGTACACTAGTAAGTCAGCAAAAATACATATTGGTGTTCAAATTTGAGATCAAGAAGATGGAGGGAAAATAGCAGCAAAATATAGAAGAATTAAATGGAGGACAAGAATATAGTAGATAGAATGGAACTAGACATAGAACATAGTGGAAGGAGGTGAGAAATAAATTAGAAGAATAAGACAATAGTAAACCAGGAGGATGGGAACATGTATAAGAAGGTTCCTAAGAAAAGATAAGAAGATAATAATAAGTTGGCAAATAAAATTAGAAGAGAAATTATAAGAAGAGGAAGTAGAAGATAGGAGGAGGAGAAGCATCAAAAGAGTGAGCGGGGGATAGAATTGCATGATAAATAGAGGAATAAGAGGAATCAAAGGAGGGGGTGATAGAAATACAGGAGAAGGAGAAATAGAGGAATAAAAATGGCAAGTGGATGTATGAAAGAGAGGAATGAGAAGCATTACCTCATAGGAGAATACCCACTGCTATCATTGACCTATCTTGTAGCCGCCTCATCAGTGAGCACAAGTGTTGTGGGTTGTGGATGCTGCTACTCAAAGTATTGCTGCTTCTTCACTCCATGGCAGGTGTTGCTACTTCTACACTCCACCGCCTTCGTCACGATTGTAAGAGGGTTCTGCCTCCTCCGCTGCTTGGAGGAAGCTGTTCCACTACCGAAGGGAGGAGTTGTTAACCTAGAAGAGTCGGGGGAGGGGTTTGTGGTGCGAGAGTGGAGGTTGAGTGGAGGGAGGGTTGAGGCTTAGTAAGGTTTTCTTCTATTTTTGTTCCCTTCTTTTCTCTTTAGTTGGGCATGGTGGGTTGTTTTTTTAAAAATCACAGATTATATGGCAGATTAATCACTTGAGCGGTCTATTAATTGGTCCTAGACCGATTACATGTCCGATTTGACCTATTCGTAGCGGCCCACAGTCCAAATCGATTAATGGGCCGATTATTTGGCCGCTCTGACAGATTTCCTAAACACTGATGGCATGAATGTTAGTATGGCACCAACACTCCAATGGGAATGTTTGGGCAATGGGTAATTTAACAATCTATTCAAGAGTGATTAGAGTGCTATACACAACCTTTGTTGGAGAATAACATACTAGATTTATGAGATCTTACAATGGAAATTCGGATCAATCTAGCACATCCTCCCAAGTTCCTTTAGAGAGGCACTAGGATGAGTCAAGGTTTCATCTGTCACCACATGAGTGATTAAGGTGATCACAAAGAGATATTGAATATCATGTATAACATGTTTCTATAGCACATGGACTCATGTTCTGTACAGTTGTAGGTCAAAAGTACATACACATCATAATAGTTATAAACCCTAATATAGAACTGCCCCACATGTGTGATTATATTTAGCTTTAGTTCTTTTCTATATTTCATGTTGATATTTGGTTTTGCTTAGATTTTTCTTATGGTATGATTTTCACTTAGCTAAATTTAAAAACAACATCTTTGGTAACCTATATACATCACTCCTTGTGTTCAAACCCATTTATATAGATGACCTGGTACACTTGTGAGACTTTAGTTGAGTATCATGATTAATAAATGTACATATCGATACATAATTAGGACTCAATATTGTCACATCATGTTTTTGGATTGCATCCTTGTGATTGACAAACAATCTATATGCTATCCTATTATCTCCACTTTCAGTGAGCATACAAATTATCTTTTACAATATCAAAACCATAATATCAAATTAATTTAAAAAATTGTATCAAGTAAGTAAAAATGTACACAACCAGTTCAAGTTCTTTCTAACAGAGAGGAACATGTCCATTCATATAATCTTCAATTAATCTCACTCTTTATTTCAATTATATCATATTAAACTAGCCCTTAGGCCGTGTTTGGTTTATAGGATAGAAAATAAATTAGATACATTGGGATTGGATTCAAAGGTTCAAAAGGAAAGGAAAAAAGAAAGTAACAACCTATATTCGGGTACAGGTTGGATGGTTGGATGGAATGTATATCTATTTGTTTTTCTGTAATCAAGATTTTTTTCAGCCCTCTTCCAGTGACCTTTAACACGTGTGTGTTTGTTAGCTTTCATGTAGGCTGCCAGTGGGACCGTCGTGCTCATCCAATCATTTCTTTCCATGCTTAATTCATAGAATGGACAAGTGGATGCCATCAAGGAGGCAATCAGACTTACTGACCGTTAAAGAGCTATTAGCACATATTCTTATGGGAAGGGAGTCAGAGGATAACACCCATCATAGAAAATAAAGATGCAGTGTTAGATAAGCACGCAGTGGACGACTGTCGTCAAGGCGGAGCTTGCCATCTGTGCGTGAGGAAGGTGCCAAAGTACATGCTTGAGGTGCCGAAGAAGAGACTTTTGTGATACATGAGGATTCCACATACTGTGCGGAACAGAGTTGTAGAGGCTGAGATGTCCATAATCGAGGAAGAGGTCTGGTGAGGAAGGAGGGTCTCGATGGTTAAGGAGGAGGATACTGTCTGCCGTCTGTGAAGGAGGTGAGGCGGCTGAGATTGATTGTCAACTGGTTAAAGAGGATGAGAATGACCCGAAGGATCACACAGTCGGTTGTCTTGCTGCAGAAAGTCAGGAATGTACATAAAGTTTGTTTCCGGAGCAAATACTCAATTGGGAGGGGGGAGCGAGAACTTGAAAGTTCGGCTCACATAGGACTCTAGCGCAACTCTAGTGCCATCCAGACTTTTCTTTTACACATCCAAACATAGGATCCAGTTATAGATATGATTAAGAATTCTATCTTTACTTTGTTCCCCTGAAACAAACACGACCTTAGTGTAATAGGAGTTGTTAGGTTGATGGTCAAATTTAATCCATGTATGCTTCAAACTAATGTACAACCCTAACGTAAAATATAACAATGGGATATGTGCTATGTTTTTTTCTATGTACTATCCATGGACAACCTATTTTGAGCATGCAAGACATGAAGAAAAATTCCATAAGTAGTATAATATAAATACCATATACTTTAACTATTGGTCAAGCAATGTCATTGCTGCATATAATGTTTTATCACATGTTGATCGAGATACCTACTGGAACATGGACCACAATCGATTTCCAATAGATTAATTTAATCACTAAAAGCACATCAAACCATATAGATGGTTAACCTACTTGTGTAAAATGTAACATGGATCCAACTTTGGATGATGAGCACATGAGAGGGAGGGGTAAATAGGAAGTTGTGATTTAGGTGGGAAAAAGGTTTAAAAATTTTAGCCACACAGGAGAACACACGTGCTAAGCACGTCCAAAGCGAAGGCCTGCACCGAAAAAACTTAGCAATTTACAGTTATTACACTCCCCTACCCGGTCGGGCCTCCATGATTGTGGGTAGTTTGGACTCACAAAGACATGCCTTTAGACAAGAGTGAAAAAAACGGTCCACGTCCTGCACCCTCGCGCTCGCGGTCCGGTTCTTCGTGAAAGCGTTCCTCTGCATTGAGCCTCTCCTCTCCGGCATTTGCATTTGTAGATTGAACAGCTCTTCCGGCAACATCAGGGCCAATGGATACCCAGCAGCTGCTCGACTCCCTAACTGCTCACATCGCCCTTTACCACCACTCTTTGTCTTCCTCGTCCCGATCTTTGTCCGCGTCCTCAGATCGGAACCCTAACCCTCGGAAGTCCATCCTGCAATGGTTCTCCGGCCTGTCCACCCACCAGCGCCAGTCCTACCTCACCATCCTCGACCCAGACTTTATTGGAATCGTCACACAGATGCAGTCCCGGTTACTAACTCGTGGGCACGGGTTCTTCTTCCTTCTCCCGGACCTCCCCTCATCATCCCACCCTTCACTCCCAACAATATGCTTCCGGCGGTCTCGGGGTCTCCTGGCGAGGCACAGCACGTCGAATGAGCTGGAGAAGTCGATCTCCAGTGCCGTATGCATGTTTGGATCCATGGAAGGGACGGAAAGGCGGCAATGTGCTGCTCTTGACGTGCTCACTGTTTCAGAGGATTTTGTAAATGACATGGGTCGGTTTGTGGAAACAATGGATGCTGTATCAGATGGGGGTTTCTTGACAGGAGACGCTGTTCGAATGGGTTCTCCATGGTACGAGCTACCCTGGCTGAAGGACAAGGGTTATTATAGTCTCGAAGCATTCGTTGCGAACAAGTTGGAGTGCCAGTTAAGAATGTCGTGGATGAATGCCACTGCCACCAAAAAGCAAAGGGCGATCAAATCCAAGGACAAGCTTGGCGCTGTTGATATAGCCGCCAGTGCATTCTGGAGGAAGAAATGTGACCTCGATTGGTTTCTAGGTCTGGATCCTGGAATAAGGAGGAAAATTTATGCTGCTTTTCTAGGAAAGGGAGCTAAATCTCTGGTATAGACCACACAATTTCAGTTGTCTGATATTCTAATTAGAACTTGTCGCATTCTTTAGTAGTTCAGTTGCTTCACTGGAGTGAGAATTTTTATAAATAAAAAGGATTGCTGTTCGTTCTGCCTGTTAGAATGCGTGTGTTCTGAAATGATTCATTGCCATTCTGAGAGGACAATTAATGCAAAGATGGGATCCACACTATAAACCGAAATTCTCTTGATATGGACCCATACACGCCTTTTACTTTTACACAGGAGAGGAGTCCTGTTACATGGTTGAAATGGTAAAACCATACATCAATGCCACTATAGTCCGCCAATTACTCATCAAATGTAGACAATTGCATAATTTAAGCCAATATAACGAAACTTAATAAATCATCAACTCCCTTTGGCAAACACACTTCTCAACATTGGAATTAGGAGCCACTGTACTCAAATGTCATAGTCAACTGTCTATTAGCTTAGGACGGGAAAAGTCCCAAATATCTAGTAAAATCAGAAGCTGTGTTAAAGTGCTTATTTTTGCAGTAGGCAAAAGTGGTCCTACCACATAATTTCGAATTGAGAAAATACCTAACCTTCTTATTCCCTGCGATCTGCTTTTGGCTTTATAGGTCTCATGCAGTATGTGACAGTCTTTTCTAGTATAAATTGTTTGGCTGGACATTGTCAAAATCTCCTTCGCGTTATAAATGTACTTGTTATACACAACACCTTGTTTCAGCATAAGTTGTTCAGTCCGACTTTGCATTATCCATTATTTCTACCTTATAGATGCCCCATTGTACTGTATGAGAAGTTATCCTCATAAATTCTGGGCCACAAATGCATGGGACATGGAAGGCATTGATGTTATCCTCATAAATTTAGGGCCTGCAGATGCTTACTTGGGCTGACGTTGTCTTTTCCTGAACAAGCAATATTTTATATCTTTATCTGTCCAACAATATATTAGCAGCAGTAGAAGTTTCTCCTTAAAGTATTGCAACCGCATATGTGGTGAATTCCTTTTATGCAGTGACATGCCTTGCTCCTTGTAAACCTGTAGGAACCATTTACAAATCAAATAATTTTGGCATCTGGAAATGATACATCCCCTATGCTCCATTGAGCTACTAACCAAGTTTTATAATTGTTTGATCCATTACCTCCTCCATTTCCAATTAAAATCTCAGTAGAATCCTTGACTTTGATAGATCTCTTGGCTACCCTGAGCCCTACCATGAGACCATGAGTCTGATATGAGTGCCGAACAACAAAAGATATGCTAAAAGATTAGAGGTAGACTAGTTACCACTCATGTGCAAGATCTAAGTGTCGCATCAATCATTAGGACCATTTCATTGGCCCTAGAAACAACAATGCAATGTTTTTAAGCAAAATCATTATTTTTGGTGTGGTTGGCTGCCTAACACCCTGATTGTCTAATAAATCACCACCAAAATACATTTCGTCCACACTAAAGAAAATAAAAATAACATAAAGCATACATTGCAGTAGTATTTAATACGTTGAATAACAAATGTTAGGGAGTGCAATGCAATTACGATATTACTATAGGTATATACTAGGTATGAGTACTACAAAATCAATCTCCCACTTTTTTTTGTATCCGTAGTTTTTATTATATTTTAGGTTTGATTGTTTTCTTAATTAAAAAATAAGCACTGAAAGTAATTTAGATATACACTTGTATAGTTGTACTAATATCTTAGGGTATATTGATAACTAATATCACATTAATAGACACATTTAAGCAAAAAAAAAAGAATGTACATGTTATGCAATTTTCAAATTTATATAAGTTAATAAATAAAATTTGAAACATCTGAATTTGACAACTATTTTGTGTCCTTTTTAGTGTTTGTTACAAGTTACTCTACTAAACTTAAGTGCAATAACTAACTATCAATACCTATATATTGATTATTCTAATATTCGTCCTAATGATATATAAAAATATATATTTTAGCCATCAATGTAGATCTAGTGATTATATGTAGATCTTTGCCTTAGATGTGTAGACCTATGTCTAGAATACATACATTGTATATGTATTAAAGTAGATTAAATATTTAGCGTGAATTAGATGCAAAATCAATTTTAAAGTGAAAGTATGGAAAGATAGAGAAAGAGGGTTGGAAATAATGGGGAACAGAAGAAAATATACTTACCTTGATCCAAGAGGGTTTGAGCTCTAAATGGTGAAAGCACCCCCAATCCTCCTTTTCTCCTCTTCAAACAGCTACAACACTAAGGATTGCAATTATCCAAATTTCCATCGAAATTGTCGAGTTGTGTAGAAAAAACCTCAAAATCCATCAAAAATTAGCAAAATAATCAAAATTATTGATAATTTTTCCCAAAATTTTGATGGATGCAATCTTCACAACACAAATAATTTTTTGTAGATCCCAGCGAAATCAAATTTTCCTTTAAGATTTTAATGGAACCTCATTCCTTGTTGATGATATCCTGATTGATGTAAGCGTATCGGGGATGAAAGAGCCACGTGGTTAACGACTTTCTTCAATAAGATTATGAAGACCAAGAAATGTCAGATGAGTGTAGAAAGATACCCTAGTCCTTGTCTATAAGAATGAGGGAAATGTTCAGAGCTGCACAAACTACATAAGTATTAAGTTGATGAGTCACGTTATAAAGCTCTAAGACATGATTATCGAGCAAAGATTTAGATCTATATAACATATCAGAATACTAGTTTGATTTCATGATCGGTAGATCCACTTTAGGTGCTTTATTAATGATAAGGAGGTTTATGGAGAGGTGCAAAGAAAACAAAGGAGTTCTTCCTATGGTTTTTATTGATTTAGAAAACGCTTAAATTGAGAACTGAGGGAAGCATTATGATCAATTTTGGGAAATAATGCATGTTAATCCAATACATTAAATTAATCAACGACATGTATGATACCCTCAACTAAAAGTGTTATGACTCTTGGAGGAGAAACACCTAGATTTTCTATTAGAATTGGGGTACATCAAGGATCGACATTGAGCCCATATGTACTCACTCTTATTGTAGATGAGTTGAGAAAGTATGTTCGTGATGCTATATCCCTTGGTGTATGTTATTTGCTGAAGGTGTTGTGCTGATTGATGAAAATAGCGACAAATTGAATGATAAACTTGAATTTAATAGAAATGTGTTGGCATGTAATTGCTTTACGATCAATAGAAGCAAAATAGATTGCATGCATTGGACAAACGGTTGGATGGAGTGGATATCCCAAAATACGTTAAGTTTCCTTGGTTTCTATTATTAAAATGGCGTTGTTGTTCAAGATGATGTGTTACAGGATCACAATAGGATGGTTGAAATGGAGTGCAATTGGGGTAATATGTGATTGAAAGATCCCTCTCAAATCAGACAGTAAGTTTTAAGAACAACTATTTGACCAACAATGCTATATGGGCGTGGATTTTGGGCGGGGAAGAAACAAGGTCTCCCTAAGATGAATGTGGTCAAATGTGTATGCTGAGATGGATGTGCGAGAAGACAAGGAAAAATCACTTAAAGAATGACAATATAAGGAACAAAAATTGGGGTGGTGAGTATCGAGGATGAGTTAAGTGAAGGTCGCTTGAGATGGTATGGACATTTGCAACACCAAATGGCAAATGCACCAATTCAAAGCAATGTGTTGAGTCAAGAGCAAAAAATGAAGAAGAAGCATGCATGAATTAACTTGGTCAGAGCTTGTTAAGAGGTATTTTGAAGCATTACATCATGATGCAAATATGACCCATAATAGAGCTGATTGGAAAAGATGGATCCAAGTAACTGAGCTCCCAACATGGTTGGGATTGAGGCTTAGACATGATGGTGAATATGATCAACCTTTCTAAAGGCACTAATCTTAATTTTTTTTAATGGCATGTGGTTACTTTGATAACCAATGGACTCTCTAGTCTCTACTCCCCTTCTCTTCTAGTATAGCTAGACATGATATGTTTGAGAGCCTACTTCTACTACAAAACTGCTTCTCTTAAATTACCATCAAAGATCATTATTATGCCAAAATCTCATTGTGAGGAAACGAGGTGGGAAAAATCTTCTTTACCCTTCCTCTTCCTCGCTTTCCTCTTTTCTCCTTGCCTTGTGCGTGCTATGTGTTCCTCTTTGCCAATCTCCATCCAAAAAATCCCATATTTTTTGGATAAAAATGTACTCTTGTCAATCTACACCCAAATCTTGGTTCGTCATAACTGTCCTTGTCTTGGCTGTTTCACAGTTGATCAATGATTTTCTTCATTTTTCCTAAAAGTGTTATAGCCACGACATGTTTTGTGTTTTGTTTTTTTTTAAAAACCAAATCTTTCTAGTGTGTTACTAGAGCCAAGTTACGATGGCCATCTTCAAAGACCACAAAGAACATTCAAAAGAATAAATGCCATCTTATAATGCTCCTCTTATTTATTTCCTTATAACTCTTGTGATTGAGCCACAAACCATACCTTGGTGTAGCGGGTTTGCCTTCCATTATGTAGTAGAACATTTACATAATTGATCCGGTACAAAAGAAAAATAAGAAAAGAATACATGAATGGCCTCTATTTTCTAACACTCCAGCTCAAGCTAGTGCGTACACATTGTGCATGCCTAGCTTAGAACTCGTGTGTAAAAGCTGAAGGTATAAGGGGCTTGGTGAAGATATCTACAACTTGTTGTTCAATGTGAACATGAGGAGAACATGAGGAGTCTGAATCTTCTTGGAGAGCACTAGATCACGAACAAAGTGGCAGTCCACCTCAATGTGCTTGGTCCGCTCATGAAACACATGATTGCTAGCAATGTGAATGGTTGCCTGATTATCACACACGAGATAATAGAGTTTTAACAAACACTCCCATTCCAGAAATTTGGATATAGTCCATTGCAGTTCCCAACAAGCATGTGCCATTACTCGATATTCAACCCCTGTGCTAGACCATGCTACCACATTTTGTTTCTTGCTCCTCCGTGACACTAAATGTAACCCAAGGAATGCACACCATACTGAGGTAGATTGTCTATCTTCAACATCACCTGCCCAATCAACATCACTATATCCCGTAAGCTTCAAGGAAGAGGAGGAATCTTCCATTGTGAAATAAGTGAGACCTTTCCCTGGCTGCACTAATAAACTAGCTAACAAATCCTGCTGAATAGGAGATATCAAGATGAGTAACAGTCCAATAAACTAGCTTACCCACGATCCATATATACTTTGCTTGATCCGAAAAACCACTGTCATTAGAAATAGTCTCCTTGGTATAATAATCCATAGGTGTAGAGATTGGTTTACAATGTGTCATGCCTATCTCTGCAAAAAGATCTAGAACATATTTTCGCTGAGAAAGATTTGTACCTTTCTTGGAACGTAGAGCATCTATTCCAAGGAAATAACGAAGATTGCCCGAATCTCTCATCTGAAATTGCGTCTGTAGCCACTCCTTGAGCTGTGAAATGCCAATAAGACCATCACCTATTATGACGATATCATCCACATACAATTAGATTAATAGTTCGATGAGAGGATTTGCACACATAAAAAATGATCAGTAGAAGACCGACTGAATTAAAGTACACAAGTGCATCACCGAACTCATCAAATCACGCCTAAGGTGATATCGTTAGGCCATACAAGGATTTCTCTTGTTTGCACACCTTCTAACACTCCCCCTAAGCAACATACCCATGAGATTGCTCCATGTACACCTCTTCACGAAGAACACCATAAAGAAATGCGTTCTTGACATCCAATCGGAGAAGAGGCCAATAATAATGAGTAACAACAAAAATAAGGATTTGAACAAAATTTAGCTGAGCAACAGGAGGAAAAGTCTCGAAGAAGTCCACTCTATGTATATGAGTGTATCCTTAGGCCACCAATCGAGCCTTCAAGTTCAAGCGGTCAACGGATCCATCCAATTTTCGTTTAACAATATACACCCAACGACAACCCACGACAGGCGTCCTAGGAGGAAGATTCACTAAGTCCTAGGGGGAGTTCTTATAAAGAGCTTCCAGCTCACTATCCATGGCTTGTACCCATCCTTCTTGTTGGGCTGCATCTGCATATGAGCGAGGAACAACTTTAGAATCTAACTGAAGAGCAAACGTGCGCCCTGCTGGTGACAGATGGGATAAGCAACATACACTAGAGATCAGATGTTGTATTTTGCAAGACCGAACACTTACGAGCTGCAACTGAAAGGTGTAGGTCTGAAACAGAAGTATCTAGAGAACTCTCAACACTAACATGTACCTCAGGAGTATCCGACGATGGAGGTTCAATCCGCTGGATTGATGTTACTATCCTCTTAGTGATGCCTTGCTTGTCTGGTTTAAACCAGTGGAAAAGGTTGAGGTGTAGGTGGTGGTGGTGGTGATATAATAGTAGTAGTATCTGGCACACTCTCATAACTAGACACTGGATGTGGTGGCTCTTGCTCTTTCACTCTATCATTCTTAAAGGTAAGTTCACTCTCATGGTTGTGCTCCCCCTCATGCAGGACAGAGTCACCAAAGAACAAAGTGGACTCATGAAAAGTACCACCAGCCGACACAAACATACGACGAAGAGACAATAACATATGTACCCTTTTGTGTGGGAGAATATCCTAAAAAGACAGTGCAGACCATGTGAGGAGACAACTTATCTGCGCGTGGATCAAACACGTGACAAACACAATACAACCAAAGATACGGAGGGGGACAAGAAAGGCTTGCTCGTCTGGTCATAAAATAGAAAAGGGTGTAGCCCCATGCAAAATAGACGATGGCTGACAATTAATCAAAAAACAAGCAGTGAGAAGAGCATTGGATCGAAACTTCTTTGGCATAGGCATTTGAAAAAGCAACGTCGAGCTACATCAAGTAAATGGCGATTTTTGTGCTCAACAACCCCATTTTTTGACGTGTATGAGGACAAGTTGTCTGGTGAATCATGCCTATAGAATCACAAAAACTAGAGACAAACTTTTGAACATACTCTAAGGCATTATCAATACGAAGTATTTTAATGGGAGTACCAAACAGAACTTTCAGTAATTGATAAAAGGTTTGGACGACCGACAAAACTTCATCTTAGATATCATATAAGTATACCAAAGTCACCCGGGAGAAATCATCAATTAAAAAGAAAACAACAAAAGCCTTATAACTTGGCAAAAGCCTTATAACTTGGCTCTTTAACAGGGCCACAAACATCACTATGGATAAGATCAAAAGGACGCTTAGATGATTTTAGAATATGATTAGTAAAAGAACACAATGATGCTTGCCCAGTCGACAAGACTGACACTTGAAGACTTTACTGAAGATATGCTGGATACAAGCTTCAGAAGACTCTACAAGGAGGGATGCCCATAGCGACAATGCCATTGTAAGGGAGAGCAACTGAGGATGGTAGATGTCGTGGAAGAGATTTCATGAGCTGGGCAATCACCTTGGAAGAAGTAGAGAGAAAGACCCCCACCAATCGTCTTCCAGCTCCTGGGATCTTGTAACACGAAGAAAAAGGGCCAAACATCACCAAGCAGTTTAAAGAATCAACCAACTTAGCTACACACATTAGATTAAAATGAAAATCTGGTACATAATGTAGAGATTGTAGAGTCAAAGAAGATGTAGCATGTATAGATCCACAAGCCTATACTCGTCTGACCGTAGCTAGAGTCTCAGAATAATGTGGGATATACAAGTCAGAAGAAAGAAGCATGAATCGTATACCAGTCATATGCTGGGAGGCCCTTGAATCACCACCCATGTACCTGCATTTGACACTAGATTGGTGGAGGAACCAAGAGAAACTTGTTGAGTGGCCTGAAGTTAATGGTCATACTCCTTGGAGATAGCAATATTTGTTTGCGTCTGTCTAGAAGCCCCATATCTAGATGCTCTCGAGGTAGTCGCCGTATAATGTGCAACACCAACATGGGGTGACCATGCTTAGAATAACACTTGTCCTCTATATGTCCAAGTTTACCATAAAAAATACATGTCTCTAATTCGAATACCTCGTCCTCGTCTGGTACCTCGTTCATTGCCATTGGAAGCAACATCAAGAGAAGCATGATTTTCAGAGTTTTATCCTCCTGTAGTGATAGACATTGACTTAAAAGAGGACTGTTAGATCCTTACACGCGCCTCCTCAAGACTTGGCAGTTTATCTTTAGCAAGCATGGCACTTCTGGCAGGAGCATAGGTATGGTTCAACCTTGACAAAAGTCTAACTATCACCATGTTGTCTCTATCTCTCATCTGATCATCGGTTTTCAGTGGCTGGTAGAAGCTAAATTCTTGAGAAATGGACTCTACGACACTAAAATAATCCTTCAGAGAGCGATTATCTTGTCTTTTTTGACAAAGAGGCAATCACAAGCGGTGTAGAGACAGAGAGCAATCTTCTCATGCGAGAAGTGTTTCTTTGCTGCTCCCTAGATGTGTTTGGCTGTGGAATAGAACATGAACCTAGATGCAATCTGAGGTTCCATGCCGTTCCACAACCAATATTTGAGCAGACCATTGTGTTTTTGCCATGTAGAATAGTTTTTGTTACTCTCATCAGGAGAATTCGGCTCTATAATACCAACCTTCTCCCGAGATTCAAGAACGATATAGATGGCATTCATTCGGAAAAGATCATTCTGTGAGTTGAGCTTCACAAAAGGTATTTGTATATTGATCATTGTAGACTATTGTAGCAGGAGTTAATGTTCGTCCCCCATAATGAGACCGATTAAGAATGATTATAACAAAATTCTTGTGCAACAACACGATGCGTGGATAAGAGATAGACTTTCTTGAACACCCAGTGTGTTTTAAGTTTTTTGACACGATGTGTAACTCTTGGTCGAAGAGGATATGCTCCCAGCAACACGTCGTGTAGAAATTTTACTCGCCGTGTAAGGTGTCAAAGATGAGAACAACCTTCGAGCGACACTGTGTGGAGATCTGACATAGTGTGTAAGATGTTGAAGATGAGAAAAACCTTCCGCATCATGTCGAGATTTGACACGTGTAAGATGTCAAAGACGAGAAAGGGCTTTACTGATGCATGACACCTCATGTGGGTCGGAAAACACGCTGATGTGGAAATTATTGCACTAATAAATTCACCAGGATTGGAGATCCTAGTTTTTACTAAGATAAACGTGCAATAATACCACGTGCAAGCGAATGGGTCTTATCGCAGTTGAGTTGAGGATTGAATCTTAAGGGACAACCTTAATAAGAACCTTGCTAGTTTGTATCCAGTTGAAGTAAGACTAATATTTAAAACCAAGATTTGATTGGGCCGAGTTAAACTAATTACAGGAAAAGTAAAAGTTGGAATAAAATTGGGTCTAGATTAATCATGGAAAGCATTGGGGTGGAATTGGTTGTCACCACCACTATCCGAGTCTGCGCATTCATTCATGTCCAAACTTGTATGAAGATATAATTGGAGCTATGCGTATGAAGATCTAATTTTAGCTATGTAAGTTTTCCCTTTCAACGTTAGAAACTCGCATAAGCGGATATCAGTGTAAGCTCGATGTCTTGTTACTTACAGATCATATATCTACTACTCTAGTGACTTTCCATTAGAAGTTCTTGTCAGGGCATCAACCAAAACCAGTCAATATTCAAATCTTAAACGTTAAAGTTCTCGTGGCCTAATATTATAAAAAATCACATTGATCGGGTGATCAATCCACAAAACATGTGCATTAAACGATTGGTAATGAATTAAATGAGTTCATACGAGAATTGGAATAAGAATAAAATTGCAAGAAACAGGTAACGGGGCTAGTCCTTGCACCTCCAGTAAAAGGACTACTCACTCCTTATAATGAGATTTTTACAACCAGCCAAAGCAGAGGGCGCAATCTCAGACATCACTAAAGGCAAGCAACAACTGGTGTTTGGTCGATTGCAGGAGGTCGATCGACTTGCTGTGCTGGAGGTCGATCATTTTGGATCGATGAAGGTGTATGGATAGCAGCTCGGCTATGAGGTCGATCGTCTTTGACCTGTAGAGGTAGATAACCAGAGGTTGATTCATAGAGAGATCAATCACTTGGAGGTCGATCGATGCGGAGTTGCTGAAGCTCGATTGTCACTGAACTGTTGGAGGTCGATTGCTCTTTTGGTGGAGAGGTGATCGCTCTAGAGCCTCGGAGGTCGAGTACTCTCGCTAGAGGGATCGATTACTCCAAGCAACGAGTCTAGACCTTGTCCTCTCGCAGAGAAACAAGTACGACTTGACTGCGCGAGGTCCAAGAGAGATCCTTTATGGTCGTACAATGGTTATTAATAGGCCTTCCTACCAGGGTACTAGTAGCTAGATTTACGCTGTGGATGGTTGAGATCATTGCTTGACGGCGAAGGAACTTGGGTGAGGTCGATAGCTTGGAGCTCGAGCATGAAGGTCGATTGACACAGGTCGATTAAATGGACATCGAGCTCTGGCTGTCAATTTGGGAGGTCGATAGATGGAAGGTCGACCAGAAGAGGTTGATTGGGTTGCTCGAACATAGATGTTGACCTGGCAGGTCGATAGATGGAAGGCCAATAGATGGAAGGTCAATAATTGATGATATTTGAAGGTCGATCAGCAGGTCGATAATGATCTTGGACAAAAAAATGTTGATCAATCTGCCTTCTGGAAGTGCCTAAAATCCATTTCGGGCCGAGGCATTGCCCCGCACCTCGCGAGAGGTGTCCTCTTCTCAACTCCCCCCCGCTGAAGGACAGCGGGACCGCCTCAGTCGTGCTGGTTCGGTTGGTGTAGATAGCTTAAACTCCAAAACAACAAGGAAAGTCGAGAAAAGTACCAAAACTGTATCAAACCAGTATAAAATCTAATTGGAATGATATGAAGCTATTTCTAATGAAAACTAAGAGATCTGAATGCAAAACTGGGCTAAAATTGCCACGGAAACTAGGATGAATATGCATTCATCACAAGCCGTGTCTAACATTGCTGAAGCACAATCTGGACAGGAATTGACGTCAAGCAGAACACAACCTTAGGAAGACGCAGCGGGGGGGGGGGGAGAGCACCAATGACATGAGTTAGCATTGTCACTTGTGACAATGGATGATGCGAATCTAACTCATCAACAATCCCTAGAAGTTTGGGCACTCATCCACTTTAGGGGAATACATGGAGAGGAGGAAGTATAGGGAGGGGGTTGTTTGTTCCTCTTTATGTAATAGAAAAGACATTTCTCCTCCTCTTTCAAGCAACCACCTTGTTGTAGCGAAGACGGAGGGCCGGCGACGCACGACAATGAGTTGCAGCAGGCGGCGCCCAGTGGTGAGAGAGCAGCGGCGGAGGGCGCAAAGAAGAGAGAGGGAGGAAGTCAACGGCTCCTAGGGTTATGTGCCCAGAGCTTGCTCTGATACCGTGTGAAATTTTTAGCCACAAACCTTACCCTACTGTAGCGGGTTTGCCTTTCATTATATAGGAATAGAACATTTACATAGCCTCTATTTTCCAACAACTCTCATCTAATTATTCTCCTTGTAGCTTTCCTCATCCTAGTTATAAGTAGGGCGCTTTACCTGAATAGTGAATGTGATGAAGTCTCCACTTTCATCCTTTCTATCTACTTTTCTATTTAGCTTTGTATGTTTCATACTCTGATGAAAATTTAATCAACCCAGATCTCTCTTTGTAAGCTCTCCTCAAGCTAATTTAGGTCTGCCTCTGTCCCTCCTAATGCTGTTTGAATAAAAAGCTTACTAATCTTGAGGACCTTCCAAGATAGAGCTTATTAAAAAAAATAATGAATTGGATTACAGATTTCCTAGCCAACCAACATATACCTTTTCTCAATCCCGTCTTCCATAAGACTTTATTGCAAGCTGGTATTAAATTTTAGATAGATACTTATTACTAGCAAAGGGAAAGGGATTATGAGAATCTGTAAAACATTTCCAACATTACATGAATGTGTGTAACTCAAATAGGTGACATTTTCTTAGGATGGCTGCATTTTCTTTTGGGTAGATAAATTGGTTTGCCAAAATCAATATGTCCATCGAGCCTTTTTCTCACTTTTGACAACGATTAACAGCAACTTCCTTCATCTTATGATTGTAAAAGCCACTTCTTGTGACTTTTCTGTCATGCTACATGTAATTTTAACTATCTCTCATTATGTTGCCGCATACTGCTTTTGTTCACTAGAGGTTATCATTGATGTACTAGAATATTGTTGGCTTGCTACAAGTTATTGGTTGTTGGGTAATGGGTATGCAGATATGATTTGGGGTGCAATATATCGTACTCACCTTGAATACATAGTGGTATATTGAAAAAATATATTCTGACATCATATATTATTGGTATACAGATAAAATTTTAATTCTTCATTGTTTGGAACTTATGAGTTCTGTACTATACTCATGAAATACTCCTTATAAGTTAAAATTAGAAGTTCATGTCATTTAACTGCATTGCAACTTGTCATATGATTAGTACTTTTGAATCTTGATTTTTAATATCGTCATTCTAGTTTCTGTCAAGCGAGATAAATTTTGATAGAGGTATTGTTTCTTTGATGGAAGTAAGTTTCCTGCATAATATATATTCAGGGATTTATATCCTAGTTTTGTGCTACATTCATTTACAAAAATGATGAATGATACAGACTGCTATTAACTAATTTAAGCTGTTAGGTGAGAGTTATTGCAAAGACTCTTGGTGATTTGAAGGATGATGTACTTTTCCACAAGACTGATGCCGGTGTCCTTCCAAATCTCACTCCTTCAATGGTTAACCTGAAGCAGAACCGTTCTCGGCACTGGAGTGATCTGGAATTTTCTTTATATGCCATGTCAAGTTCATTTTGTAGGAAAAAGTCCATGTTCTCAGATTGCATGATTCAATTAGTTGTTCTTCAGCAAATAAACTTTATATTGCTAACAACTCTTAATTATGGATTAGAAGCAGAAAATTTATTCTTCAGTAAATTGAATTCCGTACAAACAGTTTGTGACTATGTATTGAGGAACCTGCGTGGATTTGTTATCACAGTTTCTAGAGAATATGTAGAGTTTGAACTATTGGGAAACAAGGCTATACACAATATAACCCCTCAAAATGGAAAGAAGGCCCCTGCAGATTCTACGAGATGTAAAAAGAAGAAGTGCCGCAGCTCGAAACTGAATGACATTACTCAACCCAAAAATAATGCAGCTTTGCCAGAATCTTGCTTGGTAATTTTTTATAAGCATGTTAAAAAGTGGATGAATTGTTCTTTTGTCCAATACTTTAAAATATACAAATACCCATTTGTACTTTCAGGAAGAAAGTGCTAACACCCTTGTGCAATGTGACAATACCTTCACTGTCATGCAGAGGAAAATCCCTCCTATTGCTTGTTCTATAAGGGAGACCCCAGTGAGCAATAAAAATTCTTCAGCTGCCAATGTGGTAATCATTTTGTTCAAAACTTTAATCGCTCACGTAGATCACAATTTTATGCCTGTTCATATTTGTGTATGCAGATGCACATACTTGTGTTCTTTTAGTACAACCTCTGGTACACATAAGTCATGTTTTCTACATTGCAGGAACACAAAACTAGCTTAGTGGGAGCCAAGGAAGGCATCCCTGCAAGAAGAGGCAGAAGAAAAGGCTCTAAGGCTAGAGGCTCCAACCTTAATGAAAGAGATAAATTGCAATCTTCTGAGGTTACCTCAGAAAGAAAAATCCTGCCGAAACCTAACTTACGAAATGAGGAAGCAGAAAAAAAGGAAATAAACCATATTGCTGTTCCTTTAGCAAATGATATTTTACTTCAGGACAAAATCCAGTCTCAGCCGATATCTCTGCATGTTGATCATCCATCTAGTGAGTCAAACGCTAAAGTCGTGAAAGGCCTTGTATATTCTACCTCTACTGTATACAACCGAAATCATGATATAGTGAAAAGTGAAAATGGCAGCCATACTACAATTGAAATAGTTCCTACAGGCAGTGGAAAGGATGATTCAGAAACAGTTCCTCTGACTCCAACCAGGGACACCTGCGAGATGACAAATAAATGCTCTTTCAGCTCCACTGCATCTAATCGTTCACATGCCATGAATGCTGTGAATTCTGAGCATGTTGGTCCTAGAGGGGGTTGTACTGAAGAGCAGTGTTTAAGTAGCAGGAATGCCAGCTCTCCAAATTCTGACAGTGACAAACCTCGACAGTCAACTTCCACTAAAAACACTTCTAGGAAACACCTAAATATCAACGGCTCTTCATCTGAAAGAGAATATAATGATTCCTTTCCCTACAAACCTACAATTTATGTTGAACGCACGTCTTATGAATGGCCAAACCTTTCACCAATTCATTTTTCACATTTTAATTCAAATCACATTCCCGCGGCCACAGATAGGTACCATCTTGATGTTGCTGAAAACTGGTCCAGCCATTTGCACCAGTCTTTTTTCCCGGCAAGACAGAAGCAGGTCAGAAGTGCACCTATTGAAAGTGCTTGTGGTCGTATCTTACCTCCACATTCTCCTATGAGCTTTGACTGGCCGCCAATGGTCAGAAGTTGCACTAGGTTGAGTCAATCTGGGACTGCAAGTGCTAGTTATGATTCTGTTTACAACTCCAGGCTGCAATCTTCTTTATGCACTGGGATAACTGACCCTGCAATGCAATTTAATGGTGCTTGTAGTGACAGTGAGTGGACATACTCTGGAGATTTTTTTGATACTGCAGACTTCAAAAATGTGTCAGATTTTGGCGACGACAATGATAGCCATTGGCTGTCCGAGGAAGAATCTGATGTGCAGGCTGCTAATGGAAGAGATTATAACAAATTTTTTGGCGGTGGAGTGATGTATTGGAATACGTCGGACCATGTTAATACGAGCTTCTCTCGTGCACCTTCGCATAGTTCAGAGGATAGTTCTTGGGCATGGCATGAAGCCGATTTAAAGAGAGCTATAGATGACATGGTTGATGTACCTGGATTGCCATCTTACAACACAAATGGAGTGGCTTCTCCTCCTGCGAATGCCTTGCGTTCACCATTCGATACTCTAGGTCATGGGCAACAATCCCATGGTTATGTCATATCAAGTAATGACTTAAATGTCAAGGTACTGGAATCTCCATGCTCTGCCACTGATGTTCCTGATGAAAATACCTTTGGCAGCAAAACAACCCCCGCTGGTGTCATAGAGGCACTGAAAGGAGAGCCAATATCATATCCAATTCTGCGTCCAATAATAATCCCAAACCTGTCAACAAATGGGTCAAGGTCTGAGTTCAAGCTTAAGCGTGATCGTGTAAGTCCATGTGTATCTTCTACTAGGAGGGATCCTCAACGCATAAAAAGGCCGCCATCACCAGTAGTTCTTTGTGTTCCCCGTGCCCCTAGAGTTCCAACGCCTTCGCCTGTTGGTGAATCTCGGAAACAAAGAGGCTTCCCAATTGTAAGATCTGGAAGCTCCAGCCCAAGGCATTGGGGGATGAGAAACTGGTATCTTGAAGAAAACAACATTGATAGTAAACATCTTCCTCTAGATGGTCCTGAGGTTGTCTGGCCAGCATGGGGAAACAAAGGCCTTCCTGGTGGTTCACTGATGCCACCCATCCCAGGACCCTTGCTTCAAGATCGCCTTATCGCTCTTTCTCAGTTATCTCGTGATCAGGAACATGTAAGTCTTGATTGACAAAATGTACCTTCTCTTGTTGACTTTTATTTATTTGACAGCGATATGTTTACAGCCGGATGTTGCTTTTCCTCTTCAACCTCCTGATATAGTGAATTGCCCTTCTCGGAGACCATCACTCTGTGTGATGCAGAGTCTTCTGCAAGAAGAAATTAGTTCTTTCTGTCAGAAGGTAGAAAGAACCTTTAGAATGCTGCTTTAGAGTAACCTACGTCCTGCAATGCTATTGTTTTTTTTTTTGTGTGTGGTTGTACCAGGTTGCTGCCGACAATCAGTATAGGAAGCCTTACATCAACTGGGCTGTCAAAAGGGTAGCGAGGTCCTTGCAAGTTCTTTGGCCTAGATCTAGAACAAATATATATGGTTCGAATGTGACTGGTTTGGCCCTGCCAACTAGTGATGTGGATCTTGTAGTTTGTCTCCCACCCGTTCGGAACTTGGTAAAAACCAAATTGTTATGTTTTTATTGTAACATCGACAATCTTGTGTAATTTTTCATCGTTCATTTGATCTTCCATAGGAGCCTATTAAAGAAGCTGGAATCCTTGAGGGACGCAATGGCATTAAAGAAACTTGCCTTCAGGTAACCTTTTCATTCTTTTGTATGCATGGCATTGCTTCATTCATTGATATGGATTTATTCATCTGCCGTAAAAACGATGCCGTCGTTACAGAATCCATGATCACTGTATTTTGGTTTGAAGTATTGTAAGACTTTTCCTTTAGAAGTACAAGTTGTGAAACATCTATGAGATATGATTTATGTAAGGACCATTAGAACAACAATTATGCTAAGGCGTGTGACACTTTAGCCTTAAGACTGTAAAGTTCATCAGTAAGGATGTGATTGCCATGTTTCTTATATCTGCACTTTTTTTATGTATGCAAATTCAAGCCTTGAGAGAGTATTATAGGATATTGAACAATGAACATCTTGTTTGTTGAAGAAGTATGCTTTTCTTATGATTTTAGATAATCTAACGCTAATGGATTTAAAATGGAGAACCAGTTCCACTTCATGGTTATAATCATGTTGTTTCCAATCCGTCCAACTCTTCCTTTTGCTTCATAGGATAAGCTCTATGTCTTTGATAATTTATTGGCACTATTTTGGAATGGTATATGATCAATTGTTACCCCCATTTCCGTAATGGTGGTATATTATGCTTGAACTATATTATTAGTCACAAGCATGTTTCAGAGGTTTAACAACGTGCTTAAGTGGAAGTTGGTGAAAACTTTGATGAAGTTTATACACAAATTTCAACAAAACTCCGATGTGTTAACATAACAGATTGGTATAACGACGAGGAACGTTGACTGAAAACAGTAGCATTTCATACAAAATGCCGTTGAAAGTATTATATAACAGAATCCCAAGACGTTTTTAAAATGAGTAGGCTTAACAAGGCATTGCCATTATATTGTGACGAAGTACAAACCTCTGCTTTCAATCCGCAAGCCTCAAAATTGTACTATTTGGACTACGTACATGCACAAACACTTGTATACACACTTAAAAAAAAACGTAACACACACAGCAAATACATATCACGTTTGGTAAGAGATATAATGGCTATACACATTCAAATAGATAGATAAACCTACAAAAAGATAGATAAATGTACGATACATTCCTTAATTAAACATATTAATAGCTAAATGTTAATTAAGAAAGACTGCTAGTGTAATGAATGAAATTCTAGCAAAATATTTGGATATATCAATACATTGTATTAACAATATCCAATGTTTTAAAAAGCGGGAAGCGTGTAACAACATCTTGTAATTGCTTAAGTGCTAGGCGGGAGCTTTTTGAAAAAGCGTCTCTAAATTCTTATATATTTTTATACAAAATTACACATTTGTATATAAAAAATATATTTCTAAGGAACTTCCATACATATCTAATCAGCAAATTAGTAATTAACTAAGAATTAATCAATACTTTACTAGTAATCTATGTTTCTGATCACTAAAATCAGCAAGCAAATCAGTAATTGTAAATAACCAACTACGAATTAACTATTAAACTCTTTACTACTAATCAGTAATATTAATCGGTAAAATAAGCAAGCATATCAATAAATCAGTATTTAACTAAGCATTTATCAATACTTACTACCAATCAATATTTCTAATCACGAAATTCAGCAAGTAAATGAGTAATTGTAAATAACAAACTATGAATTAATTATTTAATACGTTACTGCTAATCTGTAATATGAATCAAGTAATCAGTATAGTGCCAAAAACGTAATACTAATCAGTAATACTCTGGATAATGCGGAAAAAGGTCTTATATTATTCAATGATAAAAGAATATACAAGAGTCTCTATATAATACACAAAAGAACCACAGGGTCTAGAGATAACCCATGTGGGATAAAACATAAGTGTAAAGGAAAAGAAAAATAGAAAATAGACTAAGTGTAAAAGAGAAAAACACAGCAAAGTCTATCTACTAATACTCCCCCTCAAGCTGGAGCATAGATGTCAATCATGCCCAGCTTGGATGTCATATCAGTGAAGCGCTTCTTCGGAAGAATCTTTGTGAAGATATCAGCAATCTGCTCATCAGTATGAATGTAAGGGGTAGAAATCTGACCAGATAGAACCGCCTCACGAACAAAGTGACAATCCACTTCAATATGCTTCGTGCGCTCATGGAAGGTAGGGTTGCTAGCAATGAAAGTGGCTGCTTTATTATCACAGAACATAGGAATGGGCGCCAAGTCTGAAAAACCAAAATCTGTCAGAAGGCTTCGAATCCAGAAGAGCTCGCAGGTAGTATGTGCCATGGCGCGATATTCAGCTTCAGCACTAGAGCGGGCAACCACAGCCTGTTTTTTGCTCCTCCATGTGACTAAATTGCCCCCAACAAAAGTACAATATCCAGAAGTGGAGCGGCGATCAACCTTGCTCCCCGCATAATCAGAATCTGAGTAGCCCAGTATCTTACAGTGCCCATGTTTTTTGTAGAGAAGCCCTTTTCCAGGAGAGTTCTTCAAATAGCGCAGAATATGGCAAACAGCTTCCCAATGACATTGTCGGGGTTTGTCAAGGTAGCGACTAACCAATCCGACAGCAGCAGTAATGTCAGCTCGTGTGATTGTGAGGTAGATAAGCTTCCCGACCATTCGTCTGTACTGATGAGTGTCAGGATATGCAGGAGAGGCTTGATCATCCCAATCAGTGTTAGGATCAAGAGGGGTGCTAGCAGGCTTAGCACCTAGGAGTCCAGTCTCAGATAACAAGTCCAGAACATACTTCCGCTGAGAAAGACACAGTCCTGCAGAAGAGCGAGAGACCTCTATCCCAAGAAAGTAGCGTAAAGAACCGAGGTCTTTAGTAACAAAGTGCTTTTCAAGATACCGCTTAGTTGCCTGAATACCTGCTGCATCACTCCCAGAGAGTATAATATCATCAACATACACAATAAGAATAATAATGCCAACTGTGGATTGTTTAACAAAAACAGAGTGGTCCGACTGAGAGTGGCGAAAAGAATAATCCTGGAGAATAGTGCTAAGTTTGTCAAACCACGCACGTGGACTCTGTTTGAGGCCATAGATAGCTTTTTTAAACGACAGACTTTAGATGGCTCCCCCTCACAGATAAAGCCGGGGGGCTGAGACATGTAGACTTCTTCATGTAGATCGCCATAGAGAAAGGCATTTTTCACATTGAGCTGGTATAACGGCCAATCAGAATTAACAGCAGCAGAGATCAGAATCCTTACAGAATTAAGTCGTGCCACAGGAGAGAAGGTTTCAAAATAGTCAACCCCATAGGTCTGAGTGTATCCTTTAGCAACCAGTCTGGCTTTCAGGCGCTCGACCGTACCATCAGGCTGATATTTCACTGTGAAGACCCAGCGACACCCAACTGGCGAGCAATCAGTAGGAGGATCAACAAGAGTCCAAGTATGACGATCAGTAAGAGCCGTCATTTCTTCTTCCATTGGCCATGCTGGGATTTTAAGAGCCTGAGCAGCAGTCTTAGGGACAGAAATAGCAGACAGAGCAGCAGTAAAGTTGGCAAAATTAGAATTCAAATGAACAGACGTACAAAAATTCCCAATTGGATGTTTCGTACAAGCACGTGTCCCCTTTCTCAGACTAATGGGAACATCAAGGTCAGAAAATACCTGCGGAGGTGGCTGATCTGGCGCAGAGGACGTGGACGATGGAGAGGCCATAGAGGGAGCTGTTGGCTTTGGTCTTCTGTGATAAACCCGCAGAGGGGGCTTCTCACTTGTAGATACAGGAGCAGGGCTATCATACTCATCATCCACCATAGGTAAGGGCGTATCAGTCAACAAATCAGACGTAAGAGCAGAACCCTCCGAAGAGAAAAATGGCATGTGTTCAAAGAATACCACATCCGCAGATACAAGCCATTTATGTGAAGCAGGATCATAACACCGATATCCTTTCTGAGTGCGGGAATAGCCCAAAAAAACACACTTGGTGGCCTTGGGATCTAATTTAGTAAGACCAGGTCTAAGGTTCTTCACAAAGCATGTGCTCCCAAAAATACGCAGTGGGACAACAAACAGTGGTAGATCAGGGAAAAGAATTTGAAAAGGGATTTTATTGTGAAGTACAGAGGAAGGAATGCGGTTTATGAGATAGCAAGCAGTGGAGATTGCCTCAGGCCAGAATTTGTGAGGAACATGGTAGTGAAAGAGAAGTGTGCGGGCGACCTCAAGGAGATGGCGATTCTTACGCTCAGCGACACCGTTTTGTTGTGGGGTATAAGCACAGGAAGTCTGGTGAATGGTGCCCTGACGTTTACAAAAAGACTGAACAGAAATTTGCACAAATTCCAAGGCATTGTCTGTGCGAAAAATCTTGATGGGCTTAGCAAATTGAGTCCGAATTTCCGCAAAAAACTCAGAAAATTTTTCAACTACAGTAGATCTGTCTGTCAGTAAAAATAACCATGTGGTTCTGGAAAAATCATCAATAAAACTTAAGAAATATTTGAATCCAGAAACGCTAGGCACAGAACACGGTCCCCAAATGTCAGCATGCACAATGTCAAAAGGGGCTTTAGAGCCAATACAAAATTTTGCAGAAAAAGTAGAACAGTGTTGTTTGCCCAATTGACATGTTTCACAATAAAATCTAGTGCTAGCAACAGTCGGTAGTAAAGCCTTCAACTTCTCAGCAGACGGGTGGCCCAGACGGTAATGCCACTGAATATCAGGAACTGTAGATGTCAGGAAAGCAGCTGGCTTCGGCTCGTCCAAATAGTATAATCCATCCGGTCCCTCATGGCCTGAACCAATCGTCGTCCTCGTACGCAGATCCTGAAACAGAACATCATCCGGGTCAAATGTAATAGCACAACGAAGACTTTTTACCAGTTTACTGACAGATAGTAAATTCAGAGGAAATTTGGGCACATATAGCACAGACTGCAGAGGTAGAGTACTAGTAGAAGTGATATCTCCAATGCCACAAACAGGAGATTTGGAACCATCAGCAACCGTCACAGGCGGTATAAGAGAAGTCTTGCGCAGAGTAGAAAATAAACTAGCAGTACCAGAGATATGTGCAGTCGCACCAGAGTCGATCACCCAAGGGCTTTTACCAGTCGTCGTCAGGAGAGCAGCGCCATTCTCAGGAGAGTCCGCAGAAGTAGAGGCAAGGCGGGCTTGAAGCAGTTTCTCAAACTCGGAGCGAATCCAATCAGCAGTAGGGTCAGAGGCAGCAGAGGTAGATGCAGGTTGTTCAGTGGTAACCTGGTTCGCCCAGTCAGGTTTACCATATTTTATCCAGCAGCGGTCTTCATTGTGATTAGTACGCTTGCAGTGAGTGCAGTAGCGGGGCTCCCCTGACTCCGAGCCAGAACCACGTCCAGGTGCAGAAGAGCGGCCACCACGACCACGGCCACGACCTCGGCCGCGACCACGAAAGGAATCCGCAGAACGGACAGCAAGTGCTGTTCCATCAGAAGTAGAGAGCGTCAAAGAAGGAAGACGCTGGACCCGCTTGAGGACGTCTCGAAGAGTAGGTAACGGGTCACTGGAGAGGATCTGATCCACGACCCCAGCAAACGAAGTAGGAAGGCCAGCCAGGAACTGAACAAGCATGAGCTCATTCCGCTGACGATGTAGTTCTTCAAGATTCGCAGTCAGAGGATGATAAACCTGAAACTCGTCCCACAGAGCACAGCACGAGTTGTAGTAGTCTTCCACAGAGTCAGATGTCGAGAAGTCTTGTTTCGCAAGCTTCTTGAAAATTTCAAACACCTTCTTGGGGTTCTGTTGATGAGAGTAAACATGGGATAGGTGATCCCACATTTCCTTAGCAGTCTGAAGGCGAAGCAGAGAGTGGTTGATCTTAGCATCAACGCTGTTGACCAGCCAGGCCATAACCCCATAATCCTCCTTGGACCAGAGATCATAAGCTTGCTTAGTCTTGTCATCAGCAGTAGCAGCAGGTACAGCAGGACCCTTGGTAGTCAGGTGCGAGTGGCGCCCGTGTGCTTTCACGTAGAGTTCGAATGAAGTAGCCCATAGGTGATAGTTGGAGCCATCCAACTTAACAGAAGTAACACACAAAGACCGTGGTAAATCTGAAGTCGCCATGAGAGTAGAAGCAGACAGTCAGCAGCACGAGCGTAGGGCAGACAGTAGAATCAGTAGGCAGCAGGAAGTGTCCAACACATGGACCAGCAGCAGCAGAGAGGAGATCCGATCATGGATCTCAGAAACCCTCACGGGGCAGAGATAAAGAAGCAGAATCTACGCCAACATGGAGAAACAATTACTCGACCATGTGGCGCAGGCAGGCAGATCCGGATGTAGCTTTTAGACCCTCAACGTGCCAGAACTGGAAAGTGTCGGGGCTGTACGTAACGGATTTAGAAAATGAACGGAGACCGAAAAGGGAACTTGTGGTTGTCTAGGCCACAAGGATAGAGATGGTGAGGATGTGGGGGTGTGGTGGAGGGTTGTGGGTGGTGTAGGGGCCGGGAAATTGGTGGTGGTGGTGGCTGTTGGTGGCGGACAAGAAGTACGGTAGCGCCGCGGTACTGTAGCAGCCGCGGTACTGTAGCAGCGGGAAGAAAGGAGATGGGGCGGTGGGCAGGGAAAGAGAAGAGAAGGGCTGCGGTGGTGGTAGGGTAAGGAAGGAAGGGAGGAGGAGGAAGAAGGACGGCGGCGGCAGGGAGAAAACCGCAGGGGGGGGCGGCGGCGGTGTGGTGGTTGACGGCGTAGGGGTAGGTTAGGGTAAGGAGGGGGGGAAAAAGAATTAGGGTGGATCTTGTTGCTCTGATACCATCTGGATAATGCGGAAAAAAGTCTTATATTATTCAATGATAAAAGAATATACAAGAGTCTCTATATAATACACAAAAGAACCACAGGGTCTAGAGATAACCCATGTGGGATAAAACATAAGTGTAAAGGAAAAGAAAAATAGAAAATAGACTAAGTGTAAAAGAGAAAAACACAGCAAAGTCTATCTACTAATAAATACCAATCAGTAATCAGTGGAAGTAGCAAGGGAATTAGTAAAACTGATCATTCACTAGAAATGTAATAGAGTAATATCCATACAAGTATCAAATCAGCAAAGAAATCTGTACACATATCCAATAACTTGGCCTCTAGGAGGCGATTTTTATGTTGGGGGGGGGGCGCGAAGCGGCCACCCATAAGGCCGTAACAGCTGTTGAAGCGGAAACTTAGGCGGCCCGAGTGCTAGGCGGGTGCCTAAAGGCCTGGATTAGACGGCCAGCACACCTGTCAACGCTTAAGTGGCTGCATGGACCATTTTTTAATACATTGATAATACCCAAATGTTTTATTTGGGAAAATAGGGGAAACATATTTTGGAATAAGTAGGAAGTAGGAAACACAAAAGGTGAAATTTTGATTTAAAATTTACTGACAGTGAATCCAAAGGTAGCAAAAAAGCTAAAATCAGTAGCAAATATTGATAAATCTTAAAATGGTAATATTCTTGAGTTTTGATCCTTTTTAACAAATAAATAATTGTGAAAAAGAGAACGACGATCGACTAGAATAAATCGAAATTGAAAGTTTAGAGGTTTAAATAATTACCTCAAAAGGCTCAAGACTTTGTGCATGTTGCAAGACATTACAATACATAATTGAGGCTTTGCATCTCAATGCATCAATGTCATGGTTGTCAGAAGCGAACCAAACTAAATCGACTAGTTGAACCAGGAACCAGTGGCTGGGACGGTTCGGTTCTCTCACAAACCTGAAAATGACCTCAAACCGGGTAAAACCGATCAGTGGACTGGTTGCACCGGTTCCAATTTTCCTTTATAGGTCGGTTCTTGGCTATGTGTATACCTTGACGCCAGACCCAATTTTATGTTTATTCCCACTTGCTCCTTCCATGTTCTCATCTCCCTTTGCTTTTCCACTATAATTTTGCATAGGAAATGTGATTGGATTGAATTATTGTTGTTTATATGCTATTTTTTGATATACTCTTTGATATGCTTACCTTTCCTTGATTGTTCA
Source organism: Alisma plantago-aquatica (assembly GCA_963693085.1). NCBI lineage: Eukaryota > Viridiplantae > Streptophyta > Magnoliopsida > Alismatales > Alismataceae > Alisma > Alisma plantago-aquatica. The sequence goes on along the minus strand of OY856413.1, from coordinate 512,067,734 downwards.
TATACTATAAGATTTTAAAAAATAATTTATGACATCATGTCGATGTCACCGGTTGAACTGGTCCAACCACTAGTTGCATGAGTGAACCGAGAACTAGGGTTGGCAATGGGCCTGGTTTTGCTAGACCCAACTCGAACAGACCCGACCCAAACTAGAACCGAACACTCACGAACCCCACTTGAAATGGACCCGAACCCGAACATGAACCCACACAGACCCAACTTGACTTGACTCGGATATTATAAAAATTACTCTACTATAAATATTAGCAAAAAAATATGGCAAACTGGAAACAAAACCCGACCCGGCCAATTTAAACGACCCAACCTGAAAACCAGACAGACCCAGAAAACCCTGAATTTTTGGGTTGGACTGGGTAGGGTAGGGTCGGACCGGGTCGAGTATTTTTGCCACCCCTACTCAGAATTGGAAGCTTCATCGGTTCACTCACCATTTTTTTGACAACCTTGACCAGTGTCTGAATCAATTTGAGAATTAAGGCTTAATCCTCAATGTAGGTATCGAGGTTTAGATTCATCCACAAATAGGACCTCCTAACCTCATGGTAGAATATTTAGGACCATGATACACAATTTCTCTAGGTAGACAATCCTATTTCCACCTAATTGCTATTCATTAAGAACACAATGTTGTTAGAACACATCATCTTGAAGTTAAACTCAGAATGGTAGAAACATGTTTGACTTTATAAAAAAAACGGATTTGGGAGATGATGTGAACATAGATCTAGACTAGAATATGAGATCTAGTTGAATCTTAATGGAAACAAAGTAACAAGTGAGAACTTGCAATAGATCTAGACTAGAATATGAGATCTAGTTGAATCTTGATGGAAACAAAGTAACAAGTGCGAATTTGAATAATTATTCACGTCTATCATTAAGATACATAGATACATAAATGGTCGAGATGCTATTATTTCTGACATTTGCTCGATATTATTGACAACCTTCTGCATGTTTACCACATTTAAATTGCACCGTCTTATGTGGAATGAACTTTATTAACATTTGTTACAATTGGCATTCATTTTTGAAAATGAGCATATATGAACTTCTTTGTCGATAAGAAAATAATGCAAAATAACTAAATCAACAATTTCAAGATACACGGTCACATGATTAATTGAGTTGTTTAGAAAAAAATCATGTATCATACAATAAAGTTTTTTGAATGTTGGCACATGTAGCATCAAATCATAGCTGGCTCACAATTGAATCCGGTGAATCAGGAAATGACTTGGGGAGAGGTTATAAGGAGAGATCGGTAGTCAATACAACATAGTTGGATGGAAAGAAGGATCCATGTTGCCAAGTCCAACATGTTTAGTAATGAGGATACTGATGATAGTGAAATTATGACTTTATCATGTTGTTCTATATATGCATGCCTTCCATGAATTTTGGAATATAATCAAAAGTTACTTACAAGTTTCACTCATTCTAAATGTTCAATCCCCTACTTTTCTTAAGGAACAATGCATTCTTTTATACTTTTTATGTACAAATCTAAAAGAGAACACAAAAGAACTCTTTTGCACTAGCCCAAGCTTATTATATATGCAACAAATTTGAATAACCATATGAATCAATTTAATGTTGTCAATGAATTTTTCTCAAGTCACTGAACACATTCTCTTCTTCTGGTTGAATAATACACATGATTCCAAATCTCCATTTGTATGTGTCACTGAGCATATGGATGACTATGACTTGTTGACTATCGCTGTATAAATATTTTTATATATGTACCTCCATCATTGGAAAAGAAGGATCCATGTAGCCGACCCCAACATGGTTGGGATTGAGGCTTCGATGATGATCAATTGATCATGATGTTCCTCCATCATTTTCATCCCTTGCCAATTCATTCATCACCTACTTTATGTTGCCTGCACTTTTTCTTTTTTAACCCTTTGACATAGCTAGCTTGGGTTACTTAATTGGACAACTATGTAACTTAGTGTTATTAAATTGGTATGCACTTTTTTGTGTTTGTCATTTAGGATGTGAAGACATGTACTTAGTCTAGGTGTCTTGCTAATGGTTAACTTAAGAAAGAGATACATCTTCAATACATCTCCCCTCGTATAAACAAATTTATAAGGAAAGAAAAAAAAGCGTTTCCTTCTGTCACATGAGATGGACATGTCGAAAGTGGGCATTTGTGATGCTCTCTCTTGGGTCAAATTTCTTTAGAAAATCACGAAGTTAAAGGGAAGAAATCTCTGATGCTTGAATGAAGATTTTCTTGTGATGAAATCTTTTGTTATTCTTTTTATAACTAAGATTGATATTTAAGTTCTACCCCCTTAAGATTGATGTTCCACCGCCTTCAAGAACCCCCACTATTGCCGTAACCACCATGTTTATCTTTATGCACTATTATCATAACCCCTTGATCATTCACCCCGCTTGCCGTGCTCATTCTAGTGCCAAGTACTGCCTGCAGACAAATTTGGTTTTGCTTCTCTCTTTACTTATGTACAGTTTGCTCTTATTATACCCAAAATCGTTAAAAAGTTTCTATGTCATCTTAGATGGTGGTATGCTATGAAGAGCAATAAGAAGTTACCAAAGTGCTGTCAAATTACCATAACCCCTTGACCATCCACCCCCACCTACGATGCTCGCTCTATTGCCAAGTAATGGCTCTGGACAAGTTTGGGTTTTGCTGTCTTTGTACTATTTTAATTCTCTTATTGTACCCAGAATTCTAAAGGAGTTTCTTTATCCTCTTAGATGGTGACATGCAATGAAGAGGAATAAGAAGTTAATGAAGTGCTTCAAATATGCCATATCTTGGTTGATGGTCAAGGGTTGTGTCAAATCTTACTCTACACATAGTACTTAGGAAAATGGTACTAAATGTCGTCGACATGGGGCGAAATTTTGCCAATTTTGTTGATGTTGACAGCTGGCGACGTCAGATCCATATAAACATCCTCATTCCACAATATCCTTGATATTTCGTCGAAGTTGTCAACATTTCCCCATATGTCGACGAAGTTGACCTAGGTCCATTCAAGAATTCCACAATGTCCTCGACATTTGTCGAAGTCGTCGAAGTTGGCGACATTCTTCTGGTATTTTGTGGAGTTTGCTGTGAGGGGGGAAAAGTGTTGGAGCTTGAATTAAGATGATTTTGATGTTATTTTTTATGATTCTAAGCTAATAGTAATAGACCGATCCCCTCTGCTAGATCTACCTTAGATTTACACCATTTTTATGTAGTTTGTTTATTGTCATAAACTTTTACATTGAAGAACTTTGTAGTTCGGAGACGACTATATGTAATCGTGTATTTTTTTACATATGTAAACCTATATGGATGGCTATATGTAAACATATATTATGTTTTTTTAGCTAGATGTGATGAAAACTGTCAATTTTCATCACAAACTGACTATTTTTAGCTTAATTTTTGTTGAAGTTGCATCAAAGTTTGGTTGTAAAAATCCTCGACATTTCCGACATTTCCAAAAACTTCCATGTCCACACTTGTTGTAGTCGGCTTGAAGTCGAAGTCATGTTCCATGCCTAGGAAGACATCCTAGACTGATACTTTTCAATCCATTTCCTAGCAGTGCTGAAGAGGGCAAACCTATTTTTTCTTTTTCTCTCTACCTTTGTACTATGTTTTGTTTTTGTATTTGAAATTGTAGAGGATTTTGTCATTCTAGACAAAGTAGTGCTATGAAAAAGCTGAGAACTACCTTGTGTGATAAAAAAACTTGGGATTTGGTAGATTCCTTGTCGATGACTGTGCACATGTGGTATATTGGTATATGTTTGGGTATTTACCATAGAATCATCCTAGTGATACCTTGAACATCTTAAACTTTGTCCGATTGCAATATGGAGCACCTTACTTCAAGATCTGTATTCTCTCTTTGCTGTGGTTATTTTAGACAGGTCTCTTTTTTGACTAGATGTCAAGAATAATTTCCTATATGCTGTTCTATAAGGTGAAGTTTACGTGAAAGGATCACATGAAATTGTTGCTCAGATGGAGATGGCTAAAGTGTCTATAGTTGCACATTTACGATTACAAAAGTTATCTAAGGTATCAAGTATTTGGAGGGATTTGTTTGAGGAAGTGTGCCTAATCCTTTACCTAGTTTTGTTTCTACACGCCATATATTGATCATTTGGTTTTTGTTTAGACGTCTTCCTTTAGGTTAGTTGTGGACCTTGTGGTCGTTGCTTTTTGTCTTGGCATTAGATATTAAGCTGCAATAGAACAAATACATAATCATCAGTCACACACTTGTTTGACTAAGGATTTAGCCAAGTTGACATACTTTTTTGATATTGAAATGACCCTCACCAATTGTGCTATGTGGGAATCTCAAAGAGAAAAATGTCTTAGACTTAGGGAAATGCCTGTTGAAAGTTTGAACTGCGAAAACTCACATACTTCCTTTTTGCCATGAGATAATGATAATTTTCTGTTTTTTTTTGATACTTATGAGAAGCATTAGGGTCCTTAATATAAATATTATGATGTTGTTGATAGTGACTCAACAATCAACCATTTCATTGGCCCCAATGCAATGTTCATAAGAAAAATCATTGCACATGTATATATGTGTGCATGTATACATGTGTGTGTATACATATAGTATGTATATGTGCGTATATAAATTCGTATATGTGTTTATTTACATGTATATGTATATACTACTATATCAAAGCATGAAATGATGAATTATGAAACATAAAAAACATAAAATCAAGCCTCCATTTCTATACAATCAAGCCAATGGTTTTACAATGTCAAAATAGGTTATAAGTACTTGATAAGTGAATATTTCAATACATGGAATGCTGTGGGTTAAGAGGGTGGGGATTATAATTGTTCTTAGTAGTATATATGCTTAATGCTTTATGTTTTATCTATGCTTTAGACTTGTCTTTGTCTTTAGCTTTTTGTTTATCCCATATTGCCTACTTTTGTTTCTCACTTACTCTCTTACTATAAAAGATAGTGCCTTGCATTTATTCTAGACACATCAAATAAAGGTTCTCTTATTCTAGATGATATCAGACAATTATGATCCATCGTGACCTCCCCCTCCCTAACCCTAATGCTTCCCACCCTAGCCCCCTCCCCCCACCGCCGTCAGGCCTGCCCCTGCTCTACCTATAGTTGCTGCCCTCCACCTGCCTCTCTTTCACTAGCCGCCATCGACCACCCCACCTCCGTCGTTCCATACTGCCACCACCCCTGACTCCTTCCTCCTCTCCTGCTCCCTACAACAAACCAACCCCCTCCCTTTTCCGCCGCCATACACCACTAGCCAGCAACCCGCCCTTCTTCTACCTCCACTACTTCTTCCACCCGCTGTCGCCACCTTTTCCCCCACCCCCAGCCCCTTTTTTCCTGTCGCCGACAACCACCTGCCCCCCCCCCCCCCCCCACACACACACCTGCCTTCCGTCCCCTCTAGCCTCTTCTATCCGGCCATCTTGCCGCCCCCTTGAAATGCCAACACGTTTTCTTCCTCCTCTTGCTCTTTCTCTACCAGTTCTATCTAAAATACCAAGTTGAGGTTCTTAAAGGTTCCACCTTTTTTCTGCCTACACCACTTGGTGGAGTAAATCTTTCACCGTGGTAGTGTAGGTCCTTCTTCTCTCTACTGCCCCTATGGGAGTATCAGATCTGCTTCTGACCTCTGTTGCCCATATGCGGGTTTCGCAGATCTGCTATTGCTCTCTGTTGCCCATATGTGGGTTTCTCAGATCTGCTAATCCAGGTCCGCTACTGCTGCTGTTGCTTATTCTAACTCTCTGCACCTCACAACCCCTCTTCCAATGGAAGCTACAGACGCTCCTCCGTCCTTGTGTGTTACTACTGTGAAGCTTGATGGATCAAACTATCACCTTTGGTCAGTATCATTTGAACTCTATGTCAAAGCCCAATGACACTATTCCAATATCTCTTCTGCTGCTCCGGCCCAACTTGATGCCCCAGTCGATGAAAAAGCGAGGCAAGCCTACGCTCAATGGACCAAAGATGATTTTGGGGTAATGACATGGATGGTGAACAATGCCGAACCAAAGATCAGTTAGTCTCTCCTCTGCCTTCAGAATGCTAAGGCCATGTGGGATCAACTATCCCATGTGTACTTTCACCAACAGAATCCGAAGAAGGTTTTAGAGATCTTCAAGAATCTGGCGAAAAAGGAATATCAGAACGATGGATCTGTCAAAGACAACTGGAACCAGTGCTCGACCCTCTGGGATGAATACGAAGTCTATCATCCTCTCTCTTCTGACATCAAAGAAGTTTAAACACAACACAACGAACTTCAGTTGGTTCAGTTCTTGGCTGGACTTCCTCACTCTTTCTCTGGTTTTGTAGACCAGATCTTATCCAGTGATCCTTTGCCAACACCAAGGGATGTTCTCAAACACGTTCAACACTTCCATGTCTTCCCTACCTATTGCTTCTTCTGATCACTTGGTCCTTGCGATCCGCTCCACCGAGTCTAGTAGAGGACGCGACCGTGGTCGTGGTCGTGGTGGTCATACTTCTGGTGCTCTTGGAAGGGATCCTCCTCTCGGATTTGTATGAGGACAACCTCCTACTGCCAACAACTTCTACAATTTCTGTGAACGCACGAACCACAATGAGGACCGCTGTTGGGAAAACACGGTGTATTTACGTGGGTAAACCAGGTCACCTCTGATGCTTCTGAAGATTCCTCTATTGCTGCCTCCGGCTCTACCTAACCCACGATTGAGTGGATCCGCTCAAAGTTTGAGAAACTCATTTGGGCTCGTCTGTCCTCGCAGCCGCTTGCTCAAGATGGAGATTCTTCTGCCCTGCTTGTGTCTCATGCACCTTATGGTAAAAATAAGTGGGTTTTCGACTCAGATGCTTCTGCCCATATCTTTGGACGCTCTGAACCGTTTTTTGCTCTATCTAAAACAACTAGCGTTTACCAGTAACAATGGCGGATGGAACTCAGTCATCGGTGCATGACATCAAAACAATATCTCTCTCATAATCTGCCATTAAAATTGTGTTACATGTTCCAAGATTTCCTCTTCATCTTTTATCAATCAATAAAACTGTTAAGAGCCTTCAGTGCTCAATCAATTTTGATCTCGAGGGCTGTGTGTTTCAGGATCTCTGCACGAAGATGAAGATTGGTTCGGGCCATGAGGGATCAGATGGACTGTACTACCTGGACTGCCACGATCTGCTGCTACTCTGCTATCATCATCAGTGACTGGACTACAATGGCACTACCATCTAGGACATCCTTCTGTTGCTAAACTGTGTTGCCTATTTCCTGAGATTCTCGGTAGTTTGTTTGTGAATCATGCCAATTTGGCAAACAAACTCGGGCTGTATTTTACAAGAAAAAAGACTCGTTCTAAAAATCTATTTTTTATTATTGATGCTGATATCTGGAGACGTTGCTCTGTTGCTAACCTGTCTGGATTTTGCTATTTTATGACTTTTATTGATGACTATTCTCGGGCAACTTGGTTGTTTCTTTCAAAGAGTTGCATTAATATTTTGGATACAATTAATACTTTTTTTCACTGAAAATCCAAATCCAATTCAATAGAACTGTCAAATTCTTTAGAACTGATAATGTCTTAGAATTCATGCAAAAATCTGTCGATCAGTTTTGTGCTGCTCGGGGTATCCGACTTCCTACTCTTACACACCACAACAAAAGGGTGTGGCAGAGAGGAAAAGTCGCCATCTTGAAGTAGCACACACTATTCTTCTTTACTATCATGTTCTTTCCAGTTTTTGGCATGGTTGTATAGGCGGCCAGGCGTTCCAGGGGGACGCCCAGACAGCCTAGGCGCCCAGGCGGTGGCCTAGGCGTTTCCAGGCGTATTTATTTATTTATATTTTAACAGTTATACATAAAATTCCTGAAAAATACAATCCTTACACATAAATATACATGATAAATATGCAATCAATGTGCTAGCATCATATGAAGAAAGCAACAAAATCATTAGATATGGATTGAATTGTGGAAGTTTTACCTAAAAAAATTGATATAGAAATCAGAAAGCTAAACATGTATTATGTTTGTTGCCAAAACATGTATAATACTAGTATGTAGAATTTAGGCTAAATTAAAACTAACAAGACCTAAACTAGAACTGATTGGCCCTAATTTGAACTCATTTGATCCAAATTTGATCAAATTTGACCTAATTTACCCTAATTTTTGTCTAAACCAGACCTAATTTTGTATGCCATGACCTAATCAATCCCAATTTCCCAAAAAAAATTCATATATTCAAGTAAATGAGACAAAATTTGGCCAAACAAGATCTAGTTATCTAATTTCAAACAATTTCCCCCAAATCATACTTGTTTCCCCTAAATTAGACCTAAGTGCCCAATTTTGACATGATTTGGCCTAAATAAATCAAATTTTGTATATTATGATCCAATCAGACCTAATTTCCCCAAATTTTCTTTCTATTGACCTAAAAAATAACCAAATTGGCCAAATTAGACCTAATCTCACCATATCAGACCATTCCCCAAAGCCAGACTTGTTTTCCCCAAATCAGACCTAATCTGCTCAAATTTGACATAATTTGGCCTAAAATCAAACCTAATTTGCATAACATGACCAAATCAAACCTAACTAACCCTAAATTTCCCTATGTTGACCTAAACGAGGACTTACATGACCCAATCAGACCTAATTCCCCTAAATTAGACCTAATTCCCCCGAATCAGGAATTTATCCCCCAAATCAGACCTAATTTACCCTAAATTGACCTTGTTTGGGAAAAACCAGACCCAATTTAACCAGAAAATGACCCAATTTGATCAAATTCAGATCTAATTTATCCTAAATTAGCCTTGAATTGGCTTAATTTGGGCCTCAAAAGGCCTTAGGCGACAAGTTAGGTCAATTAGGGGGCTGGGCGCCCAGTTTGAGGCGGGCTGACTTAAGCCTAGGTGCCCAGGTGCCGCCCAGGCGGGCGCCTGTACAACACAGGTTTTTGGCTTGAAGCTGTATCTACTGCGTGCTACTTAATTAATCACATGCCCTCTTCTGTGTTGCAAAATCAAGTCCCTTTCTCTCTTCTGTATCCCGACACGTCTCTTTTTTCTGTACGTCCGCGCATCTTTGGTAGCACTTGTTTTGCTAGGAATCTCTGCCCAAGGTATCTAAACTTGACTCCCGCTCCACTAAGTGTATTTTTTGGGATATTCGAGAAGTAAAAAAGGATATTGGTGTTATGATCCTACCAAAAGACAGTGGTTTTATAGTGCTGATGTAGTCTTTTTTGAACACATGCCATAATACTATGAAAAGGGATCTGCTTTATCTAGCGATCTATTGGATCCCACTCTACTACCACAAATGGTGGAAACTGATCCCACTGAAGTAAATGAAGTTCTCGCTCCTCCTCTAAAAGTTTATAAGAGAAGACTCAAGGTTATAGTCCCCCTATGGCTCCTGAACAACCAACTCTTCCTTCGTCGACAGATCACGACACCTCCCAGGTTACCTCAGACCTACATCTTCCCATTAGTCAAAGCAAAGACGATCATTCTCACACTTCCAATTAGTAATTTCTACTCTACAACTGATCTTGGTGCTAGTTTTGCTTATTTTACTGTTGCTTTCTCTGATGTTACTATACCAAAGACTGCTATGCAAGCTCTTAAGCGTCCTGTTTGACGTCAAGCCATGAAAGCTGTTATGTCTGCTCTTCACGATCGTAAGAATTGGGATCTTGTTGATCGCCCTCAAGATTGCCCTACAATTTGGATGTTGTTGGATATTCACTGTTAAATGCCAGCCAGGTGGTTCGATTGAACGACTGAAGGCTCGTCCAATAGCAAAAGGTTATACTCAAACTTATGGGGTAGACTATTTTGAAACTTTTCCTCCGTTGCCATACTTTCTATACGAGTGCTTATATCTGTTGCAGTGAACAATGATTGATCACTTTTTCAACTTGATGTTAAAAATGCTTTTCTATATGGCGACTTACATGAGGAAGTCTACATGGAGCAACCAATTGGACTTGTTACTCTGGGGGAGTGTTCTAAAGTCTGCAGACTTAGGAAAGTGATTTATGACCTAAAACCAAGCCCATGAGCATGGTTTGATAAATTGAGCTAGATTTTTCTTAAATTTGACTTTCGACGCACACATTCTGATCAATCTATTTTTATAAGAAAAATCGGTTTTGGGCTTGTTATTCTCATTGTATATGTAGATGATATCATTTGGTTTGGTAGTAATACAGATGGTATTTAAGCTACTAAAAGATATCTAGAACAACATTTTTTCATCAAAGATCTTGGCAAACTCAGATATTACTTGGGTTTGAAGTTTCTAGATCTTTTGGCGTCTGTCTTTCACAACACAAATATGTTGTATATCTTCTAAAAGAAATTGGCATGCTTGGTACTAAACCTGCTAGCACCCCTCTGGATCCCAATACCAATTGGGATGATGAATCTTCTCCACCCTATCCTAATAATCACTAGTACATAAGATTGGTTGGTAAGCTTGTCTTATCTCATTGTTACTAAAGATGACATTACTTCTGCTATTGGATTTGTCAGTAGGTATTGATAAACCTTGACAATGTCACTGGGATGCAGTATGTCATATCCTTAAATATTTGAAATTTTTTCCAAGGAAAGGATTGCTGTATTGTAGACATGGACACTGAAACTCACTGAATATTCTGACTCTGATTATGATGGTAGTACATGTGATACGAAATCTACTTCTGGCTACTGTACTTTTGTTGTAGGCAATCTAGTTACATGGCGCAATAAAAAGTAGACCGTGGTTGCTAGGTCTAGTGTTGAAGCAGAATACAAAATTATGGCTCATACGACTTGTGAATTGATATGGGTCCAAGGACTCCTTAAAGAATTTAATTTCTCTGATCTAGATCCTATTCCCATGTAATGCAACAATAAAGCTCCATTTTTATTGCTAGCAATCCTACTTTTCATGAGCGCACCAAGCATATCGAGGTGGATTGCCACTTTGTTCGGGAATTTGTTCTCTCTGGTCACATTTGCATTCCTTATCTCCGGACAGAAGATCATGTTGCAAATATCTTCACCAAGCTACTTCCTAAGACTCACTTTACTTCACTGGTGGACAAGCTGGGCATGCTTGACATCTATGCTCCAGCTTGAGGGGGAGTATTAGAATATATGTTTTATGCTTTATCTTTTATTTATGCCTTAGACTTGTCTTTGTCTTAGCTTTTCTTTTATCCCATATTGCCTACTTATGCTTCTCACTTTCTTATCCTATAAAAGAGAGTGCCTTGTATTTGTTTTAGACACATCAAATAAAAGTTTTCTTATTCTATACGTCACATGGAATATTATGGAGGGAAAAATAAAACTTGAAGCCTTGCTGGATCTTTGACCCGAGGGCCGGGTCACTAGGTCTGTGGTTGAACCAATTGGGTCACCAATTTAAATCCGAGCCCCGCTCAACATGCAAACTTGTCGGATGGCAAGTGAATTGGTTCAATAGGCCGGGTCAGGTTTCAAAACCCTGGAGTGGATTCTCTTTCTAGCTATGAAGTCAACAATCTATTAAGGACACTGAAGCTATTAGGACAACAATGCGTCAAACATAAAAAGTTTGGTACAGTCATTGGGTCAGTGGTTGAACTAGCTGGGTCACTGATATAAAGTCGGGCCTGCTCAACCTGCAAACCTATCAGATGGCAGGTCAATTGGTTCAACATGCCAGGTCGGGTTTCAAAACTGTGAAATGGATTCTCTTCCTAGCTATGAAGTTGACAATCTATCACGGACACTGGAACTGTTGGGAAGCAATGCATCAAACATGAAAAGTATGGTAGGGTAGTACAATTCCAAATTGGAAGGTTTTTGGAAATGATGAGAAATACGAAAGTGTACGACAATTATAAAATTGAGTTGTGGAGATTCGCTACACTAGTGCTCTCACAAACACAATCGTTTCTCTACTAAATGCAATTATTTATGCTAAATAAAAAAGTTGGCTCCCAATATTATTTGACCATTTTGGGACTTGGTCATTGGAAAGGAAATAACCAAGAAGAATTCAGTAGATGGAGATGTTTATCCTCAACTATTGTTACTTGTTGTTGTTGCACAATTTGGGACATGGTATTGAAAATCGTCGAAGTTGGGCGAAGTTTTGTCGATTTCGTCGATGTTGACAACTGGCAATGTCAAATCCATATAAACGTCCTCATTCCACAATATCCTTGACACTTCGTCGAAGTTGTCGGCATTTCCCCATCTGTAGATGAAGTTGACCCTGGTCCATTCAAAAATTTCCCAACTTCCTCAACATCACTTTGCGACGTTCTTTTGGTGTTGTGGAGTTTGCTGTGTGAGTGGGAAAAGTGATGGAGCTTGGGGTAAGGTAATTTTGATGTTATTTTTTATTATTCTAAGCTATTATTAATAGATCGACCCCCTCTCTGCTAGATCTACCATAGGTTTTTTTTCCATTTTTATGTAATTTGTTTATTGTCATAAACTTTATATATGGAAGAACTCTGTAGTCCGGAGACGATTGTATGTAATCGTGTATTTTCTACATATGTAAACCTATATGGATGGCTATATGTAAACATAAATTGTGTTTCTTAGCTAGATTTGATGAAATCTATAGGTTTTCATCACAAAATGACTATTTTAACTCAATTTTTATTGAAGTTGCGTCGAAGTTTAGGTTTAAAAATCCTAGAAGTTTCCACAAACTTCCACTTCCACAGTCCACACCTGCCGAAGTCGACTTGAAGTCGAAGTCCTGTTCTATTGTTTGGGACTTGACCGTTGGAAGGGAAATAACCATGACAAATTCACCATTTATGTATATTTTTGTGCTTAGCCACCTTTTGTTGTAACTGAAAGATTTCACAGTATTACATCTTTCCAGAATAACATCATATGATACTGGAATCTTAAACAAGCTCTGTTGAATAATCTGCACAATTGACTTTTATTTAAGAAGATATGCACTAGAAGAGGTTTCTTTCTCAGGCTTCTCTTTGATATCCTGTAAGGCTAGAGACTGCTGAAATGAGAGTGGATACCAAGTCTTGGCAGCTTAGAACAAATTAAAGGTAATTGAATCCAGAGCAGAGATGGTACATCTAATTTCAAGTGTCCTTCTCCGTCTACAAATCCATAAGGCTAATCCTTTGATGGGAGATGGGTAACTTGCTTCCTCATGATAAAAACCAGATCTCCACCTGTAGATACTGAATCTTGTTTCTTTCAAATGACGTGGACTGATTTTAAAGGTGGTTCCACAACCATTTTCTATCTATCAATAACATTTTCCTACTTTTCATTTCTACTAGGACATGATGGTAAGAGTAAGACTAAGGCCCAGCTTGGCTTACATTTTAGGAGATTTTAGTTCTCAGAAATTGGATTCCGGAAAAGCTGTACGGAAGTTTGAGAACACCTTGGATTCTGGATTTCTGAAAAATCTAATTTTTATGATTTCATGTTCTAATTGGTGCCAAATTTATTTGGAATCCATGAAATGTTAATTCCCGGTGAATATGGTTACAATACTTTTTTTGAATTTTTTCTTTCTCGACCAAGCCGGCCTTGAAATTATCTTGCTTCATATATGTATGTTCTGTTGAGAAATCAAGAAGAAATATTTGTCAGTTACTACTGTTGGATCGTAACTGTTAACTTATCAATATATCTGCATATATGCATATGAAATTGAGATAGATTAGAAATAAATGCTTATTCCTAATTTGTCTATTTTGTTCTGGTTCTTCTTATCCAGCATGCAGCTAGATATCTCGCCAACCAGGACTGGGTCAAAAACGATTCTCTTAAAACCATTGAAAACACAGCTGTAACATCTCCTTTTTTTTCCTTGACTCTGATGATCCTGAAATCCATTTCTCAAGTATATGCTTATACATGTAAATATTTTTCAGATTCCTCTCATAATGCTAGTGGCTGAAGTGCCAATGAATATGATGTCATCAGATTTGTCAACAGGAGACACAGAGTCTATTGTAAACTGTGGTGAACCTTTTAGTCACGGCATTCTACTTGCAGATTAATTCAGTTCTCTTCTTAACCGATGTATGCTAAGGCTTTTTTTCTCTTGCAGCTGATGTAATATCTATTCGTTTAGACATTAGCTTCAAATCATCATCCCACACAGGACTGCGGACTACAGAGCTGGTAGTTTGTTCAATCCCTATATTATCACTTTACGAGAATGGATTTCATTTGCTCTCTACAATCATGGAATGAGACATCGATTTTGAGTGGACTTCCATAGGTGTGGAGGTGGAAGTTTGTGGAAACACCAAGGAAACTTTGAGATTTTTTTTTGATTAAACTGCAACACAACTTAGATTAAAATCAAGCTAAAAAATAGCGATTTTGTTATGAAAATTGATAGATTATATCAATTCTAGCTAAAAAAACTCTAAATATAGCCATTCTTAGAGCTTTACATATGTAGAGAAACACACGGATACATGCAACCGTCTCCATGATGTGGTGGATCTACATACTAACGTTTAAATCTATCGTAGATCTTGTATGAGGGGGTAGATCTACTTAGAATAATGAAGTATAACATCAAAATTACCTTACCTCAAGCTTCAATACCTTTCATCCTCACACAATACACTCTGCAAAATAAAAGAAGAATGTTGTTGATTTTGACTGATGTTGAGAAGTTGGTGATTTTTTGAATGGGCCTGGGCTGACTTCGTCGACAATTGGGCCAATGCCGGCGACAAGGCTTGATATGTCGAGGATGTTTATCTTGAGAATGATATAATGAGGTAATAGTAATACCCCTGCGTGTGTTATTGATAGAAGGGAATGCCCTCTCTTATAAATAGGAAGAGATACATGGAAGTAGATATAACCCTAATGGCCAAAATACAATTGGGCTCATATACAAATAGACTCAACTTAAATACCTAGACTCTTTAACACTCCCCTTCAAGTTGGAGTTTGGGAGAATCCCAAGTCAGCTTGCAAACAACCAGTCAGACTAACAAAGAAGCAAGAGAAAAAGATGAATCGAGCCCATACAAAAATAATTCTCCCACCTGAATATTACTATAAAGCACTCAAACACTTAAATACTCCCCCTTAAGTAAAAATCCGAAGCAACTTGCAAGCAGGTCATGGACAGGTACTAGAAGCTTCTCGATCAAAAGGATGTGGCATCTGAAGTAGTAAACAACAATAGGTAGGCGTCAGGGTTGTCATCATAGTCACTATTGTCGCAACCCAGAGAATGTTGGGTCACAACAACAATAGCCAACGTGCATATAAAGCACAAATAGGTCAATGTGGAAATAGAGCACGAACAAGCCAAAGAGTGCTGAAACACAACAACAGAAGTGCAGATAAAGCACAAACAAATAGCATAATAGCAGAGACGATGTAGCTAAACAGAAGACCACACACGCGAAATCAATAGGAAACAACAAACTTCAAGATGTGCATAGTAGCAGAAATGAAGCTTCATATCTAAGTTGTCAAAAAGCATGTAGTAGTAGAAGGATCCATATTGTAGCTAAAACAACACCACATAACAACAAAACTAGCTGAAGATCCATATAGATATCAACAAAAATAAAGTCTTTCTCTTTTCATCTCCTCTCCTCCATCTCATCTCCTCTCTACTCATGTTCCTCTAATTTCCCTCATGCCTGACCACAAAAAGGATTAAAAGAGCGGTTGAGGTGGAAAGTAAAAAAACATTTGTAGAGGTAAAATATATGTAGGCAAAAAACTGGAGAGTAACCAATACTACAATGTGATGTGCAATATGACCCGATTAGACATGTGTTTAGAAAAATGAATGCATCTTTAAGCGACCCGAAAGGTGCGGGGGGGTATGGATTAGATAAAAAATTAGATCCAATTAAGGACCCAATTAGCAATATCAATAGCGTATATGTGGGGGGAGCAAATATTGAGGGCTAGGTAATGGTGTTTAACCACGATTGCGAGTGTGAGGGTAAGTGACACGTGAAGATCAATGACATATAATAGGGTAGCCGACGCCTGGTGACTCAGCGGTAGTAGGGTGAGGGAAAGATGCAGCCGACTGCAATAGGAGGAATTAGCGGCAACATGCTAGATCGGCGTGGACAAGGAGGTAGTAGGCGACAAGTAGAGAAAAGGGTTGCGCTAGCAGTGACAAAGTTGGGTTGGGTTAGCAGCGACAAGGAGAGGGAGGGGTGAGCGAAGCAGTAGGAGGTCACGACTATAGGACAACATGGAGAGCAACAATGGGTTTAAGAGAGGCAAGAAGTGGCGACAGAGGCAACAAATGAAGGAGGCAGTGACAACAACATGTAAAGAAGGTAGAGAGGCGGGGGCAATAGTATAATAAGTCCATGTGGGCAATCAGACACAGCAAAGGGCGGTGACCGCCCGTAAGGGGCACTCCTTTTTACTCTCTCTCACACATAGGGTGACACAGGACTGACAACTTTGATACCATGTTGAGAACTATATAATGGGGAAATACCCCTCTGTGTGTTATTGATAGAAGGGCAGACCCTCCTATAAATAGGAGATATAGGGAGGTGGGCATAACCCTAATGGGTCAAAATACACTTGGGTCCATATACAATAGACTCAAATTAATTAACTAAATACCTAAACTCTCTAATAGTTTACGAAGAGAAATTTTTCCCTAGAAATGGAATCAACTTTGCCCAATGTCGTTGGCATTTAATACCATGGCTACAATGTCCATAACTTCATACAAGTGTGCTTATGAAACAAAGCCAAGTTTCTAGCCAGCCACAATTCTTGTTGTCTTAATGCTTGTTGTTATGACTTTGAATTCGGTTATTATTTTACCAAGACTCAACCTATTATCCTGAGGTGAATGGGCGCTAGCCATGAAAGTGTATGAATTGTAACTACCTATTTGATTTGAGTGTGTATAAAAAATATTCAACCCAACATAAGAAATTAAGCTATTTTACAATATAGGGGTTGTTACTAGCATATAACTCCCTTCACTTAAACTCTGTCCCCAAATTTTGGTATATGTCAGTCTGATGGCTAAGAAATGAGAAAAATATGTCATCTCAAAATACATCGAAACCTTGCAACCATGGTACATGGCATAAACTTTGTTTTGACTTTGCCAGGTGTGGAAGTGGAGTTTGTAGAAACTGGGAAACTTTGATGAAGTTTTAGAGAAGTTTGGATGCAAGCTTCGACAAAATTTGTGTCATTTTGTTAAGAAAATGGTTAATTTGATGAAAACTTCTAAATATGTTATAAACATATATCTAACGTGTGCTCATAACACAAAATCACAAATACACGACTTCCCATTCTCTAGGTAGGTAGACTCCTAAACCCTAGTACACATGGTTAATGAGTTACAAACTATATATAAGATACAAAGCAATTGAAAGTGATACTTGATTTTAATTCCTACAAAATGTAACACCACTTAACCATCACACAATTGTAAAGTATGATTCTAAATACAAAGATATATGAACCATATGAGGCATATTTGTGGGAATGGAATTATAAGCTAGATGTCGCTTTAAATTATGATATATGGAACTAAGATCTTAACTTAGATCTAGAGTAACAATAGTGAAATCAATACAGTGGTTGTTTTTCTTAATGACGAGATATATATTTATGATGAAACATCGTATCTTTTATTCTCCATTATAAGTGGCAAACATGAGCAAAATCACAACTATGATGACTGCAATTGTGTGACAACAGTTTTTTTTTACAATTTACATATAGCAGACTTAGGTATAAACTACACCATGTTGTCACCAACTCCAACAAATTGGTAATCCCTATACATGGTTCATTTTTCTCAATTAGTGCATTTACCTGCCTCGATATAACTATAAGCGTATGTGCAGAAGCATCAACACATATAATTTCAAATCTCGGGAGAAAAGTCATATGGCACAAACTAACATTAAGCAGCCATAGACTAAAAGAATGAAAGGGCTTTTGTTCAAACGAATAAGATATACAGTTGAGAGTAATGCATTTCCTGACACTAGGAATCTGAATCTAAAGTGAAACAAAGGAAAATCTAATGTTGGAAGGATTGTCTTAGATAATGTCCCACCACTGAATGATATCCTTATGTCCTGCATACTCCCAACTTTAGCAACTACTCTTGCGATTGCTGCTCACCACCTATGTACATCCTGTACATAGCCATGAACAAAAGTAGAATTTGTCATTAGATAAGTGGCATTGATTTCTAACTTCCAAGTATAATAGGAGAAAGTAAATGAGGAAAAGCTAGAAATTTAAACTATATAGAATATTAGAATATCTTTTACTAACATCTTTTAATTGGATTCTGGCTACCCTCATACGATAAGTCCTGTCTGATGGCTATTCAATTTCTGCCATGCTACTCTAGTTTGGAACAAGTGCCTCAGAATGACACCGATATGTAAGTTTGCACAAAAGTGCATCTGAATGGCACAAAACTACCTCGAGTTGGCATAACTCTTATCTCTGAATCTTCATGAGAACTGAGACGCAGACTTATCATATAATGTTATATTCTTAATGTATTGATTCATCTAAAATCTGAAATTTGAAATCTGACATTAATCCTAAATCTGAATACTTAGTACTGATTCTGAGATCTGAAATCTGGTATTACTTACTAACTGAATCTGAAACCTGAATGTTTATATCAATGTTTTAAAAAACGTTAAGCGGTAAGCGTGCGGACATCACCTTGTAACTGGTTAAGCGGTAAGCGGGTGATTTTTGAAAAAACGGGTTTCAATTTTCTATGTACTTTCATGCAAAATTACACATATATGTATACATATATATTAAATTTTTAGGAAATTTTATATATCCAAACACCTACAGAATAATATAAAACACTCAAATAATTTATAACACAAGTAAAAAATTATGATTGAACAAATACAAATAAATTACATAAATTTAAGACATTAAACAATAGACTTATTGTATGTTTACATAGCTCAACATTAAACAATAGACTTATCGTATCAGTAGATACAGGCTACAACAGTATTCTGATCATCTAAATCAGCAATAGATTAGTATTTAATACAAGAGATGTAAGATAGTAGGCGATTAATGAACATAAACGTAGTCACACAGTACTTCAGAGCATAACTCATTACAAAAAGTCTCTCACAAAAACAAAATACAAACTTGTAGAAGATATAGATTATGCAAGCAACAAATAGTGACAACTATATACAACCAGGGATATAACTATTATACCTCGATTTACAGACTTTAGCTTACATATAGATAGGTAGAAAAGTCGATCAGGAACAAGTCCAGTAAGTTATGGGCCTTTTTGGGGTCCAGCTGGACGTTTTTTCTTCTTCCAAAAAATGGGTTAAAGCGGGTGATTTTTATCCCCTCTAAGAGGCCGATTAATCGGGAAAACCGGGCATTAAGCGGGCGATTGAATCGAAAACGTCTAACCTGCGATTTTGGGGAAAATCGAGCGGCCGGAGTGCTGGGCCGATTAATCGCTCGCTCAGGCCGATTTTCATTTCACTGGTTTATATCATGCAAGGATGTTAAATTAAAATATGAAATTCTTTGGAATCTGTTTACTAATTTATATAAATTAAATGTCTAAATGTAGTTTAATCACTACGTAACGGGTGCATATAATTAGCTGAATTCAGTTATTGAGACTAACAATCTAAAGATCATGAGAAATGGGAATTCATTGGATATGGTCCACTTACCTGTGGCTGTGGAGTACAAGGAAAGAGATATCACCAGTACCATCAATATACCAATCGAAATACCAATATCGACGCAATCGGTCACCGGTTTGAGCAAGTTTGCCGCTGGTACCACAAATATCGGTATACCGGTGGACTTACCGGTAAAACCGCCACTTACCGCCGAAAACCGAGGGGTACCGCTGCAAAAAGCCCACTTACGGGCGATACAGGCGGTATGCCGCCCCGGCATGCCGATTTACGCGAACCTGTTGCTTGCTGCTGCTATTTGAGCGGACTGTGGATCAACTTGGAGATTTGAGGCGATTTCTTTCCTTGGAGCTCGAATAAGCCCTGTTCAAGGTATGCTTTCTTAATTTCTTTCATTTCTCATCTTCTCTAACCCCTCCTCTCTCTATTTCCTTCTATTTTCACCATATAACTTCTCCAAAATTCTCTAAATGCACCCAAAATCTAGATCTACTCCAAAAATTTTTGGATTTATGCTATTTAACAATAGATCTATGATTATTTTATGTAGATCTACTAATGTATCACTAGATCTACTACTATTAATTAATATTATCACATAATTTCACTAATTGATATAAAATTCGTAATAATACAATAAGTACTATTAATAATAGGTATCTAACTTAGGTTTAGTAGAAAAAGTCGTACCAAATACTAATATGAACAAATACAAACAAAAATATAGTACACATATATATATTTTTCGTTTTTTCATTTATTAAAAATGCTGAAAATTAAAAAAAATGCATTTTTTTATTTTTTCTACAGATTTATGTGTGTTAGTGTAATATAAGATGGAATGAGTAATTTGTAACACATCACTTGCCTTAATATAAATGACAGATTTTTTATTTTTTAAAACAATTTCAGACTTTTTTTTATTAAACCCTTTTTTCTTGTTAATAAAAATCTTAAAAAATATTGTGTTTGCTTCTATAGATACATGTAACATTTATACAGTTAAAGTATTTTTTTGATTCTATAATACATAAAATAGATTAATTTCTTGCAACTTTATGGGTTATTAATTTCATACACCTAATTTTTGTTTGTCTTTGTCTTTTTGCAGTGTTGACTTTTGATTTGAGAAGATGTCTTCAAGCGATGATGAGGGTGTTGGGGCCGGTAATGTTGGAGCTAATGATGTGGATTTTGCATGGAATCATTGCACGCCTGTTGACGGGAACAGGGGAAAGATAATTTGCAATTACTGCAAGAAGACACTTGGTGGAGGGGGGTTTACTACATTTAAACGTCACATTACTGGTGGTGACAAAAATGTGGCAATGTGCCAAAGGTGTCCCCAAAGTGTTAGAGATGATTTCAAGAAACTGATGGGCGTAAAGAAACAAAAACAACAAAAGATGAAGGAGGTTGAAAGAGCTTATACAGATACATTATTTGATGTTAGGCCCACATGTTCTTCTGCTGAATCTGATGATGATATTGGATATCTTCCTTAATGTGATACAACTTATTCACGTCGTATGTATAGACGTGCTATTAGAGATTCTCGTAGAAGTGAGTGGGAAAGGGAGGAGGCTGCTCGAATTACAAGGAGGTATGGGCCATCTGGTGCAGGTGGAGGCAGTGGGACTGCACGTATTCCTGTTGTTGACCTAGATGACGATGAAGACCGAGATGGTCATGGTAAAAGGAAGAAAGGAGGCATTGATACACTTTTCCGTTCTGCTAGTGTGAGATTGAGGAATGTTGATGAACCAGGGGTTAGGAAGCTTGAGGCTAGGCAAAAAAACCTCAAAGCAATGTTTACTGGTGTAAAAGAAAAGGTTGGCAAGGCAGTGGGTAAGTTCTTCTTTGCTCATGGTATACTTGCACATGTTGCAACTGAACCCTATCTGCAGTATATGGTAGATGTGATAGGGGAGTCTGGTAGGGGCATCAAGGCCCCCAGTTCATATGAATTGATGAACAAGTATCTTCCCATAGAGAAGAAGGATCTACATGCATGGATTTCAGACCAAAAACACATGTGGGCTGAATATGGCGTCACACTTATGTGTGATGGGTGGACTAGTGGAAACAGAAGACAAATTATCAACTTTCTTGCATATTGTCGTGGATCCACAGTTTTTCTAGATTCTGTTGATGCTTCAGCTGAGGTCAGGAACCACAGATACCTAAAGAAATTAATGAAGACATACATGAAGCAAATTGGTGTGGAGAATGTGGTGCAAATTGTTACTGATAATGCTACTGCCTTTAAGAATGCCGACGAGAGTTTAATGGAGAAATATCCGGTCTACTGGACACCATGTGCTGCCCACTGCATAGATCTCATCCTGAAGGACATGAGATCAATTAATTTCATCAAATCTGTTATCATTGATGGTAGGTTGATAATGGGATTCATCTACTACCATTCTTTTCTGCTAAATGCCATGAGGCGACCTGAATACTGTGGTGATCTTATTAGAACATGGGCAACTAGATTTGCAACAAATTTTCTTGCCTTATAATTGTTAAAGTCCAAAAAGGATGGACTTAGGAGGCTCTTCAATGGAGTGGAGTGGACCTCCATGAAGGAGCACAACACCCCTGTTGGCAAAAGAATTGAGTTGATTGCCAACCAACCTTTTTGGGATAAGGTTACCAGAGTGCTGAAAATAATGGAACCCATTATCAAAGTATTGAGGCTCGTAGATGGTGACAAAACTGCAACAATGCCTTTCCTTTATGATGCAATGACCTCAATGGTGGACAATATCAAAGAAGTAGCTCCTAGGTCTAATGAGCAATACATAAAAATTTATGAGAATCGTTGGACAAATATGCTTTTGCATCCATTGCATAAAGCAGGTATATGATTCTCAATGACTCAATTATATTCTAACTTCTAAGTTATTGGTCTAATTCATACTTGTCTACAATAAAATGTCATTCTAATTTCCTTATTTATATTTGTGACAGCTTATTATTTGAATCCGAGGTTCTAAAACTCACGAACACTAGGCTTGAATGCGACTGTAATGAATGCAGTGAGAGAAGTCACTAACAAGTTCATTACCTCTCCAGAAGAGCGATTGCTAGTACTGGAAGAGGTATATAACTATATGACTTAGTTACATTCTTTATTTCTCATTATTCTTTCCTTTGATTTCATCATCTTAATATCGTATATATTATTTTTGCAGTTGTGCCAGTTTCGTGAAAGCACTGGATGCTTTGACCATCCAAATGCGGTTGCTGACCGCGATGCAGGTGATCCTTGTGAGTGGTGGGTTTGGAATGGAACATATGCCACTCATTTAAGAAAAGTGGCTATTCACATCCTTTCTCAAACAACATCTGCAGGGGGTTGTGAAAGAAACTGGAGCACTTTCAATCTGATACACTCCAAGAGAAGGAACAGATGTGCAAACAGGTTGAGGGATCTTGTATACGTTCATTACAACATGCGGTTGAGGGCTAGAGCAATACGTGATGTCAACTACAAGGAAGTGGATTTTGCCGTTGTCCATGATCCCATTGACACCGCATATACTTTTAACACTGAAAGACGTAGAGGACTGGAGGATGATTCAGAAAATCCTTTAGAGGAATGGATGAATGAGATAGGCCGTCCTGTTCTTGATAGTTTATATGGACGTCCAGATCCATATATAGAAGAGCAATTTGATGCAAATAATGGTGATGATATTATTATTGATGCCCCGCCTGAAAGACTTGATCCTGAAGCTGCACATGTTAATACTGATATGGAAATCAATAGCGAAGTGGAAGAGCAATTAGGTAGCTCAGATTCTTCTTCTTCTACATCTGGTTCTAAATCTAAGTCTAATGATGGTGGCAATGATGGTGATAATCGCAACCAACGCTCTCCAGAATATCCTCCAGTTGTTGATCCTCAAAATGATGACCAGCCTTATGTTATTCATGTTACTAGGGCTGCACCTCCACAAGAATAGGGAAATCCCGTGGCTGAAAAAACATTTCAAAGAAGAAAAACTCGAATTGGGAAAGATTACAGCGGTGCACCTCCACCACATGCCAGTGCTACAATGCCCACAACTACAAGCCCATACCCCTACCCATGCAATCAACAACCACAATATCATAGCCAAAGTGATTATCATTTTGATCTTGCTGATTCAATGGATAGCATGAGCATATCTGACTCTCAATCTCAACATTCATTCGGAGATATGTTATTTGAGCAGACACTTCCATACCCATCTCAGCCCCAACATAGGTATCCTGGATATCATGTTGAACCACCACCAAGATTACAATTAGAACTGGGTTTGGGATATCACGAAGCATACTCTGTCCGTAGCCCTTATGGATGCTTTCGGGTGAACACCAAAGCATACTCTGGTGATAGAGGTCAAACATGGAGTGGTGGGCATGCTACAGTTTATCCTATTGTCGGTGTTCCATTACAACCTCAAGCTCCTCAAACATGGGCTCCTCCTACTTCTACAACTACTCAACCTCAAGCTCGTCGAGCAAGGGCACCTCCACCTGCTTCTACTCAACCTCCCTTCATTTCAGCAACAAAGGAAAAATATCTAAAAGATTTGGAAGAACATTTTTCAAAGTTTGGGATGATGCAGTTTGCCAATCCTAAAGTGTATGAGGAACATGTTGTTTCATAGAACAAGTCTTACAGAAGTTACATGACATGGGAGCAATATGTGGCCCATATGAACAACATATAGTATAGAGAATTAGCGCGCCACTCAACATACAACTGATGTGAGTTAGTAATTTACTATGTTGTTATATGTTTGTTGTAAATTGAATATTATTGCAGAAGTGTGTTAACCTGAGTTTATAGATTGTGCTAGTAAAATTTCAGATCTTAATTCTTGCATTTTGTCATCGATATCCTTCATCGAAATCTCAAAAAAAAGAACATATTCCTTAACTCACACATGATTGACCCCCCCCCCCCCCCACACACACACACATACCCAATATAGAATTTTATTGCATAAAACGTTGCATCTAGGTGTTGAGACCACACCTGTAAAATTTCATGATTTAATTCGTTCATTTTGGCATCGATATGGCCAGGATTGCATCTGTCGATATTTTTGTCGGTATACCTGTAAATATCTATACCCAAGCTGTCGAAACGACATCGGTATCGTTCATTTAATTCCTTGGTGGAGTAAGTGAAATCCTAACTGCCCTTTTCTTTCAGTCCTGAGCCTAGGTCTCCTTAATAAATCAAAGGCTCTGTTAGACTCCTTATATACCCTTATGTGTAGCACTTCTAGGGTCAACTAGGGTTTGCTTGATAAGATGGTTTTGCTATTACTTATTGAGACATCATATATGATCATATAGTTTGGGGTTCAGTTTAGTAATATAAACTAGCTTCTACTACACTTCAACCACATTTAGCCTTTATCAAAATATTTATTCTAAAATACATGTGCTTAGATCATGAATGTTTCTTAGATTTATGTGATTCGATTCAACCATGTTAATGATCATTTTTAGATAATTTTTTATTATCATAACCCTGTTTATTAATTATTCATGTATTCTATAAGTTCTATAATATTACCTTAAGTACTTTTAGGCTAAGAGATGTATTAGAATAATATGTTGGAATAACTGTAATCGATGTATTTGGATGTATTATGAATTTATGTATTATTGAGAATAGCAAATATGGACCTCTACATTCTAATTACAACTACATGGACAATATACTATTCTCATCAAATGTTCCAATTTAGTGGATCATTTGACCTTGATTGTATTTTTCCTTGGTTTAGGATAAATCTAGAATTTCAGCGATTTTCAAAGATCTAACTACATGCATATAATTTCCTATAAATGGTGATGCTTCTAGGGTTTTTTCAACCAATCATAGAAAGGAGATAAAATTATTCAAATATTTAGTTCAAAATTTCGACGAAATGGTCAAAATTTTACCATTTTTTTCTGTTTCGCTAGCAATCAGACATTGAAATGGACTGACGAAACTCTCGAAATAGGCAGATAATCAATTTTTTTTACTTTTTCATATACTATTTACTACTTAGAACATATTTTTGGCACAATTTTGTGTCTTTAGGTCTATATATTGTGCTCGCAAACTATAATGACTTAATTCATTGATTTCACCATTGAAAATTGACATCAAAATTCTCCATCGAAATTCCCATTGAAACAGTTCAGGGTCATTCACTAACTGCTACAGTACATCTGCTACAGTACCACCGCTGCAGTACATCTGCTACACTCTCTGGACAGCCCCGACATTTTTCCAGTTCTGGCACGTTGACGGCGTAAAAGGCTTCTCCTTCTGCCTGTGCCTCATGGTGGAGTGACTGATCCTCCATGTTGGCATAGATTTTTCTCTTCATCTACTGCCCCTACGTGGGTTTTTCTAAGATCCATGCGTGCTGTCGGTTGCCTCCTCCACCTATTTGCCTATAGAAATTTTTTGCCTCTACCATTGTTTTTTACTGTCCACGCCAATCACTCCTTTACTCTTTCCGTGCTTGGCGTGAGGGGGAGAATAGAGGATGAAGAGTAGAGGAAGAGATAAGATGAAGGAGAGATGAGGAAGATATATATGCTGCAGTCTATATGGATCTTCATGCTACCTTTATTGTTGATATATGGATCATTTTGCTGCTATTATTGTTTATTCATCATCTACCTCGACTGTTGCTGTGAAGTTGAATACTTGGACTCTATCTGGATTTATGACGTCTGCTACTGTGATGGATACTTTATGAAGAGGGAAGATGATGAAGACATTTGTTGCTGACTTTACATGGAGCTTCGTCTACTGGAGTTATGTATTTTCTTGCTACTCTGCGATACTGGTCTTCTATCTGCCTACGTCGTCTACTGCTGTGCGCCAGCACTCTCTGGCATGTCCGTGTCTTGTTTGCACGTCGACTCTCTACTACTGTGTACCAACACTCTCTGGCTTGTCCGTGCTCTGTTTCGCATGTTGACCCGTCCGTACTTTATTTGTACGTTGACCTCTACTGCCTGTGATCCAACACTCTCTGGACTTTGCTGTCTGTGACCCATCACTCTCTGGCTACTACGACGACGACGTTGATGAAGACCTTGGTGCCTATCAGCTATTATATCTTTTGCTCCAGATGATTGTGTTGCTGCTTATTTCTGCTCCAGATGATCGAGAAGCTTCTGTGACCTGCTTGTCTGCTTGCTTGGAGTATCTACTTGAGGGGGAATGTATGAGTATATGTGTGCTTTATTGTAATATCGAGGGGGAGCAATTTCTTGTATGGGCTTGGTTTATCCTTTTATTTCTGTCTATTTGTTTTCTAGTTTGACTCTCTATCTGCAAGCTGATTTGGGATTCTCCCAACTTCAGCTTGAGGGGGAGTGTTAGAGAGTCCGTTTATTAGTTATTTATATTGTCCTTGTAATATGGGCCTCACTGTGTCTTGGCCCATTAGGGTTTAGTTAAGTCTGTATGCTTCCCTGTTCTCCTATTTATAGGAGCAAGGTTTCTCCTATCTAATACAACGATTTGCCTTCTTTTATTATCTGATACTAACAAATGGCGAAATCCCACCCCCACATCCAATATGAAATATTATTACGTATTTGAGTAGATCTACACTAGTATATCATTCTGGTAAAATTTCATAAATTAATTCGTTAATTTTGCCGTTGAAATGCCAGGAACGCATTTATCGAAGTTTCTTTCAAAATTTGTCGAAATTTCTGTTTCCGTGGCCACCGAAACGACATTGAAATCGGACATTTTCTTCCTTGATTCAGAGAAAATAGGAAATGATTTCTGTAGGGCTTAACATCCCATCCAATAAAAAGTCCAAAAGGACAACCATTCCAAAACCTTCTTCAAGAATAGGTAAGGACAAAAGAATGAAACAACATGGTTTGTATCAACAAGGCAATGGAGGTGAGATTCAATCGTGTGAAGGAAGCTAATCTCGGGGCATCACTTCTTTCAGTGACGCTAAACTCAAATGATCTCTCGTAGAGGTTGAAGGTGGCAGAACGTTGGACCACTTTCACCAGTTGTCAATTCACAATCTATTTTCTCGTCAGTTGGCATTGAAGCACTTTCATTGCTCAAAGAATATCGATTTCCATCGATTTAGCACAACCTTACATTCTTCGTCGGCCCGGAAATAACAAGTCTTGTCGGCCCCTCAATTGCCAACCGGCCGTTGGTCTCCAACGATCTCCATTTTATTACTGGATCATAGCTATTGCCCGATCATAGGTTTCCAGAAAAGACCAAAGGAACATTTTCAATGGCGTGAATGGTGGCCAACTCGTCGGTTTGCGTTGCTAATTCCATCGGCGGCACAACAATTACTTTTTCACCGGTTGACCAAAACACAACTCACATGATAGCTAGTATTTTCATCGGTGTACAACTGGTGGACTTTCAGCGTAAACAAATTCTGTTGGTTGGCACAACACCGCTACTACCACAATAAGTAATATTCATAAGGATTAGTACCCCATGCAACAAAGTTCAGAGACACCAAAAAGAAATAAAATTTTACAAATGATTGAAAATCACCATGTAACAAATATACATGTACTAAATTTGCAGTTAGACACTTAGACCCCTCCAGAATGGGAAAATTGCATACAAATCCACCAATGTACATAATTTTGCAAAACTAGAGCAAACAAAGTCCGAATTGTCTCAAATTTAAATGTAGCTTTATTCAACTGATACTAAAACATAAACTAATGTTTACTCAGGAAACTAAAAGCCCAATAAAACAAACAAACATGTTTATGAATTAAGCTAGGTCAGGGGCGTTACACATATTGGTCGTAGGTATTAGTCCATGGTCTAACAGATCTTGGATTGGACCTGACCGCACTAAAGACTGAACTTCCAAGATTTGTGTACCGTAGACCAGACCAAACATGAAACGGTCCTGGATCAAACCAGATTAAATGGACTGGTCCGGTTCGGTGTAGTGATCTAGACCAGTATATGCTCACCCCTATTTATAATTCTTCTCCATTAGTGAACTTCCCCTTCAAATCTAACACATGTTGAAATTTTTACATGAATGGAACAATCAATCCGACATTTATAACTATTGTCTTGACACGATCTAAATCATCAATATCTTTGAACATGAAATTTATACAATATGACACACAATTGGCCTTGACAATATGATGATATTTGTTAGAAAGTAATTTCCCTACATGAACATATTTAATTGCATTGTCGGAAATGAATTAGATCACTTTTTTTGGACCTGTATCCTCAATGCAATTTGAAAGAAATCAAACAGAAATGTGCCATCCTTAACATGGCCAAACAATGTAGGTAGACTTATATACCATCATAAGAAAAAGTCAAACAAATATGGGCCATCCTTGACATGCCCATACAACATATATACACTTATAAAACTACACCCGTTTAGGGTATGCAACTGACAAAATATTATGACGACGATCTCTCCCATTTTTCCAACCATCACTCATAAGTGTTCATCGAAAGATTTCCTTAGCTCACCCTATGACCCTAATGGATTTGACATATCCATCCGCATCACCTTCGAGATCTTCCACGAGTGTTGTCCTCTCCGTTTCACTATTGGCTGCTTCTTAATTTGGCCCAGCCTATCCTATAGCATACATAGCTTCACGAAACTTGGGAGTTTATAGGATATGCAAAACCAAGTTTGCTACAATGCATTTAATTATAGCCTTATTAGCTATCTTTTTCTCTTCTTTCCTTGTAAGTAAATGAAGAGCTCTTTAGCGAAGGACGTGAACAATATATCTATCTAGCTCAACTGAAACCACTACCAGTTGGCCGAGATGGACATACAACTGAGTTAGAAGATGAGGAGCTACTACTTCTGAAGAAATATGTAAATATTGCCTTTTTCTAGTGACTTTTGCCTGAAAGTCACCTACATTTGATTGCAAGCTCCCTAACCGCATCAGACCCATTGGACATCGCTTTTTGTCCTTGCAAGCATAATATCAAAAATTGTTTGATATCTACAACAAATTCTCCATTTTTTTTGATGTTGATAGCCAACGAAGTCAAATTTGGGTAAACATCCATATTCAAAAACTTCAACGACATTTCGACCAACATTGACAAAGTCAAAGGGTGACTTTCAATTGGGCAACTTGAATGGGAAGCTGCTCTCATCTTCCAATTTTTAGAGAAAGAGTAAAGCTTGGATGAGGCTCATGCCCGGAAAAAATCTTTCCAGGGCTCTCCCCTATGTTGAACTTGATCTATATCAAATTACCTGATTGTGGAATGTAGGGTAGGGTTTTGGTAGACCTAGACATGTTCCATGGCGTGAAGTCTCTTCTCATCTAATATCCTTGATAGTGGCAGATATCTAAAAAGATGCTCTCTCATCCACATCAAAATCTTTGTCAAGTTGGGCCCCGATGAGGGATGGTAATGGCTGAATTCGTCTGCCCTTTTCTTTGTATGCAAGTAAGCAACTGACCTCTGATTATATCGAGCTACATGCCCTTCTGATAAGATATTGATTGCTTAAGTGCACTCATTTCATGTTTGAATGTGAAAAGAATTGCTTTTATTGCTATCTGTGAACCCATATATCGACAATGTCATCCCATGGGGAAAAGTTGAAAAGTTGACAACTTACCTAGATGTCGACCAACTTTGAGACAGTTGCTTCTATTGTGGTGAAATGACTATGTTGCTACTTCTATCTAGGAATAAAACCATTGGAACAAAAGACAAGTATCTTTATTGTATATTATTTGTTTTCAGCTGAAACTACTACATCTACCCATCTTCTACTAGATCAAGCTAATT
Organism: Alisma plantago-aquatica; assembly: GCA_963693085.1. NCBI lineage: Eukaryota > Viridiplantae > Streptophyta > Magnoliopsida > Alismatales > Alismataceae > Alisma > Alisma plantago-aquatica. Next base: position 512,037,137 of record OY856413.1, on the reverse strand, counting down.
ATAAGTCATCTAACAACATTGCACCTCTTCCATTTCACCCTGTTTACCCAAATGCAATTTTGTTAAAAATGTATCTATGTTTTGGGGATTTTAATGCGTAATCCTATTACAATTTATGTAAACATGCCACCACCAATATTGTGTAGTTAATGTACTTAATCATAAATGTTTTATGCTTTTCTTTATTTTAGGGTTTATTTAATTCCAAAATTTGTTAAATAGGAGTTTATTTCTATTACTTGTAGGTCAAGTCATGGTCTTATAAAAGCCAGCCTCGGGGCCTTTGTCCAGACAATTGAATATAAATTGAATTTTGAGAATTGTCGTTTATCTTCTTTGTTCTTCTACTTCAAGATGTGTTCCACATCAATTGGGTTAGCAAGAAATTGGAGCAACACTAGGGGGAGGGAGGAATTGTAAGAAGGGGACAGGAAATGGGGTTAGCACCTAGCAGTAGTAGGGAGAGAATGGAATTGGAAGGGGGCAACATGGATTGGGGTTAGTAGTAGTAGGGGGATAAAGGAATGGATAAAAGAGAAGGGGGAAGAGAACTGGAACATGGGAATGAATTGATGAAGACATTAGAGGGAAAGGAATTGATGATGACTAATTAGAAGGGGGGGGGGAGGAATAGCAACATCACTATAGGGAACAATGTCGACGTGGGAGAAGAGGAAGGAGTTGAAGCAGGTAGGGGAACAAAAGGGGGAATAGCAGGGGAATAGGAGAGGAGAAAAGAATGACTTACCCGAGGAGTTTAAGGAGTCATCACGGAAATATATAACATGCCGTGAGATGCTCTTGCATTTGAAAGTGTTGCGAGCTATCCTAGTTGATGCCGCCACAAGCTTGTCTGCCCGGGGATTCTTTGCTTCCCAGCTTCACGCTGCCTCTTTGAAGCTTCAACAACACCAACGAGCTGGGATGAAGATGTAGTAGTGAGCTGCACTCAAGCCTCCGTCTCGTATGAGAGATGCACTCAATCAACATTTTGGGGGCATTTCTAGGGTAGGATTACGGGTGTTGAGTTAGAGTTGGGTAGGGGTAGTGGTGGGAGGAATAGTGGATTGGGGCCAAAAACTGGCTCGCTTGATATTTTTTGGTTAGGCGATCCAAACACAAAAAATTGTTGAAAAGACACGAAAATTGCGGAAATGAAAAAAATGTAAAAATCTAAAAAATGGGGGACCGTCGAATTGATTGTGCATAACATTCATGCCTATGAAAATCGTCATTAATGCTGACCTTTTAAAAAACAATTTTTTGTTACAGAGGTAACAGCTAGCAACAACCATAGAAACAAGAGGAGATATTTTATAGTCAAATTCTTCCCACTAACAAACAGAAACACCGAATGAGCAATGATAGCATTCTTTTCCATCATATGGAGCATTTTGAGGAAAAACTTAACAACTAACAGAGAGAAACTTTGAATGAGCAATGACAGCATTCTTTTCAACCATATGGAGCATTTTGAAGGAAAGAACTTTAGAGTGCTTGCATGTTTAATATTTTAATAAATAAGATTGTCATGCAGAATGTTTGTGAACTTTGAAATCTATGTGAATTATAACCAACAGATGCCTGCAGTCGGGGAAGCAAATCTCTAATTTGTACCTGATTATCTTGGCCGATACCTTTAATGAACTTGAATTTTCGTCCTTTCAGAAAGAAACGTATCCCCCAGGCTATAATTTGATATAGTTTTTCCCGCATGTGGTCATTTTTGGGTTTGGTTGTGTTTCCCCTTCTTTTTACCTGGATAAAACTTAATATGCCCTCTGTGTTAGTGTTTGATGGTAAGCTTCATGTGGCTTTCTAAAATTACCCTAGGTACCACTAAAAAATGTTTTTGAAAAAAAAGGATATCACGAACAAGATAATTTGCAAAGGCTACGATGAAGCCATTGAATGATACATTATATTTTGATGAGGCTTTCTTTATTTAAAAGTTGATCCTAACATGCATGAACTCAAATGCAGGTCAGAGAGCTTACTGAACAATTCCCTGCATGTATTCCCTTGGCATTAGTACTCAAGCAATTTTTGGCTGATAGAAGCTTAGACCACTCTTATTCAGGAGGTTTAAGCTCATATTGCTTGGTGAGTCAGATTACATATTTTGTTTATGCTTAAGTTCTGTATGAAATACTATATCTGTGATGCAAAACACTTAACTGGGAGGTTAATATGATTTCAACTAATCATTCTTACCTCGATCCATTATAAAACAATGGCAATAGCTTGCTTAACTTGAGAAATGTACGATTTATCTCATAACCCCAAGTACATGATTATGAACCCCATCCAAGTTGGTGGTAAGTATCTGCCTTGATTTGCCTCCTCAACCCTTCTTCTCGTTGTGTTTCAGCCAACTTTTCCCTTTCTCATAGCAGTCTTACCCTAGTGGCAAGTAATAATATATGGCCAGTTCTATTGATGTTGTCCCCAGACTCCATTCCTCCAGTTACCTCCTCTCTGCTGCCCCTCTTCCCCTTTTTACTTTTCCATCCTCTTCCCACCCTTTCTCCAATCATCATTGTTGTCGAGAACAATCGTTGCTGGCAGCCATTACTGTTGTTGTCCTTGGTCTTGACTGCTCTAGTGCTCTTACTAGTAGAGTTAGCACTACCTTTGGCCATCTCTATCCTCTTTGATTCTTCGTACATCCACCTCTTGCCTCTTTCACCCATACCGTTCTTGCTGCAAGCTTTGAGGCCTATTGTTACTTATGGTTGTAGCACACCATGAGCTTGGGTGGAAGAGGGAGGATCGAGGTTTAGGGTGGAGAAATGGAGCATGGGTGGTGGTGTAGTCCCAAATTCGATATACAAGATACATACATCCGAGATGAAACTTTGGAATCAAGGAGCAAGTAAAACGTTTGAGTAAAAACTAAAAACCATATAAGCACGGTCAAATGTCTAGGATAAAGTAAAAAAAAAAGAGACATATATGCATATAATACACACACTGGTTGGAAGAAAAACAATAGAAGTCACAGTAAAGTGGAAGGGGAGGCGTATGAGAACTAAGGGTAACAAGAAGAGAATGAATGAAAACAATAGTAAAAAGGAGAAGAGGAGGGGCAGCACGTTTTGGGTTGGACAAAGTCAGAAAATTATTAGGTTATAATTGGCAAAAAAGAAGAGAAAGGGGAGAATACGCGGATGAAGGGGAGGAAGAGGAGGAAGGGGAAGTGGACGGTAAGTTCCGTGTTGGGAAAAATAAAAGAATCAATTGTGAAAACAGGAAGAAGAAGATTGCACATTTGTGTTGTGCGTTTCGGGTTGGAAAAACAAGGGGTCAACAGAGAAACAAAAGGGGATGAAGATGTGTAGGAAGGGGAAGAGGAGACAAAGGGAGAAAAGGACTGCTCCTCCTATCAGGTGGGGAAAGTTAATGTAGAATAGGAAGAAGGCATGTAGGAAGGGGAAGAAGAGTGGAAAGAGGAACAAGACCGCTACGAGGAAGGGGAAGAAGACTGTGTCCTGGGTTGAACACAAACAGGAAAAAAAAGTGCATGAGAAAGGAGAGAAGACGGCCAGGAAGGGAAGAAGAGGATGAAGGGGAAGAAGAGGAGTAAGGGCAAGAAAAGGAGGAAAGGGAAGAAGAGGAGTAAGGGCAAGAAAATGAGGAAGGGGAGAAAACATTACTTGTCATCGGATTGGAGAAGCTTCAACAACTGTGTCGGGAAGCTTTGCGCCAATGGAGCTAGGCGACACCGCAAGCTAGCCACCATTGGAACTCTCTTGAGGTATTTCTTGCCGCATGCGTTTGGATGGCGCTATAACTTTGGGCTAGGAAGTTTGGCTGCATGAGCTTGGGTGCAGAAGCGTGGCACGACAATATGAGCCTTGATCGATAGTCACTTTCTTCATACGGGAGAGCCCTAGTCGCGGTAGAGAGGAACTATGCTAGTGGCATGTCTAAATTAGGGTCATCACCGGAAGGGTTTTCCTCAAACCTGACCAATGTATACAATAGCTGAACAAAAACAATTTAAATGGGAAAAATGTATTTAAAATGCGATAGAAACACAATGCATATTTAAAACGGTAATAAAACGTAAGACAAATTAGACTACCCGATCAATTAAAAGAGACGTAGCATGATGGGGGAAAACACATGTTTAAAACACTTTTTTTTAAAAAGCGATTACTGTGACTATGCCTGGCCACTGTAGGAGCTCTGCCGTGGGATTTCTTGGGCACAACTTGGCTGGCTCTAGAGCTTTGCTCGGGAAGTTTGGCTGCATGAGCTTGTGTGCAGGAGCTTTCGCACAACAACATGATCTTTGATCGGCATGGACTTTTTTCGTGCGGGTGAGCCCTAATCGCGATAGAGTGGAACTCCGCTAGGGGTTCACGTAAAACATTTTATAGTCAAAAGGGTTTTCTCAAACCTGACCAACATATATAGTAGCCAATCGAAACGATTTAAATGGGAAAATGACATTTAAAACACAAAAAACCACATGTTTAAAATGAGAATGAAACACAGATTACATGAATTAGACGGCCCAACCGACTAAAATGGAAATATCATATGCTGGGGGGAAAATACACGTTCAAAATGCATTTTTTTGGCAAAAAGGGCGATTATTGTGACTATGGGTGGTATATTCGTAGCAACCACCGATGCAAGAACTAGGAGGAAGAAGATGATTCATTTGATAGGAAATTTGAAGTGATTAGCACCATTTACTACTTACATTTAGTTAATAGGATGAGTTTGACAATCTACCAACATACATATACACTATTTTGTAATGTTTAATTTTGGACCTGTTGGTCAGGTAGTTCTTCAATCCCAATTATGGAACTTAACAAAGTGTTGTGTATGTAATATTTCTGCGGTCCTGTCGTGCAGTCTGCATAGTATAAGCTCTAGTAACTTAATGAAGTGTATTCAATTATTCAATTATAGCACACATAATCTATAACTTTTTTTCTATCAATATTTTTCTGAGTTAGCAACATCTGCTGCTAGTACTGTTTGTAAAATTTTTATAAAATCCCCAATTAACTTGGCATTGCTGCTATTGCACCAAGCTACTTCACAAGTTGAAATAATGAGCTTACTAAATTTGGTGGTAATGACGTGCAATAGTCAATAATTATGGCTGTGTATGAAATTATCTCAGCTGATTTTTTCAGTTTCCTGACGGGAAACATATTGTTGGTTAACATTTTTTAAGGAAAAAAAAAGAAACTTCTGCTATATGTTTTATTTGACCAGCTATTCATGGATAATAGTTATTATGTAACTGTTGAATTCCCTTTTCTTAATAAAGTCAACTTGCCTCTATCCATATTCTTATACATGATATTGTTCTATTAAATAGGCACAACTCAGAAGGTTTTATTATATTGCTTCTTTTATTGTGTGGTGCAGGTTCTTCTGATCACTCGCTTTTTGCAGCATGAACACCACATTGGAAGACCTCTTAACCAAGTATGTTGTGTTATTTAGTTTGTCTATTTTATGGTGTAAACTGCTTCCATTTTATTAGAAAATGGTTAATACAATCTAAGCCTTATGACTATCTCCCCGATGCTTGAATTCCAGATATATGAATATCAGTATATATTTTCTTTCAGATCTATTATTCCTAAAACAATTCGCTTCAGTCAATTACATATATCCAATTAAACTAATTCTACAAACTTTGCTTACATTCTACTATGTAATCTGAAACAAAATAAATTATATTTATTGAAGCTTCAATTGCAAAATTATATTTTGATCAATTTTATAGTATAATTCACTGACATCTATATCCATTGAGATTGGAGGGCATAGAAAATGGAAATTTTATAAATGTAATCATTGAAGCAAAACTGTTATGAACCGCGTAGTGTATATTTTTTGTTTCCTTTCTTATGGTCCCGTTGGAGTTATTTACTGATGTTTTCCAGTGCCCAAGTGTTGATAATGTTTTGTGGTTTTGCTTTACTTTGTTTCATTTATTTCATGATTCTTAACTTGTAACATGTTGATGGAAAATGGTGATCTCTGTTTCTGTGTAGTTATAGCAAAACCAGACTTATTAGAACCAAAAGCATGCTGTATGACTTAGTTGAAATTAAGGCATGGTTTTTACTTGTGCTTTGCTGTCATAAAATGCTGGATATTTTCTAATTTGAAGATGATTTCATCTTTCTCTGTTCTTACTTGTTTCGTCTTTACCTTTGCAGAATCTAGGAAGCCTTTTACTGGACTTTCTGTATTTTTTCGGGTGAGCTGCTCAACCTATGCTTTTCATTGTAGTCAAAACTTTTTGCTCTTTGACTTTAGCAGCAAGTCCACTTTCATTGATTCGAAACTCATAGCCTTTCTTTTTTCCTGTGCATAATGTTGTGCGCAGTTTAATGATAAGGTTTCAAATTGTTTGTTTATCAGGAATGTTTTTGATCCAAGACAGATGCGTGTGTCTATTCAAGGAAGTGGCTTATATTTGACTAGGGAAAGAGGCCACAGGTTGTTGTTCTACTAAGCTGTAGATCTTGGATCGACAAAGTTTATTCCACTTTTTGTCTTCTGATTTCCAAGATAACATGCAGCATCGACCCAATCCATATTGATGATCCTCTATGCTCAACCAATAATGTCGGAAGGAATTGCTTTAGAATACATCAATGTATCAAGGTTGGTGACTATCTTTCACTTCATTGAATTTTTTGATTTTTTAATAGTTACTGGCAATTTAGAAAAAGGAAATAGTACATCAACTTGGTTCTTTGTATCGGTTTAAGTTGAGCAAAACTTTTTATTATTGCATGATCTCGACTTTGGTTTTTATGTGGCTGAACCAAAACCTTAACATCGAGACTTTCAGGTGGTCAGTCCTAAACCATGGGTTGACAGTGACTAACAAAGGTCAATGACCTAAATCACTACATCTTTTAAATGAGTTATTGACACCACCTATACTCCTAAAGAAAGGCGTAATGTAGTATCTATAATAAACGCAAGTAACTCGTCTCTCTATTCATGGTTGCAACATATACTGGCTTTAATAATATACATGTCAATGTAAGTATAGTAATTATTCTTGACAAAAATTAATAGCATAATCTTTTTGTAATTTGAATCTTCTTTTTCATGACTTGATATATAATTCGTCTGGGCATGGTTTCCTTAAATATGTATTGTATACAAACTCAACAAGTATAAGAGAACTATCAAAGTTTTTCTAGACATCAGAGGTATTCAAGTCTTCTTTTTACGCACTGTGGTTAATATGTAAGCTTTTCTGTGCTTAAACTTTTGTATGTTTTTTTAATCTTCAAAGAAAAAGAGTAAAGCATGGAAGAAGTGGGATCGGTTGCCCGAGTTTTTTTTTAAGGAAACGAAAAATCCTAAATTAAGTAAGTTTCAGTTCATTAGAACAAGAATGAACTCCAAGGGAAAAATTACCTCAAAGACTAAGAGTATAACACAACTTTAGTCAAATCCTTTATTAGCACCTCAACTCGACATATCTACTAAGATGTCGTGGGCAATTCAATATGTGTCTCAAGCCATAGACCAGTTCGTTCTTAGAAGCGGGAATGTATTGGACAAACCATATTGAGATATAGGCATGCACTAAAGCAAAACAAACCACTAACTTTTGTGTTTGGGGTTAGTTTGGCTCGATCTAAGATACTACAATTAGAGGAAGTGCATGAAACATTAAAAGCTGCATCATCCTTTATTCGAACATTAATTTTGAGAATGTTGTGTGAAAAATGAAGAAAGCTTGATCTAATTTGGCATAAATTAGCGCTCGTGTTTGAGGTAGCGAACTGCAAATTGTGAGCTTTGCATTGACTCTAGAGTAGGACGAATTCATCTACTTTTTAAGGCGCCAACGGTAGGTGCCTTCATACACCTAGATGCCTTAATTTTTTAGATTCAAATCTCTTCCCTACCAATACACATTTAAAATTTATAAGGAGTTTTTCCATCCTTATATATACATTAGATTATAGTAATATACGATGCCTAACTTTTTTGAATATAGATACCTAACCTTTAAAAATTTGAATCTTTTCCCCTATCAATACCCATATTTATGGTTATAAGGAATATTTCCATTCTTATATACAAATATTTAAACTTTTAGTTATATAAACAGTAATAAAGGATATACATATTTGATGGTTATAAATAGATATATTCCAGTGAAATGAAAAATGGGCTGAGCGGCCGATTAAACGGCCGATTAATCGGCCAGACACCCAGCCCGTTCGATTTTTGCTAAAATCGCCGGTTAACTTTTTTTGTAATTAATCGGCCGTTTTTTCCGTTTTTTGCCAGTTTTTTTCCCGTTTTTTGGCCGTTTTTTGTAAATTTTGTTGTACACCTGTAACTTTATATAAACTATATGGCCCCAAGTATTACTGACTATAATATATTAAACTTAAATATCCTATGATAAGCCTAGTCTAATAGAATGCATACTTGTATGCAAGTTGGGATAATAGGGTACTGTTGTAAAGTGTAATTTATACAAGTAAAATATATGTAATGTAACTATTATCTAATTTTAGAATGCATACTTTAGTTAATTGTACTGCTGTAATGTATGACTAATTGATGATATGCACATATAACAATAAGTTAGAAAGGTATCCAATAATGAGTCTATTGTTTACTGTATGCAAGTTGGGATAATAGGGTACTGTTGTAAAGTGTAATTTATACAAGTAAAGTATATGTAACTATTATCTAATTTTAGAATGCATACTTTAGTTAATTGTACTGCTGTAATGTATGACTAATTGATGATATGCACATATAACAATAAGTTAGAAAGGTATCCAATAATGAGTCTATTGTTTACTGCTTAACTATGTAAACATGTGATGCAAAAATATTTCTGAATCATGTATGTGGGGTATTTTATCTATGTCAAATCTATTATTTATTATATTATGGCTATAATTGTTGTCTTATAGCTATCTAATAAACTAATTGTGTGTTTTTACTGTTGGGCAGAGTGTTTAGAATCTTTAGATATATATAAAAGTTTCAAAGAGTATTAGTATTTATATACATATATATGTAATTTTGTATAAAATTATATAGGAAATTAAAACCCGTTTTTTAAAAAATCGGCCGCTTAATCGGCCGCTTACCGCTTAACCAGTTACAAGGTGCTGTCCGCACAGTTACCGCTTAACGTTTTTTAAAACATTGATATATTCTTATATGGTTAACACCCAAAGAAGCCCTAAACCATGTAAAGTATATAATTGCATATTATCAATCACTAATATGGGCATTCGAAGGTGCCTACAACATGCAAAAGGGGATGTGTTTGATCTTTATATATTTTCTGGTTAAATCCCTAATAAGGAACTAAAGGAGCATATATAATCTTTACGAAGCTTAGCCAACCACATTGAGACACCCTTAAATGGCTTATATCCATATATTGTGTGGCTAATATGTGTATTTCGGTTTTCTTAGACAAGCGAAGGGGTTTTAATATGATCTTGGAATTGCAAAAAAACTTCTATAATGGGTTGGAAACCCCAACATAGAACTTGAACTCAAGGTGATAACCAATGCAAAGTATTGAATATAATAATGGTATATTGCGACTAACATGGATAAAGATTTGAATTGGGACCCTTATAATGATCACAAATACCAATCCGTAGGCCTAGGGACCGACAAAAGCCTAAGTGGCAACTAGGTCTGATCAAGTGCATTCCTTTTGGGCATCTTAACATTTAAGTGGCACCCTAAGCATGCCTTGGCACACCCCATAAAAATATATGTGATTACTGGCCTTGGAAGCGTGATGTCGCTAACTCGAGCTTGTATTGACATGGATGTGAAACACCTCTTGGTCGCATATACTAATGTTGACCAATGGGAAATGCTGCTTCTACTTACGAACGTCTTACAAGTATGAGTGATCAGCCATACATATATTATACAAGACGAGCGCCACTAAATGAATATAGTTTTGTGATAAGTTGATTAGTTACATCCTTGTTTTTTAGGTTGGATAATAGTAAATATCATCAATGGCATTTTAATTCTTTTATATGTTAGTATTCTTCACTTTTTGAAACTAACTAGCAATTCACGAGTAAGTATATAACTTTTCGGTGTTGGATATGCAACAACTTATGTGATATTTACCAACCTATAATATATCTATTTTATGATGATGATCATGTAGGCCTCATTCCCAGCCATGCTGGGGTCAATTACATGAATCCTTCGTTTCAAATTGATCAGTGTAGTGGGTCATATAAAAGATTTTAAATCTCTCCTTGCAAGCTCACCCAAGTTAATTTCGGCTTGCTTTTTCCTCTTCTAACTATGGTAGATCTGTAACATTACTGCGGGATGGCGATTTTTTGGTTTTCCATGTACATGCCCATACCATCTAGGCGACCCTCACATAACTTCTCCTCCATACTCTGCACCCCCACTTTACTCCTTATATAACTATTTGTCAAGTGATCTTCCCTTGTCTTTCTACATAATCCTCTTAAAATTAGCATTTTTGAACATTCATCTTGTTGACCTTGTTTTTTACCAACTAACATCCACTCTCATACGACATGGCTCGCCAGATAGATATTGTCATCGGTATATATATTCTCATGTATATTTAGTATTCATAAATCTATTAAATCCAACTATTACACTTAATATGTTATTAGCATCATATGTCAATATTCAAAGTTTGATTTTTTTCACAAAACCCCCTTCTATTCCTTAGTATATGAGCCACCTGAAGAGGCTCTCAATCTCTTCTTTTCTAGATATGAACTACGATTGTTGTAGTAGAACCATGTTTCATTGTTTAGCTAGTTTGACATTTGTAACTGTACTTTTATCTTTGCTTGCAAGAGGAGGCCAAGATGCATAGATAGCCTCTGGACTTATCTAATAATTACTCACTGTTTGATCAGTGAGAAGAAACACACTTACAATAAAAAATAATATCACATATGGTTGTCACCTTGGGTAGATGTCATTGATCAAACCTCCCTCTAGATCAAGACTCAATCGTTGGTAATCAGTTTGGAGAATCTCGTATTGAAATAAACAACCTATAGGTCCTTAGATGAGAGGAAAGTCGGTAGGTTGGGTGATTTGGGTCATCCGATTCTTTTTTTTTTATTACCCCATTAATATATCTCACCCTCTTTCTCCCCTCCGTATCGTGAAGATAATGATTCAACTTTAATTAAAATAGTGAGAGCCCCTCCGGCATATAGGAGAGGGGATCACATGGATCACTCAAGTCTAACATGGATCACTCAAGTAAACAACACTGACTGGGCCAAGCCCAATAACACTACAAAACTAATTATCTCAAAACTCCCCCTCAAGCTGGAGAGTATACATCATATAATCTCAGCTTGTTATCCATATACTGGAACAAACTAGCAAGAAGTGGTTTTGTGAGGATAGTCACCACATGATTTCTAGTTTTCACATATATCCAACGTTATCAGAACCTTAGCGAACTAGTGAGGCTTTCGATTCCAGGTTCACTCATTCAACTAGTGGTTGGACCGGTTCAACCTGTGACATCAACATTGTGTCATATCTTTGGAAAATCTCATACTATATAAAAAATCAAGGAAAGATGAACATATTAATGAGAATGTCAGAAAATACCATATAAATGATAATATTTCAATCAAACACTACAATTATGCTAAGTTATAATGGAAGAGCGAAGGGATAAGGGAACATGGAAATAGCAAGTGGTAATAACCATAAAACTGGGTCCTGGGGTCAAGGTGTACACATGGCCAAGAACCGGCCCCTTGGAGAAAACTTGACCAGTTCATCGGTTCAACCGGTTAAACGCACCGTTGGCCGGTTCGAGGTCGTTTTCGGGTTCGTGAGAGAATGGAACCGTCCAAGCCACCAGTTAACCAACTGGTTCAGTTCAGTTCTGACAACCATAGTCACAACATTCGCCTTTTTTTTTTATTGAAAAAAAAAACGCGTTTAAAACGCGTATTTTTGAGCTGCCATATGTGAGGGCTGTATTAAACTTAAGAACGAATAATAGATTTTATTCACGTTTTAAACGCGTTTTATCCGTGCTCTGTGTTTTATTCGCGTTTTGTACGTTTTATTCCCGTTTGAACTGTTTTATACTGTTGTTTTTCTGTCCTTTTTTCGTTTGCTGCAGGGTTTTTCTAAACCCTCAAATCTTGTGACTATGCTTCTTGCTGCTTGTTGTTTCCAGCTTTCAGCTTCCACGTTCCACCTCTCCTTCCTCCTCTTTTCTCTTTTTGATTTCTCTGTCTCTTCGGCTAATTACTCCCTTCTCTGTCCGAACCTCCACCTTTCTTCAACTATTTGCCCTTCCTCCTCTTTCTTCATGTTATTATGTTCCTCCCTCCTCCCGTTTTCCCAGTTGTCCTGCTTTCTTCTTCTTCCCTGCTACACGTCTATTTCCCCTTTCTTGTTTCTACTATATCCTCCTCCTTTATCCATTCTATTCTGCATCCTCCCCTATTCCCGATTTCCCTATCTCTTCTTTCTTTTGTTTTCACATATCCTCCTCCAACATCCTCATTCCTGTTCCTCCCATTCCCCTCCTTTAACTTCTTCCCTTTTAATTTTTCATTGTTTTTCTGTATCTAAACAAGGCAGAGATTACTGGACATATGATTTTGACACAAGTGATGCAACACTCTAGCTTGAGAAGGGTGATAAGTTTGCCAACCCTCTACACCACCTACTGAGCTCGTAATCTGTCATCCTTTTTTGTTTATATTTTCTTCTTACCTACTGTTGCTATTGCAATCAGTGCATTAGGTGATCGTTCTGAATTTTGTATACATTTATCAATTAGTTGATTTTTAAATATTAGTGTAATCAGTTTAATATCAGTGTAATCAATTTAATCTATTTGATGTTTCTTCATCATCTTTATGTGTGTATGCATATGTGTATGCGTATGTGTACACACACACACACACACACATGATTTTTTCCGGAGTAGTTGACCGTACTTTTACCGTATGCTGACCGATTTTTATCTAAAGTTTCTGCATAAATCCTGAATTCCCAGTTTTTCAACTTGACCGTACGTATCCCCAATACCGAATTTGTGACTATGCTCACAACTATGCATGCGTAATAACCTTATTTGCTTTGACTAGATCATACACAAATCGACCATTGTTCTAGAAAAGTGGTATGCAGTGTAGCAGTGTATGCAGTATGCAGGAGTATATACAGTTTGGATTTCGTTAGTATATTAAATATGTGTAATCATAAAATTGTATTGAGTTTATAAAAGCATATATATGTGTGTAATCATACCAATAAATGTATTGTATCCTTTGTGTTATATGTGCATATATATATAGAATATATGTAATGTATGTACAAATATTGACATGTATACATATAAATGTACGGATATATGCATAGAGTGTGCAAATATTTGGGAATGAATCAAAATGTATGGTTAAATGTACAAATATGTGTGGAATTTGTGCGTTTATGTAAGTATATTATATATGGAGGTATACATTGGAATTATAGTAAAAGTTGTTCATATAAATGTATAAAAACGTGTGTGGTGACTTCTTATATATATATATATATATATATATTAAAATGTATATATTAATATATGTATTTATATTTAAATATAAAAGATTTGTATATGCATATATTCGTGTGTATGCTTGGGTATTAGTGCTTAGTGGTCTATTAAAACTAGATTATAATTGACCGTTTAATCGTCATAGCTGTAGCAGGAGTATATAAGCAGTCATTCGGACCAATTTTTGAACAATGAAAGTAACCATCAACTTCAGTATGTCTTGTACACTCATGGAAGACCGGTGGTTGGTCATATGAATCACAGTCTGATTATCACAATAAATGATGCTGGTTGTTGGACATGAATTCAGAAATTAATGAGGATAGATTGGAACCACTGCAAGTCACAACATGCATGTGCGATGATGTGATATCTGTTTTTGTGCCTAAACATGCAACAACTGTTTGTTAATTGCTCCTCCAGACAACTAAGTGATACCCAATAGGGAAAAATATTCACAGGTATATCTTCTATCTCAAGGCTGCCTGGACTCCATATTCTAGGCGCCCAATGTAATTAGACTATAGAGCGGTCTGGTTTGTCTGAGCGGCTGCCTAGGCTCGTAGAGGTGCATGCTGGGCCTAGAATCTGGGTATTATCTTTTTTTTCTTCTTCATATCATCCCACAACCTTTTTTTTCCTTTCTTTTGATTTTTGTTCTACCAACGTAGTCTCTCTATTTTTTTTTCGTTTCTTCAACAGTTCCACCAAGCAACAAAGTTGTTGCAATGTTATTGGACACTCCACTCTATATTTTTGTTTTTGCAACCAAACAGAAAAATTGCTGCTAGGAGTTACTATCACTCCACTATTAGCGATTTACTGAACTATATTGTTTTTTTTGTTTCTCATCTTCTCCACCTCCTTTCTACTTTCATTTTTTTTATTTGTTCTTCTTCCTCTACCGATCTTTTTTTTTTGGTTTTCTCCATGGTTTCACCATACATAAGGTTCCCACTGCATGCTGCTCCACTGTTTTTTGTTTCTTTTTTCTATGTTTATCATCGTCCCCCAACCTCCTTGTTTTCTTTTAGAATTTTGTTCTTTCTCAAGTCAACCAATCTGCTTTTTCCTTTTTTCGCTTTCCTAATTCCTATTGATTCATATATTGCTCATAGCTTAACATATAACTATATATATGTTTGTATGTATACATATAATATACATACATACAATGCAGGTGGAACTCTGTTAAATACCACAATATATATGTATACTGGTCCTATGAGTCTGAAGAGGTGTGCTCAGGTGCTGATTAAAGACCGCAACTACATAAGCAATATATGCTGTAGGCCACATACTTGGGTACCAGACCCCCACAAAATATCTGGGAGGTTGTTGTGTAGAATTTTCTTTGAGGGAATATTGTGCAGGAAAGCATTCTTGATATTGAGTTGGTGTAGAGGCCAATCAATACTAGCTTCCAGCGATATCAAACTGTGTATAGATGCAATGTGGGTCATCATGGAGAAGGTGTCAAAGAAGTTCACCCTAAAGGTCTGTGCGTATCCTTTGGCGACTAAGCGTGCTTTTAGGCGTTCATTTATCTGTTCTGAGTGGTGCTTAATTGAGAAAACGCAACAACACCCAACAACATTTTTACCAGGGGCAAATCAACTAACTCCCACGTGTTATTCTCACAGAGAGCAGTCATCTCATCATCCATCGCAACTTTCCACCAGGATGGTTAAGTGCAACCACATAGTGTTTGTGAATGGTGAAAAAATGAAGAGCAATGACGAAGGGGTGGGCAATGGAGATAAACGATGAAGGCAACAAGTATTAGAGATGTGATATTTACTGTTGCAAGTGCAGGAACTCGTCGAAGAGCCATTGCTTTATCGGATTTTACTGGAGACAAAGATGATAGTGGAGTAGAACGTGGTGAATCAATGATCACCCTGCGTCGGTACATGTTAGGGAAAAACTGAGTGGTGGTGGTGTCGGTGGAGGTGCGGATGAAGTATCAAGAACCAAAGGTGTAGTCGAATGATAATCTAGTGGTAAGAAAACAAACTCAGGTGGTGAAGGTGTAGTAGTAAAGGGGGAGGTAAAAAGAGTTGGTCGTCATGAAAAGTGACACATACAAAGACATGTAACCGCTGGACTTTGGAATATGTTATCAAGGTGGCCATGCGGTGGCCTGGCCTAGCTGGGTGCCTTGTCCGCCTTGGCGCATGTCCTTTTTTAAATTTCTGCACAATAGTAATATATGGTATACGATGTAAATCATATATACAAGGTACTTTGTGTATTTATGTAGTGTTCTACATAAATAATCATGTTAGAGTGAAGTAGAAGCCTAAAAACACATGAAATCATTTCTACATGTCAAATATGATATTAACTTGACACTGCAAAATTTTAAAAACTGGAAAATACTATGTAAGCGCTCTTAAGCGCCCGCCCAAACGGTCCTAGGCGTCCAACAAGGCGCCTAAATGTCAATTAGTCTAGGCGGGTGGCCCACGTGGACTCCCTTTGGCTCCTAGCCGCTCAGCTGGTGCTTAGGTGGCCACCTCTACAACTACGATCCTAAAAAGACAATCGTAATGGCCTGAGAGATAGTTTGTCAGCTTTTGCATCAAAGCTGTGCATAACAACGACACATCCAAAAATTTGAATTGAGAGAGAAATGCCACTTTTGAGGGTGGAGAGTAGGTGTTTTACCCTTGAGGACGAAAGATGGTTAGCAAGGTTTTAAAAAGCGCGAAGCGGGAAGCGTGCGGACGGGACCTTGTAGCCGATTAATCGCCAGGCGGACATTTAAGCGGGTGCTTTTTAGAAAGGCGGATTTCCAATTCCTATAAATTTTTATTCAAAATTACATACATATGTATATTAATACTTATATTTTTGAATTTTTTGTACATATCTAAACATTGTACAAGACAATAGAAAACACCCAATAGTTTATAACACAACTATACAACAATGATTGTATCTATATAATATAGTAAACAACACATAAAATAATAAGTGTATATACAAGATGCGACAACAATTTTGTATCACATGTTTACATAGCTAAACAGTAAACAATAAACAATAAACCTATCATAGCTAGCTTACAAACGTATTGTTACATTTACACATCATCAAATATTCATACATTACAGCAGTACATTTAATCAAAGTATGCATTCTAAATTAGATAATAGTTACCTATAATATACTTGGATACACCACAAAGGTACCATATCATTACAGCTTACATACAAAAAATGCATTCTAAATTAGAACTAGGTATATCATAGAACATTTAATGTATGCTAGTTTAATATATTATAGTTAATACTAATCAGGTCATATAATGTACTTAATGTTATATGCTTACAGCAGTTTTTTTTTAAAGCGGGCAAAAAACGGGAAAAAAGAAGGCAAAAAGCAAGAAAAAAGCGGGAAAAAGCGGGTTAAGCGTGCAAAAAGCGACCGCTTTTCTCAAATCCGCTCAAGCGGCGCTGGCACATTTTAATCGACCATCACCTTGTGGCGATTAAGCGGCCGCCTAGGATGCTTTTCAAAACACTGATGATTAGTGAGCATGCTATTAGAATTGCCTCAGACCAAGAACATTTTGGTTGATCAGAGCATAGATTTCTAAAGAGCGAGTAAATCAAGCAAGTGGCGGGTTTTATGTTGGAAAATACCATGTTGTTGTGGGGTATGGGCACATAATCATTGCTGTATCATACAAACTCATGACAAAAAGAAGAAATTGCAAATTGGACATATTCAAGTGCTTTATTCGTTCTAAGAATTTTATTGGATGTCTCAAACTAGACAAGAATCATTTGATGAAAGGCCTTGATCAGAGGAAAAACTTCTTCACGATTCTTAAGTAAGAAAAGCCAAGTCTTTCTGGAAAAATCCCCAATAAAAGTCAAAAAATATCTAATACCTATTATAGCTAGTAGTACGAAAAGGTCTGCAAACACCAATAGGAATAAGAAAAAAAGGTTTTATAGACTGGTGTCAATCACAAGCTGGAAAAAGACACCCTCTGGTGTTTGCCCAATTGACAAGCATCACAGGTTAATGAGGAAATGGAAGATATAGTTGGATGCATGGTTGTATAGGCGGCTAGGCGACCAGGCGTTGCCTGGGGCCGCCCAGGCCGCCTAGGCGGAGGCCCAGGCGTTTCCAGGCGTTTATATATATATTAATTTAATGGATACATGTAAAATTTATGAAAAATAAAGTTAAATCAGTATATGGTTAAATAATATCAAAATCAGTACATCAATAAACACAAATCAGTAGATAACTAAATAAAAGTAGTAGCTAAATAAATACAAATAAGTAGATGAGTAAATACAACTAAGTAGATAAATAAATACAAATCAGTTGATCAATAAAGTTACATCAGTAGATGATTATATAATTTCAAAATCAGTACATAAATAAATTCAAATGAGTAGATAACTAAATAAAAAACAGTAGACGAATAAATTCAGTAGATGAATAAATACAAATAAGTAGATGAGTAGATGAATAAATACAAATAAGTAGATGAGTAAATAAAACTAAGTAGATAAATAAATACAAATCAGTTGATCAATAAAGTTACATCAGTAGATGATTATATAATTTCAAAATCAGTACGTAAATAAATTCAAATGAGTAGATAACTAAATAAAAAACAGTAGACGAATAAATTCAGTAGATGAATAAATACAAATAAGTAGATGAATAAATACAAATCAGTTGATAAACTAATATAAATCAGTAGATGATTGAATAATACCTAAATCAGCACATAAAAAATACAAATAGTAGATGAATAAATACATTACATACAAATCAGTTGATAAACTAATATAAATCAGTAGATGATTAAATAATTCCTAAATTAGCACATAAATAAATACAAATAGTAGATGAATAAAATACAATAAATACAAATCAGTTGATAAATAAAGTTAAATCAGTAGATGATTAAATAATATCAAAATTAATACATAAATAAACAAAAATCAATAGATAACTAAATAAAAACAGTAATAAATAAAAACAAATAAGTAGATGAATAAATACATAAGTGGAAAAGTAAATACAAATCAGTTGATAAATAAAATTACATCAGTAGATTCTTATATAATTTCTGAAGCAGTATAAATAAATTCAAATGAGTAGATAGCTAAATAAAAAACAGTAGATGAATAAGTAGCGCCTGGGCGGACGCCTAGCCCGCCTGGCCCGCCTGGCATAGCCTTTGATGCTGGGCGCCCAGATATGGAGACCCCATTGGCCGCCTGGGCCGCCTAGGCGCCCGCCCGTACAATACAGGTTGGATGAGATCTAAAACTTTTAGTTTATCAAGCGGTGGATGACCAAAACAAAGACGCTAGTGTAGTAGCAAACTTGCGGTGAAAGCAGCAAAAGATGTCAAATGAGAAGGGAAGTAATACAAATCACCTGAGCGTGCTCTCCCTCCAATGATTTTCATACTTTGCAAATCTTATAGAAAAAACAGTAGGCTGAGCTATCGAAGGTCGAATCAAAGATGTGGAACATAAAGTAAACTGTACAAAAGATGTAGAACATAATGAACATGGGTAATTTTATGGAGGAAGTGGGACCAAACCACTTTTGGCAACAATTTTGGTAATACCCATATGGCATATGCCAGGGTTAGATTAGTGAGGAACATGAGAGTCAATAGTTTAAAGAAGATGTGGCATGCCTGTTATGGGCTGGGTTGCACCAGAGTCAACAATGAACTCAGGATGTGAAGTGATCATGGCTGGCTCAACATTAGTGTGTCGCTGGGGGGTGAGCATATGAGGCCTGTAGAGAATACACGAGAGAGTCGTCGGTCTTCCAATTTGACTTGTATAATGTACACAACGCGAGGTTGAACATGTAGAGGAGAATCACCACCTTTGTGTGGAGCACGGAGAAGCCGTTCATATTCATTGTTGGTGAGTAGGCAAGGAGTGGAGTTTGCACTTGGTGCTCTAATAGTGGTAGTGGCCAAAGTCTGTGGAGCTTGAGTCAGATGAGCAACACCACGTCTGTAGTCGCGATTGTAGGGGGGTATCCATGCTTGGAGGTTAACGCCACATTCCTCCACTAGAGGTAGTCATTACTATTTAGCTTGATGACGAAGATCGTCGACATGTCATTGTGATGCGATGTTTGGTTTATCAAAAGCCATGAAATACCATAATGTAAGGAGGATATGAATTATGCTACCAGAATGTTGGCACAATAGATAGATAAACTTCCAGAGTAAAGATAGATAATAAAGATTTATTATGATTGTTATAGGAGCACAATATGAAAGTAAGAAAAGGTGGAAGTTAGGAACAAGGAAAAAAATGTCCGATTTCGACGCCGTTTCGGTAGCCACAGAAATAGAAATTTTGACAAATTTCGACGGAACGACGGAAATTTCGACAGATGCATTCCTGGCGTTTCGACGACCAAATGATCAAATTATTTAGCAAAATTTTACCAGAACAATTTACTAGTGTAGATCTACTCAAATATGCAATAATATTTCATATTGGATATGTGAGGGGGTGGGGCTCCTCATGTGTGAGTGAAGGAAGCTGAACAATTTCGATGGCCATTTCGATGGAGATTTTGAGGTCAATTGAATGGCGAAATGAATGAATTAAGTCACCATAGTTTGCAAGCACAATATATAGACTTGAAGACACAAATTTATGGAAACATAGCATGATCTAGGATGGTAGGACCTCTCAGTAGGATGACAGGATGTAGTACATAAACAATGTCGCAGTGGTATGTGAGTGAGTACTGAGGAAGCATGAGACAACTTTGGTTTATGCATCTAGTTGAGCCATGATGGTTGTCATCCTCCTTGTTGATTATACCTATCAACGTATTGGCTCATGTTTATTTTGTTTTATACAAGCATAGATATGTCTCACTGTTAATCTCCATATGCTTACAAGTGATAAAATGCATACTAATGGATTAACTCAAGCTTTGTTCATCGTCGTGTGTTTTTGTAGCGAGAGCCTATAGGAGGCAACCATGTAGTTAGAGGTGTGATTGATAATGACATAGATACAAAATATCTCGATAATCATGCTAATTTTGTGCACTATATAACATAAATCATGTAACCTCAAAAATGAAAGTTAGTGGGTCATCATAGTCATAGATATCACTCCCACAAACATTTTTAAATATTTCCTTTGTAGATCTTTATAGAAGTGAGTGACATAGGAAAGAGAGGTAGAATTAGGTTAGGAAGAGAAGAAACATAACTTAGATTGCCTCTATCAAACCCAGGGAATCACATAGTAAAATCTGTAGACATCGTACCCCATTTCTCGAAATAATAGATGTGTTTCTCGAAATTTCGTCGAAATGCAGACGAAATGGGCCTTTTTTCATCGAAATTTACCTAATTTCGTCGAAATTTGAAATAATTGTCGAAATTTAATTTTTTTTCTGGCGAAATTCCCTACGTACAGACATGTAAGGGCATTTCTATGTCCGGTTGTTGGCGGCATCGAAATAATTAGCGAAATTTTACCAATTTCGACAAAATTTTGAACATTGGTTAGGAACTATCAGAATATAATGCACAATAGGAAAAAGATCCCCAACAAGATATTGCCATGACGTGAAAACATGACATCCTAAATTATATTAGAGGAACTATGTGAAGACGAAAAAAGGTTATACATTGCTAGAATGTTGGCACAATAGATAGATAAACTTCCATATTACTTGTTAATATATGTGTTGCTTTATTTATGTTGTTAATTTCCATTATATCTGGACCTTTCTGTAATTGTTACTTTTCTATAAATAGAAGGGTGCACACATTGTGCAACCCTAAGCTCTCCAAATCTCATTGTCTTTCACATGGTATCAGAGCGGGCCGATCCACCTTAAACCTAATCCCTCTCTCTCTCCATGAACCCTAGCCGCCGCCAAACTCCGAAATCTCCTTTTTCCGTCGCTACAGTACTGCTACAGTAGCGCCGTCCACCCCTCCGCAGCCCTCCATCCACCTCTAATCCCCTAATAACCTCCATCCTTGTGGCCTAATCCACCACAGGCCCCTCCGTCTAGCTCCGTTTCTCTTTTCGAAATCTCCGGACAGCCTCAGTAACTTTCCAGTTTTGGCACGTTGACGGCGTAACGGGCTTCATCCTCTCTGTCTGCCTGCGCCTCATGGTGGAGTGACTGATCCTCCATGTTGGCGTAGGTTTTTTCTCCTCTGCTGCCCCTACGTAGTTTTTTTTTACGATCTATGTGTGGATCTTCTACCTTCTACTACTAGTCCATGTGTTAGACTTCTGCCTCTGACTGCTGACTTCTACTGCCTGTGTCTGACTGCTGCTGCCTGCCTATAACTCTACGTCTGCATATGTTTCTTCCTGATGGCGTCTACTCATGAAGATCTGCAACGTCAGGTGACAACTGTGAAGTTGGATGGGCGAAACTACCGACACTGGGTGTGCTCTATGCAGATATATGTTAAATCACAAGGAAAAATGTCGCACCTGACGCGAGATCCACCACCCGTGCCTCTTGCAACAGCAGATTCGAAGGATGTGAAAGCCTATGATGATTGGGTGAAGGACGATTCCACAGTCATGACATGGATTCTGAATAGTAGTGAGACCAAGATTAGTGTCACACTATTGTACCTGTAGACGGCAAAGCAAATGTGGGATCAACTTGCCAGCACATATTCACACAGTTAAAATCCAAAGAAGGTGTTTGATATCAACAAGCAACTCAGCCGTCTGCGTTTCTCTGGTTCTGATCTGACGAATTATTTCTCTGCTTTCAAGGGATTGTGTGGGGAGTTGGAAGCCTACCATCCCTTGTCTATTGATCTGGCTACTAAGCAATGACAGCGACAAGAGTTGCAAGTAGTCCAGTTCCTCTGTGGCTTACCTAATTCCTATGCCAGGGTGGTGGATCAGATTCTCAAACACACATTCAGTAGTAATAGGCAGAGGGGAAGCAATAATATCATCTGGACTTCTTCTATGCAAGAAGAGATGCGTGCTCTTACTGACAGACAAACTTGGGAGTTAGTGGATCCACCTCCTCAATGTAAGCATGTAGGTTGCAGATGGGTATATGCTGTTAAATATCAACCTGATGGTACTATAGAACGGCTGAAGGCACGCTTGGTTGCAAAAGGGTATACACAGACTTATGGTATTGATTACTTTGAAACTTTTTCTCCTGTTGCCCGCCTTAATTCAGTCATAGTTCTTCTTTCTGTTGCTATTAATCTAGACTGGCCTCTGCTGCAATTAGATGTTAAGAATGCTTTCTTGTATGGTGATCTGCAAGAAGAAGTGTATATGGAGCAACCCCCTGGATTTATTGCTCAGGGGGAGTCACACAAAGTCTGCAGGTTGAAGAAGTCTATTTATGGGCTCAAACACATTGTGCAACCCTAAGCTCTCCAAATCTCATTGTCTTTCACATTACTATAGATAGATAATAAAGATTTATCATTATTGTTTATAGGAGCATGATATGAAAGTAAGAAAAGGTGGAAGTTAGGAACTACCAGAATATAATGCACAATAGGAAAAAGATCACGAGAAGATAGTGCTATGATGTGAAAAGATGACATCCTAAATTATATTAGAGGAACTACATGAAGACAAAAAAAAGGTTATGCATTGCCTTTTTTTTGTTGACGCCTTATAAAATTAGCCAAAGTTATTAAACTCGACCCGACCTGTTGAACCGTCACTCGATAAGACCTAGCTAGCGGGTCTGTTAGCCCCAACCCATTTATGGGCCAAAAAAAAGAATTGGAGACCTAGCCGGTTGAATTGGCCACCCAGTGACCGGGTCATGGGTCTGCTGAACTGGGGCGGGTCGGAAGTCCCTAATGTTTGCTACATATATGCCTCTATCCTGTACGAGAAAAGCAAATAACCCCAAAGTTGTTTTTTATTATACTAAATATTGCTTGCTGATTCATGTCATCGTTGTTGTGTGATATAAAACATTGTTTTCCTTATTTATTTATGTATGGATTTGCTCCAGATTTTAATCTTCTATTATTAATATATATATGTATCTATGTATGTATGTATATATATATGTATATATATATCTATGTATGTATATATATATATATCTATGTATGTATATATATATATATATACTATTATAAAAAGAGCAAGTTTGATGCTGCGCTCTCCTTTATTCACTCTCTTCTTTTTTTCAAAGAATTTTGCTCCTACAAATATTTATTCACACACTCTCCTATTAACTTTTATTATCTTTAATTATGTATTTCTCTCTCTCCATCTCACGGAAACGGTTCCTTGATTCTCTCCTTTCAAACAAGCAACACAAATATCTTTTACCGTGGGGACCCTTTCACGGACGAGTATCTCCCCACACATTTCCAACAAATTTTATATGTCACGTGCATGTGCACGTGTGCGTTCACTAGTATATATATATATATATCTATGTATGTATGTATATATATCTATGTATGTATATATATATATATATCTATGTATGTATGTATATATATCTATCTATGTATGTATGTGTGTGTATATATATATATATATATATATATATATATATATATATATATATATATGCCGACAAGGAGTGGCTCAAGTGGTCAAGCACGGTGTCCCCTAACAAAGGGACCTGGGTTCGAATCCCAATTGCCGCCTTGATTTACCACCCTCCCGGACGTTCGGCCTCCGCCACGGGCGTGGGAGGGGGGGGGAGAAATCTCTCTCTTAATCCCATATATATACACATACACACACACATATATGTGTGTGTGTGTATATATACACACACACACACACACACACACACACACACACACACACACACACACACACACACACACACACACATATATATATATATAATGAATCCGAGATAGAAGGATCAAGTGGTAGAATATTAAAAGAGAAAAGAAATCAACATTTTACGATTAACTTTTCAAGGAGGGAACTTGGAGTCCGATCTTAACTCTATGTGGCTAAGTATGTGCTCCCGCATAGAAAAACTGTCAAAGAGGTTTTGGGAGGGGCCAAAGGGTGTGGTCCTCCACAGAAAGAGACTCGGTGGTAGAACGATGAAGTATAAAAGGCTATTAAACTCAAAAGGGAGATCTATAGGCGCTTACCCAAATCTAGAGATGATGCAATTTTTCAGAGATACAAACAAGCAAAAAAGGATGCTAAGAAGGCAATTCAAGAGGTAAGGTCCATATACTTATATGAGATATATAAGAAGTTGGACACTATAGAAGGGGAAAAAGATACATATAAAAATGACTTGTATAAGAGAAAGGAGAGGAAGAGACTTGAGTCAAGTAAAGTGCATTATGAATGAAGATGACAGTGTTGGTGAAGGATGATGATATTAAGAACCAATGGAGAAGCAACTTTCATAAACTTTTCAATGGAGATATTGTGAATAATGTAAGAGATCCGGGTGATATGAATGCAAGAGATATCACTTACACACGACGAGTTTCACTTTCTGAAGTCAAGAATGCTTTGAAACAATGAAAGTGAAAAAGGCATGCGGTTCAGACGGTATTCCCGTTGATGTATAGAAGAAGAGTATGGGGGATTAAGGAACTATATAATTATTAAACTCTTGAACAAGGTAATGAAGACAAAGAAGATGCTGATTGGGTGGAGAAATAGTACTATAGTCCCGATCGATGTTTTAAAAAGCGTGAAGTGGTAAGCATGCAGACGACACCTTGTAACTGCTTAAGCGCTAGGCGAGCGCTTAAGTGGGCAATTTTTAAAAAACCGGGTTTCAATTTCTTATAAACTTTTATGCAAAATTACATATATTGAATATAAATACTGTATTTTTGGAACTTTTATACCTATACTAACATTTCACACAATGATTTATGTTAATATATCTTATTTTATATTCAACTTTATTATATTTTGTAATTTCTATATGCTGCTGGACCTCTATGTAATTTCTCCAAGTTCTCTTATTAATAAAAGGGAGAGGGCGCATTGCTCCTTTCCATAACGCCACATTGCACGTAGCATTGCGGCACCCTAAATCTCAACATGGTATCATAGCGGGATTGACCCTAGGTAGACCAGCCGCCGCCCACCTAAAACAACAACAACAACAGTCGGTGCAAGACTAGCCGCCGCCAGGGGGAAGCAAGGGCCGCCGCCGGCCGCAAGACCAGCAACCGCCGACTCTAGGCCCGACAGCAGCAGCCGCCGGAACCAGCAGTCGCCGGCTTCGGACCCGACAGCAGCAACCGCTGGCCACTAAGCCAACAGAACCAGCAGCCGTCGGCTTTGGGCTTGACAACAGCAACCGCCGACCGCTAAGCCAACAGAACCAACAACCGCCGACCGCTAAGCCAACAGAACCAGCAGCCACCGGCAAGCCCGACAACAACAACCGCCGACCGCTAAGCCAACAACAGTCGCGTCCTGCGTCAGAGACCGAGGACCGCCGCCGACCAACACGTCTGCGGGCTACTTCGATTTAATCCGACAGAGTAAATTCCAAACCAAAGGGTCAGCGTCTACATTAGGAATTCCTAATCACATCTCTATGTGTGATTTAAGGAATTTTCTATTGGGCGCTGTGAATGCGTCAATCACAAATCTAATCTATTAACGTGACGTGTATCTTTTAGTCACTCAATTTCTCTCTTGACGTGTATCGTCCCGTCATCTTATTTTCCGTTTAGATCATGGAGGACACTAAGGCATCCACCATCTACAACGAGATGTCACCCATTCCCTCCATCAAGCAGAACGGGATGAATTATCTCTTGTGGATGAATACTATCCATACATTGTTGGAAGTTCGAGACAAGGCAAAACATGTTGATTCATGCTCTTTGCCAGTTTATGATATATGACTGTCTATTTGTAGAACAACATGGAGACAAGCCTTTGGAAGAATATTTTGGAGTGATCCAAGGTATTGCTCAAGAACTGAGCTTCTATCATCCAGTGACTGTCACAGAACAAGTCAAAGACAGAGATGACTTGATTACAACAAAATTCTTATCTTGCCTGAGTTTTTCATGCAGTTCAGTCCACATTGTTATCCTCGCTTCTGACAAACTTCCCATCTTGGAAGAAGTTTATTGAAGGATTTTACAGTCAAATTTTGAACATGTTGATCCTACAATTGTCCTGTCTAATGGAGATTCTCATGCATCTGTAGCAGCTGCAGTTAGAGGAGGCCGCATAAGTACGGGCCGAGGGCGTGGCACACGTCCTAAGTGCTCTTTCTGTGACAAACCTGGACACACAATTGAGAAATGTTGGAAGAAGCATGACAGACCTGCTGCACCACCTGTGGGGGCAACAACTGAGTCTTCTGAGCCTCCTACTTCGAGTTCTGGATCTTCTGGCATCACACTCACCAAGGAGGAATATGATGGATTTATTCTGGCTACCCAACATCTGAGTTTGGGATCATCTTCTTCTTCAGCAAACCTGGCATCTACTACTGGTAATCAGGCTACCTCTTTACTGGCTTCTGGTTCAACTTCTTCATGGGTTGTTGGTTCTGGAGCATCACAACATATGACTGGTATGAGGAGACTGCTTCATTCCATTGACTTACATATTCCTCACCAATCTGTGACAATAGCAAATGATTCAGTGAGGAGAGTGTTAGCCAATGGATCTGTTTCTATGACTCCTAGAATTGATCTTAAATCTGTGCATTATGTGCCTGCATTTCCATTTAATCTTCTCTCTGTTGCAAAATTTATTGATACTATGAAATGAACGATGACATTTGGACCTTCTTGTTTTATATTACAGGATCTTAAGAGTACGATGATGATTGGTGGGGGTGCTAGGAAAGGTGATCTCTACCTCTTCCATGGTGAAAGTCTGCCTCGCCAAGTATTTGCTCCTGCTCCAACTATCCTTTTGAGTGGTTCTCCCTTACTGTGGCACTACATATATGGACATCCTTCGTTGGAGAGCTTGAGAAAGTTAGAACCTGAGTTATCCCAATTTCTTCATTAGAGAGTCAGTCCTGGCAATTGGGAAAACATCATAGAATGTCTTATCCTAGTCGTGTCAATAAACGAGCTTCTTGTCCCTTTGAGTTAGTCCACAATGATGTTTGGGGTCCTGTAAAAGACAACAACTATAATGGTTTTTGCTATTTTATTTCCTTTGTGGATGATTTTTCTCGCATGACATGGATTTATTTGTTGAAGAGTCGAGAGTCTGTGTTATCCATTGTCAAGCATTTTCACCAAGAAATAAAAGTCCAATTTGATTGCAATATTAAAAATCTTCAATCTGATCATGCCTTGGAATATGTTCAAAGTGCTATGTTGATTTTTGTAGCTTTGTTGGGATGATACATCATACGTCCTGTTCTCATACCCCTCAACAAATGGGGTAGCTGAAAGGAAAAATAATCACCTTCTTGATATTGTCAGGACAATTATGTTTCAATCCAATGTTTCTAAGAGATTTTGGTCTGATGCTTTACTTACTACCTGTTTCCTTATAAACAGGAAACCCTCTTCTGTGCTTCAAGGACGTACTCCGTTCTCTATCTTATGTTCGAAGGATCAACCCTTTCTTGTTCCCCTTAAGAGTGTTTGGTTGTACTTCCTTTGTCCACAATTTTGATCCTAGGGTTGATAAATTATCCCGTAGGTCGATTAAGACTCTTTTTCTTGGGTACTCCAACACTAGCAAAGGGTACAAGTGTTATTGTCCCAATCTCCGTCGTATGTTTGTGTCTAGGGATGTAACTTTTCATGAATCCACTCCATATTTCTCTAGTGCTCCCAGTAAGGAGGTGCAATTGTGTAAGAGTGTGAGAGTGCCACCATCAAACATCAATGAGAGAGTGCCACCACCACATCAGAGTGAGATAGTTACCACCTATCATTCCTGACTATACTGTAGTTCAGGAAGAGCAACCGGCAGATGATACCTCAATTTGGCAATATTCATATGTTTACAACAGACTAGGCAGACAGGATCCAGGGGAGGTAGCGACTCCAGTCTCTGAGCCTTCCCCATCTCCCTCTACTCAAGAGACTCCTGAAGAAACATCTGACCTTGATGTTCCCATTGCTGTCTGCAAAGGTTCTCGTTCCTATACTGTTCGACATCCCATTGTAGGTGTGTTGTTTGTCAAAATTATCTAAGCATGCCCGTTCATTTGCTCTTAGGATTGATTCCGTGGTCATTCCAAGAAATCATCTTGATGCTATGAAGGATATTGGCTGGAAATAGACAATGCATATGAAAATGTCTACTTTTCTACAAAATAACACCTGGGAACTTATTGACTTACCTCCAGTTAAAAATGTTGTGGGTTGCAGATGGGTATTCACAATGATACATAATTCAGATGGTTCAGTTGAGAGGTTGAAGGCTAGACTGGTGGCAAAAGATTACACTCAGACATTTGGGGTTGATGTCTTTGAGACCTTTTCACCTGTGGCTTGTTTGAATTCAGTGCAAATTCTTATTTATCTGGCTACTACTTTTAACTGGCCTCTATTTCAGGTTGATGTCAAGAATGCCTATCTTCATGGTGATCTACATGAAGAGGTGTACATGGAGCAACCTCCTGGTTTTGTTGCTCAGGGGGAGTGTCAGAAGGTGTGTAGATTGAAGAAAGCCATCTATGGGTTGAAATGATCTCCTAGAGCTTGGTTTGATAAGTTCAGTGATGTTTTACTAAAGATGGGATTTTCTCGTTCTGTGACTGATCACTCCTTATTCTATTCTAACTCTCCTGTTGGATCTATTATGATTGTTGTATATGTTGATGATATAGTTATCACCAACAGTGATTCTATAGGCATATCACATGTGAAAGAAGGATCGCATGGGCATTTTCATACAAAGGATCTGGGCAAACTGAAGTATTTTCTGGGCATTGAAGTACTTAGATCTCATGCAGGTACTAATTTGTCTAAGAGGAAATACGCGCTGGATTTACTGCAAGAAGCAGGTATGAGTGAGTCCAAGCCGGTGTCTACTCCTATGGACTATCATGTGAAGGAGACACGATGATACTGATTATCCAGATCTAGGATCTTACAGGAAAATTGTTGGTAAATTGATATATCTGACAATACTCGCCCTGACATTTCCTTTGCTGTAGGAGTGGTGAGTCAACATATGAGCTCACCACATCAGTCAACATTGGACAACAGTTTGCCGTATTCTGAGATATGTGAAAGGTGCACCTAGTAAGGGGATCACCTATTACAGACCCAAGACCCCTGTGTCTACTCTTGAACTTACTGGTTATGCAGATGCAGATTGGACTGGTAATCTGAATGACATGAGGTCTACTTCTGGATATTGTATGTTTCTAAGAAATCACCTTATCACATGGAGAAGCAAAAAATAGAATGTTGTGGCAAGATCTAGCACAAACGCTGAATATAGAGCAATGGCTCATGCCTGTTGCGAGTTGCAGTGGGTTCAATCTATGCTTTCTGAATTAAAAATTCCCGTGTCGTCTCCTATAAAGCTCAAATGTGACAATCAAGTTGCAATCTATATTGCCAAGAACCCAGTCTTCCATGAACACACTAAGCACATAGAGGTTGACTGCCACTTCAGCAGAGATCAGAACAAGAATGGTAATGTTGTGACTCCGCATGTCAAATCTGAAGATCAACTTGCGGATGTTCTCACAAAGCCATTGAGTCCAACAACATTTCAGAACTTTTGCAACAAGCTGGGCATACACGATGTGTACGCTCCAGCTTGAGGGGGAGTGTTAATATATCTTATTTAAATTCAGCTTTATTATATTTTGTAATTTCTACATACTGCTGGACCTCTATGTAATTTCTCCAAGTTCTCTTATTAATAAAAGGGAGAGGGCACATTGCTCCTTTCCACAATGCTGCATTGCGCGTAGCATTGCGGCACCCTAAATCTCAACAATATAAAACACCCAAATAGTTTATAACACAACTATAAAAGAATGATTATAGCTATATGCTATAGTAAACAATATACTTGTCATAGATAAAGCACCCTACACAACTATAAAATAATAAGTGTATATACATGATACAACAACAATTTTGTATCACATATTTACATAGCTAAAAAGTAAACAATAGACTTATCGTAGATACCTTACAAACACATTCTTACATTTGCATATCATCAATTAGTCATACATTACAACAGTACATTTAATCAAAGTATGCATTCTAAATTAGATATAATTACATATAATTTACTTGGATACATTACAACAATACCTTGTTATTACAGCTTACATACAAAGTATGCATTCTAATTTAGAGCTAGGTATATCATAGAATACTTAATGTACACAAGTTTAATTTACTATGGTCAATACCACTTGGACCATATCATTTAATTTGCGTTACATGCTTACAACGACATTTTTTTTAAAGGGACAAAAAGTGAGAAAAAGGGCAAAAAGGGACCGATATTCTTCACACCGCTTAACTAGGACTTAGTGGCTGATTTAAGCGGTTGAGGGGCTTGGTCGCTTAAGTGGCCGCTTAAGCGTCTGCCCAGACCGTTTTTTAATGTAGTGGTCCCGATCTATAAGAACAAATGGGATGCTCAGAGATGCAGATGCTCTAGAGGTATCAAGTTGATGAGTCACACTATGAAGCTTTGGGCGAGGATTATTGATCAAAGGCTAAGGTTGATAGTGTAGATATTAGATAACCAGTTTGGTTTATGCCAGGAAGATCAACAACAAATGCTATTTTTCTGATAAGGAGGCTTATTGAGAAGTATAGAGAAAACAAAAGAGATTTTCATATGGTTTTTATTGATCTGGAAAAGGCCTATGATCGAGTACCCATGGAAATGTTATGAAGGATTTTGCATAAAAGGGTGTGCCAATCCAATACATTGACCTGGTTAAAGATATGTATGATAGCTCAAGTGCAAGTGTCGGGACTCTTGCAGTGACATCAACTTTTCCTATCACCGTTGGGATACATCAAGGATCAACACTCATCCCGTATCTATTTTTTCTTGTTATGGATGAGTTGCCAAAGCATGGTCGGATGATATTCCTTGGCACATGTTATTTGCTAATGATATTGTGTTGAATGATGACAAAATAGATATATTGAATGATAAAGTTGAGCTTTAGAGAAATGCGTTGGAATCTAATGGATTTATGATCAGTAGAAGCAAAATTGAATATCTACACTGTGATTATAGACAATCTATAATTGCGAATGGTTTAATCAAGTTGGATGGAATGGATGTACCTCTATTATTGAAAGGGAGGGGCATGTTCAAGATGATGTTTTTCAGGAGATCACTACATGATGGTTGAAATTGAGTGCAAAAGTAATATGTGTCTAATTGTATACAGGCCCAAGTGTGTCTTGCGCCATTAGGGTTTAGTCTAAAGTTTGTGTGCTTCCCTTTCTCCTATATAAAGGAAGGCGATTCCTCTTATCAAATATATCATATAGCCGTCTATTACTTTCTGACATGATATCAGTGCAGTGACTCAACCCTAACCTAGGGAAGACAACAAAAAAAAGTTCCTCTTCGCCTGCGGGTGACAACCTCCCTTCTTGGCTTGGCCACCTATAGAGCATTCATCCAGCCTCCGCATGCTTTTTGCCCAAGAAGCTATCGCTGTTGATACCCCTCTTTCTCCATCTTCCGTCCTCAGATTTAACGCTCTGCTAATCCACTATCTCAGCCATCACCCATCATCCACCCACTAATCTTCCCCTGCTACCGACTACCAACTTTGTTGGCTGACAAGTGTAGCCCATCATCTACGTAGCCGCCTACAACACTCAGATGCTACATCCCGACAGTTGCCATACAGGATTCCAGACCCACATCTGCAGCCCATAGTTGCCAATACTTCATGAATATATTCTTGTCTAAATCGTGTTTATCCAACAATCTAATTGTCGCCGTCGAGCAAATCACTGAAGAAAACATACAAGCATTATGCCTTGGGAATTGACCCCTTTGCCAAAATAAAAGGGCATGGACATGGCATCCTGATGATTTTTCAGTAAATCATCGTGATCATCTCCCCTCAATGCCTACTATGCCTTAGTGGAAGCATGGTTTCTTCACTCGTGGCCGTAGTGATTGGAGATTAAAAGAAGACATTTTTTTTAATCTTTTGTTGTTCAAGTGCGTTCTCTGTGAAATTAATTCATGATGCCGCTAGTGTAGCTTGTAGCACCTCACGCTTGCTCAAGAATTGACATAACTTCTTCGCGTGGACTATAGGGCTAATTTATGCGCCTCATTATTCAATGTCTCCGAAGCAAATTCACGTGGCCTCATCCGTCGACCCAGTCCATCCAATGCAGTCCGTGCTGTAGTTGAAATCACATCGAGGAAGATCTATGTTAATAACATGAGAATATCTGTTAATTTGATCTTAATCAGATCTATTTTGGATCTATAATCTTTTGCTCAATTCTTTGTGGTCTAATGGCGGGACAAATCTTACTCTTCTAGTCGCATTAAGATCCATATATTTCTCTATCTGCATCTATCTAATCGGGTCAATTTACACTTTGACTTGAGTTATCAATTGGCATCCTTCGCATATTTGCCTACATATTTATTTCCTCTGCTATTGTATCTTCATTGTCCACCCCAACCACTCTTTATCCCTTCCGTGGTTGGTGTGAGGGGGAGAAATAGAGGAGAGATGAAGGAAAATAAGATTATATTCTGTTGCTCTATGTATTTGTACATCATCATGCACTTTTTGAACAATTTGTGGACTTCTACTATTGATATTTGCATTTGAAAAATCTATGGTCGATTATATGCTTCTTGGAGAACTTACTATCTGGAGCTTCATGTCTACTGCTTGCTTTTTCAAGTTGATGGTCTTCTATCCTGCTACGTCATCTCTACTTTCTACTTTTTGTCTGTGCTTTCTTTGCACGTTGACTACTACTACTACTGTGAACCAACACTCTCTGGACTTTTTTTACTGTGAACCAACACTCTCTGGACCTTTCTATCGTGAACTAGCACTCTTTGGACTTTTCTATTGTGAACCAACACTTTATGGACTTTTTACTATGAACCATCACTCTGTAGACTTTTCTACTTTGAACCAACACTCTCTAGACTTTTCTATTGTGAACCAACACTTTTTGGACTTTTCTATTGTGAACCAACACTCTCTGGACTTTATGAACTAACACTTTCTGGACTTTTCTACTGTGAACCAAAACTCTCTGGTCTGCGATGATAGCGATTGCGATGAAGACTTTGACGCCTTGCTGCTAGTTACTACTACTCCAGAAGCTACATCCTTTTATCAAGAAGCTTTTGCTACCTGTTTGTGACCTGCACCGACGACTTGTGACATACTTCATATAGAGATATGTTGTGTTTTGTTGAGTGTCATGTACAAAGCATGTCCTTCACTTATGTTTTTACTTCTGTAGTTTAGTCCCATATTGCTCATCTCTAGTTTAGTCTCTAATCCCTTCTGTTATATAAGAGACTGTATTGTACACTGGTTTATTCACTCAATAAGCAATTCCTAGTTTCTCTATATGGTATCAAGAGCATATTCGATTCCCCGAGTGTCATTTTCCCACCCTGCCCCTATGCCCTAGGCCTTCAGCAGCCCCCCCGGCTGCCGGCGCCCCTCCCCTCCCTTTCTGCCGCCGTCTCCCACCCCACCACCTCCACCCGCCGCCGCCCCTCCTCCCTCCACCACCCGCCGCCCCTCCTCCCTCTGCCACCGCTCACCTGCCATTGCCCTCTTCTCCTCTTGCCGTCCTCTTTTTTTTCCTCCAACTCATTTCCGCACGTGCAACCTTCTGGACATCCATAGCCATCACACCTTGAGAGTCTCCTATCTCGTCGGTTGGTTTTCTGCCTTCGCCTTATGATGGAATATTGATCTTCCTCATGACGACGTAGGTTTCTTTATCAATCCATCTGCCCGACACATGTCCCTTCTGATCTGATGTGTCAGATCTCTACTGCTGCTACTGCCCCATAGCATGTTCTTTATCCATTGCCTGTTGCTGTTGCGCTGCCTCTTCACTATTGCCCTGCCACTGCTCATCATGGCTTCAGTTGAGCCTCCTCGCTCTCTGTGTTACCACCGTCATGCTCGATGGCTCTAATTACCATATGTGGTCGGCGTCCTTCGTCCTCTATGTCAAGGCCCAAGGCCGGTACTCACATCTTACTACGAATCCTCCTGCTGCCCATGTTGCTACGGTTGATGAAAAAAGCAAGCAAACTGATGCACAATGGTCCAAAGACGACTCTGGTGTTATGTATCAGCTTCTTAATAGCATCGAGCCACGGATCAATCAATCCCTGTTATGCCTTCATGATGCTAAGGCAATGTGGGATCAGCTCGCCCATGTGTACTCCCATCAGCAAAATCGTAAACGTGTTTTTGAAATTTTCAAAAACCTGGCCAAGGAGTTTTCTTCAAATACTTCCATCGATGACTTCTACAACCAGTGCTCTGCTCTCTGGAATGAGTATGAAATCTACCATCCTTTGAAAGCCGACATAAAAGAAGCCCATAATCAGCGCAATGCACTACAAGTGGTCCAATTTCTGGCTGCCCTTCCTGCTTCCTTCTTCGGCGTGGTCGGTCAGATTCTGTCGAGTGACCCTCTGCCCACTCTTCGAGACGTTCTTAAGCGGGTTCAAAGACTACCGTCGGTGACCTCCAATCCTGTTATTGAGCATCCTGCTCTAGATGTTCGCACCGTTGACTCTGGACGCGGCCGCGGTCGTGGCAGACGTCTACCTCCCACCATAGTCACAAATTCAATATTAGGGATACGTACGACTAAGTTGAAAAATTCAGAAATCGGAAATTATGTGGAAAATGTGGATAAAAATCGGTCAACGTACGGTAAAAGTCCGGTCAACTATTCAAAAAAAAATCGGCAAAAAGACGGATTATATATATATATATATGTACATATACATAAACACATACAAACATATATATACACCCACACATATAATGATTTAAAATCACTAAACATCAAACTGATTACCTAATATTGGAAGGAGAAGAAGTGGGAGCAGCAAGCAACATGCACAAATCAAGGAAGAAGGGGGGAGAATAGAGGAGGAAGATGGGCCATACATGTAGAATGTCGAGGGTTACTCCTGGCTCAGGGTGTGTCGGGGGATAGCGGAGGAAGGTTGGACGGTTTAGTGGAACCCTGCTACAAGTAAAAAATGACGTGGAAAAAAAACAAATGTGAAGCAAAAGTACAAAACTGTATAAAACAACAAAAAAACGTATTGAACACGTTTAAAACGCAATACGCGAATAAAACACGTTTAAAACGTCTACATCAGTCACAGGACTTCAGTGGCACTTCCGACTGGGTCATCCGTCTGTTACAAAATTGAAGCATTTATTTCCTGCATTATCTGAAAAAACTTTTTCTTGTGCATCTAGTGTCTTGGGAAAACAAACACAGTTTGTATTTCCCGCTACAAAGGAAATTGGTTCTAAGGCACCTTTTGATATTGTTCATGCGGACATCTGGGGTCCATGCTCTGTTTCGAGTCACTCAGGTGTTAAATATTTTCTGACCTTTATTGATGATTATTCTCGTACTACTTGGCTGTTATTGCTCAAAGATCGTGGCCCTATTTTTGACAATATCCGTGTCTTCTTTTCTGAAATACAGGCCGAGTTCAATAAACCCATTAAAATTTTCTACACTGATAATGTCCTAGAATTTATGTAAAAGTCTGTTACATCTTTTTGTGTAGATCGTGGCACTATCCATCAAACCACCTGTCCTTATACTCCACAACAGAATGGTGTTGCTGAGCCGAAAAATCGCCATCTATTAGAGGTTGCTCGCACCCTTCTTATTCATTATAAAGTCCTTCACCGTTTTTGGCCTGAGGCGGTTTCTACTGCATGCTATCTTATAAACCATATGCCATCCTCTATTTTACAGAATCGTAATTCTTACTCCATTCTGTTTCCTGATGCACCCCTGCTCTCTGTCCCTTGTATTTTTGGGTGTACTTTGTTAAAAATTTACACCTAGGAATGATGAAACTTGATCCTTGCTCCACGAAATGCATCTTTTTAGGATATTCTAGAACCCAGAAAGGTTACCGCTGCTTTGATCCGATACTCAAACAATGGTATGTCACTGCGGATGTGATCTTCTTTGAGCATATGCCCTATTTTTCTGATGATGGAGCAACACTATCCAGTGATATGTTGTCACCCACGCCTCTACCGGATATTGTTGAAGACTTGCCTTCTAACCAGCCTGAAGGTCGCCCCTTGCAAGCATACAAACGCCGGCCAAAGACAAACGCTCCTTCCATGGCCCTTCCACAACCAATTCCTCCGTCTGCAAAGATAAAACAAACACTGAGGTAACTTCTGACTTGCACATACTTGTTAAGGCGGCAAGGCGACACGGCGTTGGGGTTGGACGCCTTGCGCCAAGGCGCGACTAGGCGCGCCTAGGCCTCGCCTAAGCGACCTTTAAAAATAATAATTTATGTATATATTTTATGTATATATACATGTGTCATGGGTTTTCCCCACTCATATACACACATTGTATAGTTATATATGTAGTTATCTATATATTTATAGTCGAGCCTAGGCATCACCTAAGCGACCTTTAAAAATAATAATTTATGTATATATTTTATGTATATATACACGTGTCATGGTTTTTCTCCACTCATATACACACATTGTATAGTTATATATATAGTTATCTATATATTTATAGTCGATCTCCCCATATATATATTTTTTTGTATGAAAAAATAACCAATTACATTTCTAATATATTATCATTGACAATAATGTCAAGGACATGAAAAGAATTATTGTAAAGAATGTAAGAGAGTGATCAAAAAATAAATATATATTTATTGTCATACATAGCTACAAGTATTAAGCAATGTAATCACTATCCTTCATAGCATAGCTACTTAGTACAATCTGAATTGAAGGCGCAAACTAAGAAAAATCAAATGTGTACTAATAGTATTAGATCCATTCAAACAAAAAAGAGAGTATTAGATCCAGTCAAACCCAAAAAATAGTATTAGATCCAATTAAAAGTGATATTTGGCACATAAATAGACAACACTATTAATTTTGAACATTGGTGTAGCTATATCAAGCATTAAAATAAGTGAATATACAACCAGACCCACAAAACTAGGTCATTGTAGCATTATAAATAAAGTGTCCTCGCCTAGGCGCAGCCCTGGGGCGCCTTGCCGCTTAGGCGGCCGCCTAGGCGAGCGCCTTGACAAGTATGGACTTGTACATTCCTATCAGCCTGCGCAAAGGTGTTCGCTCGTACACTAAACATCCTATCAGTCATTTCTGCCCTTCTGCCAATCTGCATAACAGTTTTGCATGCTTTACTTCTGCGCTTTCTGCTGTCACTATTCTGAAGACTGCTGCAGGGACTCTGGTTATTTTTGCATGGAAACTGGCAATGCATCAGGAAATGCAGGCACTCTGTGATCGTAAGACATGGGAACTTTTGGATCACCCTCCTTCATGCCCTACTGTTGGCTGCCGCTGAGTCTTCACCATTAAGTATCAACCTGATGTGACAATTGAATGCTTGAAAGCTTGACTTGTTGCAAAAGGCTACACACAGACATATGGTGTTGACTATTATGAGACCTTTCCTGTTGCATGATTAAATTCTATTTCTGTTAATAAAGACTGGTCTCTCTTTCAGTTAGATGTCAAAAATGCTACTCTCTATGGAGATTTACAGGAGTATACATGGAGCAACCACCCGGTTTTGTTGCTTAGGGGGAGTCTGCCCTTAAAGTCTGTAAATTGAAAAAGACCGTCTATGGTCTCAAACAGAGCCAACGTGCTTGGTTCGACAAGCTCAGTCAGACCTTAGTCACTTTTGGCTTCCATCGCTCTCACTCTAATCATTCAGTCTTTATCTGCAAAATAGTGGCTGGACTTGTCATTCTTATTGTTTATGTTGACGATATTATTTTATCGGCCAGTGATACCGTGGGCATACATGCAACTAAAACCTACTTAGAAAAATATTTTCACTGAAGATCTTGGAAAGGTAAGATATTTCTTAGGCATTGAGGTTTCTAGATCATCTGCAAGGGCTGTGCCTCTCTCAATGGAAATATGTACTTGATCTCTTGTAGGAAACTGGTATGCTGGGCTGCAAACCAGCCAACACTCCCCTTGACCCAAATATGGATTGGGACGATGAAAACTCTCCTCATGCTGATCATCACCTGTTCAGATGGCTGGTAGGCAAGCTTATTTATTTGACGGTCACAAGAGCTGATCTTACTGCTGCCGTGGGATTCATCAACAAGTACCTTGATAAAACTCCGACAGTGTCACTGGGATGCTATATGTCACATTCTGAGGTATCTTAAAAGCTCTCCAGGAAAATGCTTGTTATATAAGAAGCATGGCAACTGTAATCTATCTGGCTTCTCAGACTCTGATTATGCAGGAAGTCGTTCTGATCGTAAGTCAACCTCAGGATATTGTGCATTTGTGGGCGGAAATCTTGTTACCTGGCGAAGCAAAAAGCAGACTGTTGTAGCCAGATCTAGTGAAGAGGCAGAATACCGAGCTATGGCTCATACTGCATGTGAACTTGTGTGGGTCCAGAATCTCCTTTAGGAGTTCAATATCTCCTATTCCAGCCCTATACTAATGTTTTGTGACAACAAGGCCTCCATTTTTATTGCGAGCAACCCCACTTTTCATGAGCGGACTAAACATATTGAGGTCGACTGTCACTTCGTTCGAGAAACTGTCATTTTTGGCCGGTTTTGCATTCCATATCTCAGCACTGAAAAGCAAGTTGCGGACATCTTCACCAAGATACTTCCTAAAGCTCGTTTTCAGAATCTAGTAGACAAGCTGGGCATGTTCGACATCTACGCTCCAGCTTGAGGGGGAGTATAGAGATATGTTGTGTTTTGTTGAGTGTCATGTGCATAACATGTGCCTCACTTATGTTTTTACTTCTGTAGTTTAGTCCCATATTGCTCATCTCTAGTTTAGTCTCTAATCTCTTTTGTTATATAAGAGACTGTATTGTACACTGGTTTATTCACTCAATAAGCATTCCCAGTTTCTCTATACTTCAAATTCGACATGCTTGCATACATGCTTTGTGTTATCTACTTGAGGGGGAGTATTTGAGGGATGAGTGTTTTATTATAATCTTGAGGGTGAAAAATTCTTGTAAGGGCATGGCTTATCTTTATTTTTGCTTCTTTTTTTAGTCTATCTCTCTATTTCCAATCTGACTTGGGATTCTCCCAAGCTTCAGCTTGTGGGGGAGTATTAGAGAGTTTGGTTAATTTAGTTAATTAAGTAATTTGTGTCTAATTGTATATGGGCCCAAGTGTGTCTTGGCCCATTAGGGTTTAGTCTAAAGTCTGTACGCTTCCCCCTTCTCCTATATAAAGGAGGGAGATTCCTCTTATCAAATATATCGTATAGCCTTCTTTTACTTTCTGACATGGTACCAAAGCATTGATGAAAAGTAGGGGTGGTGAGCATTGATGACAAGTTGCGGGAGGGTCGTCTAAGATGATATGGCCATGTGCAACACAGACCGACAAACACACCTATTCGAAACAAGGTTATAGAGTCAAGCACAATTAAAAGAAGTAGAGGTAGACCTAGATTAACCTGGGAAGAGCTTATAAAGAGAAATTTTGAATATTTACATCTTGATCAGAGTATGACCCAGAAGAGTGCTGATTGGAAAAGAAGGATCTATGTAGCCGGCCCCAACATGGTTGAGATTGTGGCTTAGACGATATATATATATATATATATATATATATTTATAATATATATAAACACACACACACACACATATATATGTATATATATATATATAGAGAGAGAGAGAGAGAGAGTCAGGCTAGAATACACTTGAGTGTACAGATCACACAAATACACTCAAGTGTGTTTGCATATCAAGACTATTTTTTGCAAGATGTAAACCATTGATCTTCATTGTCATACTATAATTAGGCTACATACAAATTTTGAGCCCATTTGGATGAGTGTAAGTCATTCATCCGAGGGCAACAAAATCGACGCACGAAACAAATTTGAAATGTATAACTTTTGCGGTCTATAGAGATATGTTGTTTTCTGTTATGTTTTGTTGAGTGTCATATGCATAGCATGTGCCTCACTTATGCTGTTTACTTCTGTAGTTTAGTCCCATATTGCTCACCTATACTTTAGTCTCTATTCTCTTCTGTTATATAAGAGACTGCATTGTACACTGTTTTACTCACTCAATAAACAAGCCTTGGTTTTTATATGGTATCAAGAGCAGGCCCGATCTCCATTTTTTCTTCCCACACTGCCCCCATGTCCTGAAGTGCCCCCCATCCCCACCCACCACCCGCCCTCCCCCATCCCCACCCGCCGCCCCCCCTCCTGTTGCCGCCGTAACACCTCCCTCCCCTCACCCATCGGCTGCCGCCACCCCTCCCTCTCCACCTCTACCTCCATCTTCTTTCTTCTTTACCAATCCCATCCTTCCTCTCCTAGCGGGTAATCTACTCTTTCAGACAGCCATTCTCACGTTGAGAGTCCCTACGTCTCCGGTTCTTTTTTTGCCTACGCCTCATGAAGGATTATTGATTTCCTCATGACGACGTAGGTTCTTTTCATCTATCTCTGCCCGAATACAGGTCCTTCTGATCTGATGCATCAGATCCCTGCTGCTGCTACTGCCCCAGAGCGGGTTCATTATTTACTGTCTGCTACTGCCCATAGTGGGTTATTTACTTGTTGCCTGCTGCTGCTACGTCACCATCCTGCTATTACCTGCCTCTGCCCAGTATGGCATCTGTGGAGCCTCTTAGATCTCTCTGTGTTACCACAGTCAAGCTCGATGGTTCCAACTACCATCTGTGGTCGGCGTCCTTTGTTCTATATGTGAAGGCTCAAGGCCGATACTCTCATCTTACTACTGATCCACCTCCTGCCCCTGATGCTATTGCTGACGACAAGACCAAACAGGTTGATGCCCAATGGTCTAAAGACGACTCAGGCGTTATGTCCTGGCTTCTCAACAGCACCGAGCCGCGCATTAGTCAGTCTCTCTTGTGCCTTCATGATGCCAAAGCAATGTGGGACCAGCTGTCTCATGTCTACTCACATCAGCAAATCCTGTGCCTTCATCAGACCAAACAGGTTGATTCTGGACGTGGCCACGGTCGTGGACGTGGCCGTGGAGGACGTCCACCACCTTCTGGAGGAAGAGGCACTTCTACTGCTCCTGGATGAGGTCAAGCCACTGGACCTCGCTACTGCAACTAGTGTGATTGTGACAATCACACTGAAGATATGTGCTGGATCAAGCACGGCAAGCCAACCTAGGCAAACCAGGCCTCCACTGAAGCTACTACATAAGCCACATCCGATCCACCAGCTGCTCCTCCATCCACTGACTGGCTTCACTTTGAGTTCGAAAAATTCTTCCAGGAGCGAATGACTCAACTACCCTCAACATCGACGGGAGGCTCATCTGCTATGCTGGCGTCTCCCTCTGCTGGTAACCAAAAGTGGTGTATTGATTCTGGGGCGTGGCAGATGACCTCAACTTATTTTCTGCCCTATCGAAAACTTCACATATTCCATGGGTCACCATTGCTATTGGCTCGAAAGCACCTGTACCTGGCATTGACACCGTTCCGTTATCTCTCAAGATGAATCTTCACTCTGTTTAATATATACCTCAGTTTCCTGTTAATTTACTATCTGTCAGTAAAACTGTCAAACAACTTTAGTGCTCTATTAAATTTGATCCCTCTGGTTGTGTTTTGAAGGATCTCCGCACGAAGACGAGGATTGGTTCGGGCCATGAAGGACCAGATGGACTTTACTACTTAGATGGACCACCTGCAGCGTCAGCTCTCTTATCTACATATGTCTCAGGACTTCAGTGGCACGTTCGGATGGGCCATCCGTCTGCTGCAAAGATGAAGCCTTTATTTCCTGGTTTAGCTGAAAATAAATTCTCTTGTGAAACATGCGTTTTGAGTAAACAAACGAGGTATGTTTTTCCTGCAAAGAATGATATTGGGTCTAAAGATATGTTTGACATTGTTCACTCTGACATCTGGGGTCCATGTAGTGTCCCAAGTCAAAATGGTGTTAAGTATTTTTTGACATTTTTTGATGATTATTCCCGTTCTACTTGGTTTTTTCGGTTCAAAGGCCGGAGTATTGTTTCAGACAATATCCTTATTTTCTTCTCAGAAATAAAAACCCAATTCAATAAAAACATCAAAATTCTCCGTACTGACAATGCCCTAGAGTTTATGCAAAAGTCTGTCACCTCTTTTTGTTCTAATAATGGCACCATACACCAAACCACTTGTCCCTATACTCCTCAGCAAAACGGTGTTGCTGAACGCAACAATCGCCATCTCTTAGAGGTTGGTCACACTTTTCTT
Organism: Alisma plantago-aquatica; assembly: GCA_963693085.1. Classification (NCBI taxonomy): domain Eukaryota; kingdom Viridiplantae; phylum Streptophyta; class Magnoliopsida; order Alismatales; family Alismataceae; genus Alisma; species Alisma plantago-aquatica. The sequence continues at coordinate 511,994,069 of OY856413.1, read as the reverse complement.
ATCCACTACAAAGTCCCTCACCGTTTCTGGCCTAAGGCAATCACTACGACATGTTTTCTTATAAATCGCATGCCCTCTTCTGTTTTACAAAATCGCATCCCATACTCTATCTTGTTTCCTGATGCACCTCTGTTTCCTGTACGACATCACATTTTTGGGTGTACCTGTTTTGTTAAAAATCTGTGCCCAGGAATGTCGAAACTTGACCCTCGGTCTACTAAGTGTATTTTTTGGGTTATTCACGAACTCAAAAAGGCTATCGCTGTTTTGATCCGACGCTCTGATAGTGGTTTGTAAGTGCGGATGTCATCTTCTTTGAGCATATGCCCTTCTTTTCTGAGGATGGAGCAAGCCTAACTCCTGATGTGTTGGCACAAACACCTCTATCGGACATTGTCCAAAATCTGTATGTATTTGACCAGCTTGAAGAACGTCCACTGCAAGTGTACAAACGCCGACCGAAGACAAGCACTCCTTCCATGACCCCTCAACCAATTCCTACGTCTGCGGATGATCTAATAAACACTGAGGTAACCTCTGATCTGCACCTTCCTATCAACTTAAGGAAAGGTGTACACTCCTATACTAAACATCCTATCAGTCATTTCTGCACCTCTGATAATCTGCATAACAACTTTGCCTGCTTTACTTCTGCACTATCTGCTGTTAGTATTTCGAAAAATGCTACAGAAGCTCTTGCTATTCCAGCATGGAAGAAGGCAATGGACCAGGAAATGCAGGCACTATGTGATTGCAAGACTTGGGAGCTTGTGGATCGCCCCTCTTCTTGCCCTACAGTGGGCTTTCGTTGGATCTTTACTATTAAATATCAGCCGAATGGCACTGTTGAACGTCTCAAAGCCCGTCTTGTTGCTAAGGGCCACACAAACATACAATGTTGATTATTTTGAGACTTTCTCTCCTGTTGCACAGTTAAACTGTGTTCGCATTCTGATTTCTGTTGTTATGAATAAAGACTGGTCTCTCTTTCAGCTTGATGTGAAAAATGCATTTCTTTACAGAGATTTACAGGAAGAAGTCTACATGGAGAACCACCTGGGTTTGTTGCTCAGGGGGAGTCTGCCTCCAATGTATGTAAGCTGAACAAGGCTATCTATGGTCTCAAGCAAAGTCCACGAGCCTAGTTTGACAAGCTCAGTCAAATTTTAGTCACCTTTGGCTTTCGTCGCTCTTATTCTGACCATTCAGTCTTTATTCGCAAGACAACAATTGGACTTGTGATTCTGATTGTTTATGTGGATGATATTATATTATCTGGAAGTGACACAGTGGAAATACAGGAAACTAAAACTTACTTAGAGAAGCATTTTTCCACTAAAGATCTGGGAAAACTTCGATATTTCCTAGGCATTGAAGTCTCCAGATCATCTGCAGGACTGTGTCTTTTTCAGAGGAAATATGTACTTGATCTGCAGAAAACTGCATGCTTGGTTGCAAACCGGCTAACACTCCACTTGATCCAAACATGGACTGGGATGATGCAAACTCTCCTCCCTATGCTGATCATCACCAGTTCAGGAGGCTGGTAGGCAAGCTTATTTATTTGAGTGTCACACGAGCTGATCTTACTGCTGCTGTCGGATTCATCAGCCGATATTTTGACAAACCCCGACAATGTGATTGGGATGCTGTATGCCATATTTTGAGATATCTTAAAAGCTCTCCAAGAAAAGGTTTGATGTATAAAAAGCATGGCCACTGCAACCTATCCGGGTTCTCGGATTCTGAATATGCAGGAAGTCGTTATGATCGGAAGTCAACTTCAGACTATTGTACTTTTGTGGGTGGAAACCTTGTCACTTGACGAAGCAAAAAATAGACTGTTGTCGCCAGATCCAGTGCAGAGGCGGAATACCGAGCAATGTCTCATACTGCTTGCGAACTGTTATGGGTTCAGAGTCTCCTTCAGGAGTTTGACATATCTTATTCTAGCCCTATTCCTATGTTTTGTGACAATAATGCTTCCATTTTTATTGCGAGCAACCCCACATTTCATGAGAGGACGAAACATATCGAGGTCGACTGTCACTTTATTCGAGAAGCAGTTCTCTTTGGCAGAATTTGCACTCCATATCTTAGTACCGACAAGCAAGTTGCAAACATCTTCACAAAGATACTTCCCAAAGCTCGCTTTCTAACTCTGGTTGACAAGTTGGGCATGATTGACATCTACGCTCCAGTTTGAGGGGGAGTATAAAGATATGTTGTTTTCTGTTATGTTTTGTTGAGTGTCATGTGCATAGCATGTGCCTCACTTATGCTATTTAATTATGTAGTTTAGTCCCATATTGGTCACCTCTGCTTTAGTCTCTATTCTCTTTTGTTATATAAGAGACTGCATTGTACACTGTTTTACTCACTCAATAAACAAGCCTTAGTTTTTATACGGTCTTTATAACATGACCTATAAATGTCCAAATGTGCTCAATTTTTTATGAGTTATTCACAAGATGATTAAAAAGATCAACGGATTAGATTTTTGAAAAAAAATATTGCATCAATAAAAAGTTAAAAACTACTTGAGTGTATTCTGCTCCGAATACACTCGAGTGTATTCTATCCTGACTCTCTCTCTCTCTCAATATATATATATATATATATATATATATATATATATATATATATATAGAGTCAGGCTAGAATACACTCGAGTGTACAGATCACGCCGTACACCCCAATGGTGTTTGTCTATCTAGATTCTAGACCATGTTTTTCCAAAATCTAATCCATTGATCTTCATGGTTACAATAATAATAGGTCACATACAAAATTTGAACTCATTTGGATGAGTGTAAGTCACTCATCCATGGACGACAAAATCGACGCACAAAACTAATTTGAAATACATAATTTTTGCCTCCTTTAGATGCACGACCTATAATTGTCCAAATGAGCAAAAAATTAATATATAGTATGTTCTTATGATAATTAAGAAGATCAACGGTTTAGATTTTTCAAAAATTTATTGCATCTTCAAAAATGACTGAGGTGTACGGTGCCTCCGGTACACTCGAGTGTACACTAGCCTGACTCTATATATATATATATATATATCATTTGACATCATCAGGTCAACTGGGTTGAGCTGGCGGTTGAACTAGGGACTCGAGAGTTGAGACCCAGGAGCTTAGCCGCGCTGACCTCTGGGTCGGGTTTAAAAACCTTGAGATTAGCACCCTTGGAGGTCTGCTTTTTTAAACTACAAGCAATATTTAACAAAAAAGGAAATCAGGCCTGGACATGCAGTCCATGGAAACGACGTGGTGAGGGTGGGCTGGCCTGTGCGCCAAGAGTTTGCCGATTGCTGGCTGTTGCAGGTCCTTTGGGCACCTATGGCGGCTGCCAGTGTATCAGAAAGCGGGAAGCGGGAGGCGTGCGGACAACACCCTGTAACCGATTAAGCGGTAGGCGGGCGATTAAGTGGGCGATTTTTGAAAAAGCGGGTGTCTAAATTTTATATATTTTTATACAAAATTAGATGTATGTGTATATAAAAAATATATTTATAAGGAACTTCTATACATACTTAATCAGCAAATCAGTAATTAACTAAGTATTCATCAATACTTACTATTAATCAATATCTCTAATCACTAAAATCAGCAAGCACATCAGTAATTGTAAATAACAAACAATGAATTGTTGAATTAAAGTAATCACTAAAGTAATACTAACTAGTAGTACCAATCATTAATCACTGAAAGCCACAAGGAAATCAGTAAAACTAATCATGCATTACTAGTATAATAGAGCGATAGGATATTTACTTAGATGCATTACAGCAGTACCCAATTATTACAGCTTACACACAAAGTATGCATTCTAAATTAGGACTAGCTATATTATAGAACATTTAATGTATACAAGTTTCATATATTATAGTCAACACTACTTGGACTATGTAATTAATTAATGTTAGATGCTTACATTAGGATTTTTAAACAAAAGCGGGAAAAGGCGGGCGATTATGTTCAAAACGATTAAGCGGGCGCTTAGGGGCTAAATTAGGCGGATGAGGGTCATGGCCGCTTAAGCGGCCCGCCTGGCCATTTTTTAATTCACTGGCGGCTGCCCTTGTGGTGGATTGCTGGTCCTGGACTCCTGCAGTTGCTGGCCTAGGGGCCGGCTATGTCTAGCTGTGGGGCTGTTGCTGCGGCTTCTGTGCACGACGACTGCTGCAAGAAAAGAGGAGGATGGATTACTGCTAGATTAGGTTAGAGCAATGCTCTGATACCATGTGAAAATAATGATTCAACTTAACTTAAAAAAGTGACAACCCTCTCCTATATATAGGGGGGAGGGGATTAGATAGATCTAACTAAGTGTTATGTGGATCACTTACGTAAACAATACTAAATGGGACAAGTCCAATAACACTATGAACTTAATTATCTCAACACATACAAAAGGAATCCCTTCAGTACCCTGTCCACTTCCTTTCTCTTAGAGGTGGCACACCACAAAACACCTTCTTTGTGAACCTTGAATTGCACTATTTATAGACCATTCACCATGGTTGTAAGCTCAAGATTACTCCTAGAACATCGTAAAGCAGTGCCAACTTTGCTTTGTTTTCCTCACTTTCTGTAGAAAAGATCATAATCTACCAAGAGTACCATTTTTTTCTGCTCTATAGGTAGTGGATCTCTGTGTGTGTGTGATTGGCTGGGTGTGGGTGTGCTCGGAGTGTGTAGTTCTGTAAACAAACATTTTTGTTTGTCTCTAACCCAATGAAAAGTTTTTTCTGGGCTTTCTACATGGTCATTATTAGAGAATCTGGTTAATTCAGTTAATTAAGTAATTTGAGTCTATTTGTATATGGGCCCAAGTGTGTCTTGGCCCATTAGGGTTTAGTCTAAAGTTTGTATGCTTCCCCCTTCTTCTATACAAAGGAGGGGGATTCCTCTTATCAAATATACCACATAGCCTTCTTTTACTTTACAACAGTCATGATGGTTTTCTTTCTATATTTTGGTACATCTCTAAAGTGATTCTTTTTCTAAAAAATTTCATGTTTGCAAATTGGAAGTATTGTGAAATCAGAGCTTTATGATATAAAATAAGTAACAGGGGATTTTGTGATTGTGCATGCAGGCATTTGCTGATGCTTACTCTGTGTTCGAGAGTGAGTTATCAAAGTTTTCTTGCAATTATGATCCAAGTAGCTATGCATCTATGAAATTGCTTCCAAAAATTATCCCAAGTATTGATCCAAAAAATGCCATCTCATGAGTAATCTGCCAAAAGGTTTAGCCTGCATGAAACACTATCAATCAAATGGTATGTCGGAACACAACTTTCACTCTCCTTGTTGCCATTTATAAATTTTAAGAGTTTTATGGAATTGTTTATCATTTGCTAGTTTCCTAAAATTTAAGACTTATTCCTCATACTTTGAGGGAGGATTCTGAGGGTTCTCTTGCAACAAAAGTATAAATCATATCCTTCATCGTTTTTTACAGCTGTAAACTGATAAGGTTGCCTGTTTACTTAGTTATGCATAGTGACAGATGCATTTATTGGCAAACTTGGTAACAGTTCCTCTGCATGCCACGTCATCCTTTGTCCTATGCATGCTATCGTAATGCAGGTATAGCTGCTAGATGTGTTACAGTACTGTGCAATAATCTACATGCCATGATTACTGATCGGGGTGGTTTTAGAGTTTCAGGTCTTTTAATTTGGAATCAATGATTCCGCTTTAGAACTTTTCACTTTTCATCACAATTTTTGTAAAGTACATTATAGCAAATAAGTAGATGTATAAAACATGCTTGTTGAAAGTAAGATGACTGGTTGGCAGTGCCTTTCTGTTGCAGCATTTAGTCATGGAATGGCAATTGGCAACTGAAATTAGACTGAGTATTCCATCAATAGAGCCTTAAATTTGTGACCTCCTCATAAGTTAGTGCTAACTTTAAGTGCTCTTTAGCTTGCAATGTTGTGAATTCTCTGCAAGACGTAGAGTTATAAGTTGCCCATATCATGTTTTAGCAGTGGCTATAGATGTATATCATAATACTGTTCTGTCCAACTATTTGTTAATGGACTTAAGTATGCAACCTCCTAGAAAGTAATTTATGCACTAAATTCTCTTTGATGAGACAAATGCATAAAGATGCAAGTTATCTCTCCTTGTTCATATAAGGAAAACAGCGAATTATGACTATTGTACATCTTCATACTTTACCTAGGGCTGTCAATGTGGAGGGTATTTGGGGGGGGGGGGTAAATTTCTACTACCCTTACCCACCACAGACTACTGGGTATGAGTTAGGGTAATTGTTTGCCCTTATGCTTACCTTCTTCCCCAATGGGTGATTTCGAGGTAAGGGTTAACTGGTAATTTAGCTGCATAGGCATTTTAAATACATTATGTGTTGCTCATATGTAAGCAAGAACGCATTCAAGTTGTATCTTTAATCAACAAACTCACCTTCACAAAATTACATAGGCTCTTGTATCACTTGCAACTTGCAAAAAATTGTTTGCCCTTATGCTTACCTTCTTCCCCAATGGGTGATTTCGAGGTAAGGGTTAATTGGTAATTTAGCTGCATAGGCATTTTAAATACATTATGTGTTGCTCATATGTAAGCAAGAACGCATTCAAGTTGTATCTTTAATCAACAAACTCACCTTCACAAAATTACGTAGGCTCTTGTATCACTTGCAACTTGCAAAAAATTGATGTAAGCAAAAGTGAGTGAAAAAACGACGATAGGAAATGATAGAAGAAGTTTAAGAACAAGAAACCATCTCCATCCCAAAAAAACACATTCAAGTTAAATCTTTAATCAACAAATTCACATTCACAAAATTACATAGGCTATTGTATCACTTGCAACCTGCAAAAAAATTGATGTAAGCAAACGGGGGTGAAAAAACGATCATTGGAAAAGATAGAAGAAGTTTAAGAAGAAGAAAATCCCTATTGCCGTTGTTTTCCCCTCCCAGATTCTATGAGTTGTATGTGCTGTTTGCGGGGTATCTGCAGTTCTAGATGGCATGCAACATGATGATGAACTCTGCACTGAGAGTTACAAAGTATTTTTTAGGTATAAGGGCTAAACATTATATATGGTTCTCTCCCTGTTACAAAAAAACAGCTTTATTCTTTTATCTGTAAAGGTTGAGGAATCTTTAATTTTCTACCAAAAAACTGTCATTTTTCTGTGTTGTGAATCTGATCAGTGGTAATTACACTATACAGATACTATTTCCTAGATTAGAACAGTATTTTCTGATCTCCTCAAAATAGATTTGGAAGTTCTTCTTGGTATTTAATCATTGATATTGTGGTTTGTCACATATATTTATAAACAACAAAATTGAAATTCTTCTGAAAATACCATTGATTTTGCTTTCCTTTTATGTCTGTTGATTTGTTCAATTGATATTGCTTCATTTCACATTTAAGTTTTTTCATCCTGTATTTTATGTTATTCTAGTCCAGGAGTTGGTGATCTTTGGTTTCATGTTGGGGAAGTCGACGGGAAAAGTCTCACATAAGTTTAACCAACGGACATGCAGCGGATATGGATTCTTATGCAGCCATCAGCCACATGTGTGCTATATGCATGTCTGTCTCATTTTGCCTTCATGGGTAAAGTGCTTAGTGCTACTTTGTTTTTTCCGCGTTCCTTATTGTTTCTGGTGTTCATGTTGTTGCTTGTTCACATGCCTCGTCTTATGTGACCTAGGTTTTTTTGAATTTAAAATTGATTTACCCTCGCTCTTATACATGTATTGCCATATTTTTGTTGATATCTGTGTGTGTGTGTTGGGGAGGGGGGGGAGGGCTTTACAGTTTCTCTTTGCCAATTCTTATGGGTGTTTGTCCATGTTGGTTTTTTCTTTTTAAAATGAAAAATGCGGCTAGACTGGGCAAAATAAACTGAAACCTGACAACCATACAAAGGATGTTATCTGTCATCTCTACTTTCACTTTTGGCGTCAGACTGCCTGACATGACGCGAGTCTGAAGGCCTACTTGCATATATATTCTGGATAAGTACATATATTTTGTTCGATGATTTGCAAACTTGAGTGCTTTTCACACCAGTACATGCAGAGTTGCATGGGCTCAACACATTTACAGTTATTTACCAGTCACATTATTGCTCAACAATTGTTGTCATTTGACATAATTTAGATTCAGACTAGAGCATAATTCGAAGTTGTTTCAAAATTATCCTTTTCTATCTTGTTTGAACATGATATTTAGGCAAACCACAATTTTCTTTTAGATGCAATGTTTTGTTAATAAGTGCATGGATATTTTGATCCAAGTTTGTGAATGGATCGAGTTCCAATAGCTTGGATGTTTATCTTAATAATTTCTTTTGTGGAAATTTGTACACTTGCTGAAATGAATTAAATTTGATATTAACATCACATTATTTTTCTGGAATTAGGGGAAATATATTCCTAAAGCGGCTGACCCCAACATGGTTGGATTGAGGCTTAAATGATGATGATATTCCTAAAAAGGTAACTACAAGGATTGCAGTCCAGCAAAAAACCCTAGATCAACTATACTGTGCATATAATGTGTGATATTTAAGGCTTACATGGTTGGGTGTAGCGGGACTGCAAAATGCAGATTTGCAACAAAAATTTACATTGCAGAAATGTACTTTGTATTGGCACTACACCCAACCAAGCACGCCTGACATAGGTACTAAAAGGTAAAAGGGTGTGCAGGCCCAGCCGACTCACCCAGGGTCCTCAGCCCATTTTCCAAGGCTCCTGTATCCTCCTAAATCCAGGGTCCAGTTATAGAGAGACATACCCATAATCATCAGGTCAAATTTAAACTAGAACAAGTACCAATCAAAAGCCAAGCTTCTATTGACCCCAAATGACTTGTGACGTTGATGAAAATCACTATGCGAGTCCCTACCTATAGAAGGTATCACACTCCCCTAGCCATAAAGAGGGCCGAACATGCTGGTTTGGGTGTTGACTGACCTTACCTGGACTGCCTTTATGTGAGACCAGTGAATTAAAAATCGGCCCAGGCGGCCGCTTAAGCGGCCAAGACCCCCAGCCACCTAAATTAGCCCCTAATCGCCCGCTTAATCTTTTTGAACAAAATCGCCCGCTTTTTGCCTGCCTCACCTGCTTTTTTCTCGCTTTTTGCCCGCTTTTTTCCCGCTTTTGTTTAAAAATCCTAATGTAAGCATGTAACATTAATTAATTACATAGTCCAAGTAGTGTTGACTATAATATATGAAACTTGTATACATTAAATGTTCTATGATATAGCTAGTCCTAATTTAGAATGCATACTTTGTGTGTAAGCTGTAATAATTGGGTACTGCTGTAATGCATCTAGGTAAATATCATATTGCTCTATTATACTTTAATGCATGATTAGTTTTACTGATTTCCTTGCTGCTTTCAGTGATTAATGATTGGTAGTATTGGTTAGTATTACTTTAGTGATTACTTTAATTCAATAATTCATAGTTTGTTATTTACAATTACTGATCTGCTTGCTGATTTTAGTGATTAGAGATACTGATTAGTAGTAAAGTATTGATGAATACTTAGTTAATTACTGATTTTCTGATTAGATATGTATAAAAGTTCCTTAGAAATATACTTTTTATATACACATACATGCAATTTTGTATAAAAATATATAAAATTTAAGCACCCGCTTTTTCAAAAATCGCCCGCTTAATCGCCCGCCTACCGCTTAATCGGTTACAGGGTGCTGTCCGCACGCCTCCCGCTTCCTGCTTTCTAATACATTGTGTGAGACTCACCCACCAGGTGAGTAGGCAAACATGAACGCACAACAGGACCCAACTGCAGGTTCACTTATAATTATTATTAGGTTAAAAATACAAATCAATACTATATATTTTTGACTGTTTACCCTTAAGCAGTGTATTAAAAACAGGCTGAGCGCCGCTTAAGTGCCCCAGCCCTAAGCCGCTTAATTTAGCCCCTAAGCTCTCGCTAAGCGTATATGCAAAAAAACCGGCCACTCAGGGCCCACTTATCCGCCTATGCGGCTGCCTGGAAGGTGATAAAAGATGGCCGTCTTGGCCCGCTTAATGAAAAGGCGTCCAGCAGGCCCATCAGCAAGGCTCAATTCTGTTCCGTTCAGTTCCATTTTCTGTATCTTTGTATTTGACTAATTGGTCTCAGTCAAGTTCTTACGTGTTAGTCTGTTACTATTAGTCTATTACTAGTTTACTACGTAAGTCTATATCTATAGTTCTATATAGAATTTGGAATTTGGATTATAATGTATACTTCTATCAGTCTAAGCATAACATTAATATGATATACTTGATGTTTCTAATTGCTTGTTATTGTCAGGACTTAACATTAATTGTATACTTATACATGGGTTTAACAATGTAACAACATCAAAAGAATGCAAAATTATATAACATATATATGCTTATAGTTTTGTAAAAATATATAGAAAACAAGGAATCCACTTTTTGAAAAAGCTCCTACTTCACACTTTTTAAAACATTGCCCTTAATCACATTCCTCTTTTTCATAATTCAATAAAAGGCTACTATATGATTGAATCAAGTTAATCACATTCCTCTTTTTCATAATTCAATAAAAGGCTACCTTATTGATTATCACTCTTCTTTTAGATGCCATCTTATGGTTAAAATTGTTGAATTGTACACATACTGCACAATATATCCTTTATCGTCTATGTTGCATCGACGTTCTGAAATGCAGTATGCGGTACACGTTCTGTCCGGGTGCTGCATAGAGTATATGAGAAATGCGGGCCTGTACGCGCTTTTTTAAATGAATCAAATATACAAGCATAAACTTATTTATTTGAACTTTAGAATATTTCTCCTATATGTATTAATATGTAAACATATAAATATACATGTATATAATATGCTATATACATGTATATATGTGTATACATAGATGTATATGTGTGTGTGTGTTTTTTTTTTGTGTATAAATGGTTTGATGAATGATGAAATAAGATAACTGATAACATAGTACACACATATAGTCTCTATATGAGAAGCGATTGCATATGCACCACATATGGCATATGGCCAAGGAAGCACGGACACATTTTTAGATACGGACACTGACACGGGTACGGACACGAGACGTGACAATTTCCTAAAATATATGACACTGACACGGCATTGGATGGGAAGATTTTTGAATTTTCTTATAAAAGTATATACATATATGTGTATAATGCATGTATGTGTGTATTGGATTTACATTAGAAAAATATCTGAAAAATATTTACATATGTATTCATAATTGTATATGAATGTGAATGTTTATTTTTGGGTACTATAAAAGCTATCAAGCACACATCAACACATTGTTGCAGTATTTATAGTAAAGATAGTAGATTTTCAGGCTGAATACATGAGTACCCGTTACTCATTTAGTCAATGTAGTAGATGCAATGTGATTTATGATACCTAGTTCATCTTTGATTTTACATGTGGATTAATTCAAAGACATTTTCTTTGCAGTTTTGTGATTCTATCTCAGCTTTGTGATGCAAATTCTCAATGACAAGACATAATTAAAAAGTAGCCGCATGTCCGGAATTTATACAGTGAAAGAAACAGGTTTCAGCTGCAGCAACCGCTAGGCTGATGTGCCCAGGGAGTAGCAGCATGTTCAGATTTTATACACTAAAATAGGTTGCAGCAGCAGAAACTGTTAAGCTGATGTGTCCAGAGAGTGTCCGGGCAGTGTCCAGCCCTGTCCTGGCCGCAAAAGAAGACAAAAATGGATAGGACACGTCTTGGCCGTGTCCAAAACGTTTTGGGCTGTGTCCGGGAAGTGTCCATGTCCAAAATGTGTCCGACACGGACACATGGGCTGTATTGAAGTGTCCGTGCTTCCTATATGGCTGTATATCTGCTGCATATGCGGCTAGGGACCACATAATGAACTGCATGGACATACACGGTTTGAGGAGGTGGCCAAAACACATATGCGGTCGCTTATGTGGTCTCATGCAGGGCATATACTTGGCATGGAGTCCTACATCCACTTCTTGGTATAAGAGACGGATTACATGTTATGTATTTTCTAGCACATTCTATACAATTTTCTACTAGTAGTATGATTTTTGTAAAATGATACGTCCTCATCTCTTCCATCTTCCATGGCTGCAATTTGCTAATTATGTTGCTGCAAAGTCAAGCTTATTCCTTGCAAAAATCAGAAATCATAAAACCATTGCATCAATGTCTGGACATTTTGTATATGTGAATATTAATAATTGTGATTGTCTATAGGTAAAGAATCTCGTGGCAAAGGTAACAAGGCTGATATCGAAGAGCTTTAGTGGAATACATAAATGACTTATGGTGAATTAACATGAGTTTAAAAGGCAGGGATCAGGTTCAGTTCTTCTGACAGTGGATGCTGATGTATTTAAATCCCACAGAAATGATGATACTCAATGCTTGAGCAGTATAAGAAGCTAATCGTCAATTATGGATTAATCATACAGAACTGTGCCTTATAAGGTTGTCGATATTCAACAATCTATTCGGAGGAGTTTGGGCATGGAATTTACATGTTGTGGTATTCAATGATTAAGATAATTGTCATCGATTGAGCTCCTTGACTGCGTCTTCTAACAACTTACCAAAAAGACTGCAATACTGCATCTTCGAAATCATTGTAAGTATCTGAAGCTTTGTACAGAGTTCAATTGTTTATTGTAGGCTTGTTGCTGGATTCATTCTGATCTTGTACTGTTTACCTTATTGGCTTTTGCTCTAGATATTGCAACTTCAAAAAAGTTTGATGGTATCTTAAATTGCAATAGTTATTTTAGCCAACTAAGTATATTACGAGAGGCACTGTTAGCAAAGGACAGTTTATATAATGGCACATAGGGCTCATCTTTAGACACGAAGTATACATCCATCCAATTGCTTTAGTGACAGCATATGCTCATTTATAGGGCTGCATGTCACCTTAGAATGTGTGATATGTATACGTAATGCCACATGGGTTTGAAAGTATTCAAATAGAGTAGATATTTAACTAGCATCCCCGTGTATCTGTTTTTAATCTTTCTTCTTTCCCAAGCACCAAGTTCTACTCTGCACGGACCATGACCACCGTTACCTGCCTCCTCCTAGTCAAATCAAGTTGTCCCTTTCCTAAGAAACAACTTTGATATCCTTTCCAACCAGGTATCAATCCGATTGGATCTGCTGTCGAACACCTGTACTCCCAGCTGACAAACAACATCTTAATCCCGTTGTGCAACCTTCGTGCGATCAGCAAATCCAACACTAGTTGAGCCGTCACGTCTTTAGTTTTGCCCCTGTGCGGCTCTCATATTTGGCAAGCACGTCCAATACTCTGTCGACGCAGCCTCCCTTTGCAAATTGCAACTTCACCCATGACTCCATGGATGAATTCTTGTCCAACTCATGCCAATTAGCACGCTCCAGGGGCTCTCATCAACATGCTTGATGGTGATTTGGTCAAGAAGAGGAGGTTCGAGTCCACGCTCCAGCCAACAGACAAACGGGATGCACAATTCTAACGACGAGAAATATAGCACTATTTCCAGATCCTCAGCTACATGAAGACCGCCAAGATCCAACCTCTAAATATTTCCTCGTTAACGAAAATTTTCTCTGCTCAAAATTATTTTTCCTGCCCTTACAATATGCCTTTTGATTAATCAGATCCATAATCAGATACATTTTGTCGGTCTAAGGGCTGGGCAAATCTCCTTTTCGAATTGCTAAAAGATCCATTTACTTTCTTCTCCGGATCTTGTAATCTGGTCACACAATACATTGAATCTGGTTATCGGTTCTATTACTGCAACTTCTTCGCCAAGTCAATCTCTTTGAAGTACCATGAAGTCCCATACATGTGTGATGCAATTTGCTCTCTGGCACAAGATCAACCTCTCTCATGTGCAAGGATTCACCCCTTTCACGCACAACGTCAAGCTTCCTTAAGCGTGAGGTCAAGTTCTTTGTGGCCCGTTGAGCAGTCGAATACACAACTTCTCTAGCCATATCAAGCAAACCCTTCTCCAGTCAATTTCTTCCCTCTCCACCCCATGTCCCCTAATGTCACAAGGGAGTTTCTCTTCGTCTTTGTCCACCCCTACCACTTTATTTGTCTCTTTGTGGTTGGTGTGGGGGTAAGTAGAGGTGATGCGAAGAGGAGGATGAGAAGAAAATTGAGGTGTAAAGAGCATAGCTCCGAGGGGGAAAGAGAAAGGAGAATGTCCACATATGGAGTTTTGTGTACTTAATGTATTGTCCATATCTCATTTTCCAGTTCAAGGCCAATGACCATCCTTATCATTCAAATTCCAGTATGCCAAGCATTGATTTGTCTTCTCAGATAAAATAGATGCCATTGACGCTCTACATTAGACGAAATGTTTCTTCACCGTGTCTTAGCCATTCTAATATGGAAACACTTCAGTCTTCTAGTATTGGAGCATCTTGGATTATTTGCACATTTGGTTGTGTCAGTCTGACACACTTGTCTTTGCATAAGACCATTTGGTCGACTATGTCAATAATGTTTCCGCTTTGTCTGTCTGTGCCGTGTCAAGTACATTGATGTTCATCTGTCCTATCAAGCACGTGAATATTTGTTCGTGCCCTATCAAAGACGTTGATATTTGCCCATGTCCTGCCAAACATGTTGATGTTCATTCAAGTCCTGCTTAGCATGCTGATGTTTGTCCATTCCCTTTCAAGCACGTTGATGTTCGTCCGTGTCCCATCAAGCATGTTGACCGTCATGTATTTCCAACAACAATAAAAACGAAACACAGTAATTAAAACTACGAGGAGCCCCCAGGGAACCTTGACACTTAGATGGGCACTTTAACAGGTCGTTTAGCCTAATCAACTGATATTTTAGAATTATTTGAAATTGTTGGTTGAGAGATGAAAGAATGTCCTACATCCCTAGATGGATGAATAATAATTTGTTTTTGAAAGAGATGTTGATCCATGATATTTTCCTTGTAGCTCATCAAATGCTTCATTTGTAGGTGCTTTATTTTCCATATTAAGGATCCTCAAGATTTGTTTGTAATTTCTTAGGATTGAATATTGCAATTCTCAATGTCCTCGAAAATTTCTTGGCATGCACACTAAAGAAAAGCGTGAAATAATAAAAGAAGGCAAATCGTAGTATTAGATAGGAGAAACCCTGCTCCTATAAATAGGAGAACAGGGAAGCATACAGACTTAACTAAACCTTAATGGGCCAAGACACAGTGAGGCCCATATTACAAGGACAATATAAATAACTAATAAACAAACTCTCTAACACTCTCCCTCAAGCTGAAGTTGGGAGAATCCCAAATCAGCTTGCAGATAGAGAGTCAAACTAGAAAACAAATAGACAGAAATAAAAGGATAAACCAAGCCCATATAAGAAATTGCTCCCCCTCAATATTACAATAAAGCACACAAATACTCATACACTCCCCCTCAAGTAGATACTCCAGGCAAGCAGACAAGCAGGTCACAAAAGCTTCTCGATCATCTGGAGCAGAAATAAGAAGCAACACAATCATCTGGAGCAAAAGATATAATAGCTGATGCACCAAGGTCTTCATCAACGTCGTCGTCGTAGTAGCCAGAGAGTGCTGGGTCACAGGTAGCAAAGTCCAGAGAGTGCTAGATCACAGGCAGTAGAGATCAACGTACAAATAAAGTACAGACGGGTCAACGTGCGAAATAAAGCACGGACGAGCCAGATAGTGCTGGTACACAGTAGTAGAGAGTTGATGTGCAAACAAGGCACATACATGCCTGAGAGTGCTGGCGCACAACAGTAGAGAGTCGACGACGTAGGCAGATAGAAGACCAGTATCGTAGAGTAGCAAGCAAATACATAACTCCAGTAGACTAAGCTCAATGTAAAGTCAGCAACAAATGTCTTCATCATCTTCCCTCCTTATAAAACATCCATCATAGTAGTAGATGTCATAAATCCAGAGAGTGCTGGTCCACATAGTAGAAAGTCAACGTGCAAATAAAGCACAGACAGCAGAAAATGCAAAAGCACAAAGCAGCAAGTAAAGTGTGCTAATCATAGCACAAGTAGCAAAGATGATGTCCAAGTATGCAACTTCATAGCAGCAGTCGAGGTAGATGATGATTGAACAATAATAGCAACAGAAAGCACTAAATAGCAACAGAAAAATCCATATATCAGCAGTTAATGTGGCATGAAGCAGCATAACATAATTCTTCTCTTTTTTCTTCAACTCTCCTCCATCTCATCTCTTCCCTCTACTCTTTCTCCTCTATTCTCCCCCTCACGCCAAGCACGGAAAGAGTAAAGGAGTGGTTGGCGTGGACAGTAAAGAAACAATGGTAGAGGCAAAAAATTTCTATAGGCAAATAGGTGGAGGAGGCAACCGACAACACGCATGGATCTTAGAAAAACCCACGTAGGGGCAGCAGATGAAGAGAAAAACCTATGCCAACATGGAGGATCAGTCACTCCGCCATGAGGCACAGGCAGAAGGAGAAGCCTTTTACGCCGTCAACGTGCCAGAACTGGAAAAACGCCGGGGCTGTCTAGAGATTGTAGCAGATGTACTGTAGCGACGCGACAATACTGTAGCGACATGACAATACTGTAGCAGTACTGTAGCGCTGAAGGAAAGGACGCCCGGAGCAGCAGAAAATGAAAGAAATAGCCTCGGAGACCATGGAACAGCCTGCGGGCAGCCGACCCACAAGGAAGAAGGGTGGCCGCCCGCCAGCTACATCTCCCTCTTGTTTCTCTCTCTCACGTACGACGGCGGCTCAAGATCGCTGCTTTGATACCATGTGAAATAATAAAAGAAGGCAAATCGTTGTATTAGATAGGAGAAACCCTGCTCCTATAAATAGGAGAACAGGGAAGCATACAGACTTAACTAAACCCTAATGGGCCAAGACACAGTGAGGCCCATATTACAAGGACAATATAAATAACTAATAAACAGATTCTCTAACAAAAAGCACCTAATTCTAACATAGTGTACATATGCATTTGCAATGAGTTGAATGATGAATAGAGAAACAATCTATAGTTCTGCCACTCTAGAGTGGGTTCTATCCTCAAGTGATGTGTCATACAGCTGGAGGTTGCAACGAATATTGTGGCTAATATAGCAATACAAGCGTAAGGTCTATAAAACGAGCCTGATCCTTGCTAATTTGATAAGGATTCTTGGTGAGTAGGTGATCTGTCACCTTTTCCACTGAACCTTTGACAGTTTATTTTGTGAAGAACTATTTTGTGACGTTCTTCGATCTAAGGAAAAAGGTATCTGATGCAATACCATTTTGACAACCTAGAAGTAGATATTTGACAATATATCAATAAATAATTTTTTGATTCTTTTGATGTCGGAATGAAGAAATGAATATATGAAATGGCACAACTTTTTTGCAGAGCGATGTAGAGGGGTTTCCTCGGCACAATGGGGGGTTGGGAAGTTATCAGTTCCAGAAGGGATATGTACCAATGATCTTGGCGGCGGAAATTATGGTCAGGCAGGCAAATGTGTGCTAGACGAAGACACAAGCCAACAAGATGCAGAATGAGGCAATGAACAATCCAGGGCCAGTGGTCAGGAGGACAATTCCGATATGTCAACTTACAATTTTTCAAAAAAGGCTGTATACTTAGCCGCTTATAAGGTCGATTAGTCAGCTTTTTAGATCGACATTCACTATCTCAACCCAAATTAGATTATAGTTTTATTGATAACATTCTCTTAATGTTTTATTTGTTGATGTTTTGTACACGAGTTGCATGCCCATTTAATGTTTGTTGTTTTGTACCTCTAGGAAATGTAGGCATCTTTTTGTATGATTTGGTTAGTCTTCATTGTTATGTACTTGTGTTAAACCATTTTGGGCATGCTTCATTGAAGTTTATGCTTAAATAATTCTAGAATGCATTCTAAATGGTACTTTACTTTTCATTTAAACTATATATTTAAATCTATCTCAAATTTTAGGGTCCCAATATGTATTTGTACAAATTAAATACGCAATTGTGTGACTAATTTATGTATAATAATTAAATTATTAATAAAACCCAAAACCTCATATACTTCTGCATATATTCTTGCATACCGCATATACTCTACAAGGTGACCTCTCCGCACGCATAACACATACCGCTTTTTAAAACACTTTCATCTGACACGCCCATTAAAGAAGACAATATTGACGTTGGGCAACACAAACCTGGTAACCGGCAAAGCGACTTGCCTGAGTCTGTGGAATGACTCAGAGAGTCACTAGAAAAGACAGTTAAGGACATGGCATCCATATGAGGAGGGGGGGTCTAGTTATGCTGCAGGCCAACGCAGAGGATGGGGTATTCTCGATTTGAGTGATGTTGACAGACGCCAGAGGAAAAGTTCTTCATTAACCATGAAAGGATTAGGTATAACCCTATTTTAATCAGGTATGCAAGATGATGTTCCTGGATCTTCTGTAACATCTGATGAGGATACCGACGTTCAACGTCCACATACAGATTTGGAGATGACTAAAAACGCTGGATATAGTACTGTTGATGAAGGAATGCCAACGGTTCCTACTCAAACAATCAGTTATAGAGTCGTCATTGTAGGACAATGCTTTAGAAGTGGTTCAGGTTTCCTTGATGATGATACTCATACCACCATTGATCCAGATGACATCTCCATTGTAAACAAAAAAAGTTTTAACTAACGCGTCATTGCTCCAGAGGCAAACACTGTCCTACATGCTCCTTTTGTTTTACCGTTGTTGTAAAGTTGATTGGAAAGTCAATTGGATGTACGACTCTGTGTGACAGAGTAAGATCCATGTGGCCTCTTATTGCAAAATGGAAAGCCTTTCAATTAACCATGAATCACTACACTATCTACTTCACTTGTGAGACATACTATTTGAATGCACTAACCAATGGACCTTGGACAATCTTTGTTACAGTTTAATGGTGTGTAGGTGGACGGATACATTCATTCCAAATGTTGGTTTACCTGCCTGCTACTGTCGTCACATGGGTAAGAATTCTTGATCTTCCCCTACATCTGTATCACCAAGTGATTTTTGATAAGAGTGGCACTGTTTTGAGGAAGAAGATTCGTGTTGATGAACATACATATAAGTGTACTCATAGTCGTTTGGCCTGACTCACAATACAAACTGATTTCTCTAAGCCTGTGTAGCCAACAATAATTATTAGTGGGAGTAATTATAAAGTGGAATATGAAAATCTTCCCACATTATGTTGTTTGTGTGGCATTATGGGGCATGATGAAAGATCTTATACTAGTTTTGAGAATTCACCAGCAAATGAAAGCCCTACAAAGGTTCCACCCCACGTTGGTGTGTCATGGAACGAAAAGGATGACTGTTGGCAAGTGTTCTATGGCAAAAACATCCATCTGTGACGGCACAAAAGACGAAAAACTATTTCAAAGCACACAAAGAATATAGAGACCTCAAAACGTTATAGGTTTACGGCTTTGCAACATGAAGATATGATGGAGGAAGAAGATGAATCTGAATAACATAATTCCGAACTGACAACGACGACCCCTCACCAAATAAGATTTAGACAAGGAAGCAATAACAACAATGTAATGATATTAGCTGAGAATTTGACGACATATGAAGACAAATTGTCACAGATCATTCACACTCTAGCCCAACCCTCTTCTACATAGGTGTTTGGCATTTCAACTGATGAGCACTCAGTAGTGGACCTTGCAAGCGATGAAGTTATCTTTCATTCCAGTGAAGGGGATTCTTGTTATACTTTAGTTCAAGGTGACACACCACAATATGTCTAGCTTCTTCTCTTAACAAATCTAAGACAGTGTCTACACAATCAACTAGTGGGAAAATGGGAAGGGAAGTAAGAAGCACTAGTGGAAAATCAAAGTCCTCTGTGTACTACACTCGTGCTCAAGCCAAGAAGCTATCTAAGGACTTGCTTGAACAAGACTAACTCGAGGATCTAGTTGGTTAAGAAGAAGGAAGACAAGCACTGAGTCTATAGTCCTTTCTAACTCAAGTACATCCTGATATGGTTGAGTCCTTTCATGTAGTAACCCATTTAATGATTTCTGTTGAAAATTTATGTAAAGTATGTTCTGGACTCTATTTTAAGTAGGTTTCTTAATTAAAGCTAATAGCTTTACCAAAAAAAAATATATGAAAATTTTAATGTTTAAGCTATAAGACGAGAAGCACCAACTTACGGTAACAACAATATCAAAGGGGGTCTGTTTGTGAGTAGGGTTGTGAATGGGTAGGGTAGGGTAATGCCTTAGACATACAAATATCTGCGTCATAATTGAGGGTAACGAGTAGGGTAATTGCCTACTTTTAAAAACCTTTACCCTACCATTACCCGCATGATAACCGAGTAGAATAAAGGATAAAATGGATAAAAGAACATAAACATCTATATATGGTACATTAAACAATCTTTTTGTATCTTATTATACAATCAATGAACTACTACGAATTATTTGATCGTGTTCATGGAACCATATGATCAACAAAAGTAAGCAAGCATATTGCGAGATTATGCTAATATTTATTTGGGTTGTAGTTATTAGGAATTAGTACATATTATATAATCCATAATTAGTAGTATAATCTTATACTGATGGGTAAACTGGTAGCATAAGCCTTCTCCCATTACCCTACCCATTTTAGATGAGGGTATGCGGGTTACGGGTAATGAGGTGGTGGGTAAAGATCTGTTTATCCTTACCCTACCCAACAAGGTATAGGTAATATGTAATACCCTACCCATTTACAACCTTTTGTGTAAGGGAAGGAAATTGAAATGTTTCATGTTGATTTTGATGACTAAAATAGTAACTTATGAAACCTTGCAAGAACAAGGTATAGACAAAAACACTTATTTATCCAATCTTCTCATATGTTTGATGTTGATTAGGCGGGGGGGGGGGGCGTGTCCCTTTAGCACTTGACTAAGTTCATAAAGGCAAAGATCAATATATGATTTATTCTACAATAAATGAATTGTTGATTATTATTTGTATAACTTAAAAGTTACATATAAGGTGCTTTTGTTCGTACAATTTATTTTCATTCATATATTAATGAAATGAGGTACATGTATCCTTAAGCTATGCAAGTATATTTTCTACATCTCTTGTATGCATGTCACATGAGTCTCTTACATTATTCCCTGTGTTTCCATTGAAAAGGTTTTGAATGTAGTTTCTCCATTGGTTTTTGATATCATCTATGAATGTAATAACATATCAAAATCTTGATACACTTGTCACTATAGAAGAATAAGTTGAATTCTATTCAGTGAGTAAAATAGAGTACAATGCCTTCTCTTTTATAGGATAAGAGAATAAAACAATAATACATCTAAGCAATATGTGATAAGTAACACAAGTAACAAGTAGAGTAGAGCACAAGTAAATAGTAAATATAACATCTCTTTATTCCCCCTCAAGCTGGAGCATAGATGTTGAACATGCCCAACTTGTCCACTAAAGTCTTGAATCGAGCTTGAGGTAGAATCTTGGTGAAATGTCTGCCACTTGTTTCTCAGTACTGAGATGTGTGGTACATATGCGGCTAGAACGAATAGATTCTCGAACAAAGTGACAAACTACCTCGATATGCTTTGTGTGCTCATGAAAGGTTGGGTTGCTCGCAATAAAAACAGAGGCTTTGTTGTCACAGAACATCGGAATAGGACTAGTATCAGATATATCAAATTCTTTGAGAAGGCTTTAAACCCACATAAGTTTACATGCAGTGTGAGCCATGGCGCTATATTCTGCCTCTGCACTTGATCTAGCTACCACTGTCTGCTTTTTGCTACACCACGTAACTATGTTGCCTCTAACAAAGGTGCAGTGCAGTATCCGTATGTAGATTTTCGATCACATCGACCCCCTGCATAATCAGGGTCTGAGAAACCAGAAAGGTTGCAATGGCCATGTTTCTTGTACAATAGACCTTTTCCTGGGGAGCTTTTGAGATATCTCAGAATGTTACAGACAACATCCCAAATGACACTGTCGGGGTTTATCAAGGTACCTGCTTACAAACCCAACAACAACGATAAGATCAACTCTCGTGAAAGTAAGGTAATTGAGCTTACCAACCAATTGCCTGAATTGGTGGTTATCATCATAAGGTGGAGAAGATTCATCGTCCCAATCAGTGTTTGGGTCTAGAGGGGTGTTGGTTGGCTAGAAACCAAGCATAACTGTTTCCTGCAAGGGATCTAGAACATAGTTGCGTTGGAAGAGACATATGCCTGTAGATGATATTGATACTTCAATGCCTAAAAAATATCTCAGTTTACCGAGATCCTTGGTGACAAAATGCTGTTCTAGATGTGCTTTTGTAGCCTGAATGCCAGAGGTGTTACTGCCAGATAATATTATGTCGTCTATGTAAAGTAGAGAATTGTTGTTTATTGAATGAGTAAACAATGTACATAGTAGTCTCTTATATAGCAAACAGAAAAAGAGACTGATTAAGATGCAACCCATATGGGACTAAACAACATAAGAAAAAAGAATAAGTGGAGCACATGCTAAGCACATGACGCTCAAGAAAACACATATCTCTATACTCCCCCTCAAGCTGGAGCGTAGATGTCGAAGAGGCCCAGCTTGTCAATCAACGTCTGAAAGCGATTTTTGGGTAGCACCTTGGTGAAGATATCTGCAAGTTGTTTCTCCGTGCTGATATAAGGAGTGTGGATCTGGCCAGACATAACCTTTTCTCATACAAAGTGGCAGTCAACTTCAATATGTTTGGTTCTTTCATGAAAAGTAGGGTTGCTCGCAATAAAAATAGATGCCTTATTGTCACAGAACATAGGGATGGGGCTAGACGGAGAGATGTCAAATTCCTTCAGAAGACTGCGGACCCATAGAAGCTCACATGTAGTATGAGCCATTGCTCTATATTCTGCCTCAGCACTAGATCGTGCAACAACCGTTTGCTTTTTACTGCGCCATGTAACCAGATTGCCCCCCACAAAAGTACAATATCCAGATGTGGATTTTCTATCAGATCTACTTCCTACATAACAGAGTCAGAAAAACCATATAGATTACAATGGCCATGTTTCTTGTATAATAGACCTTTCCCAGGAGCACTTTTGAGATATCGAAGAACGTGACAGATAGCATCCCAATGACATTGTCGTGGTTTATCAAGATACCGACTAACAAACCCAACAACAACAACTAAATCAACTCTAGTGACAGTCAGGTAGATAAGTTTGCCTACTAGTCTCCTGAACTGGTGTCGGTCAGCATATGGAGGAGAAGATTCACTGTCCCAATCCATATTGGGATCCAGGGGTGTGTTGGCTGGCTTGCAGCCTAACATGCCTGTCTCTTGCAACAAATCCAGAACATATTTCCGCTGTGATAGGCACAATCCTGCAGAAGATCTAGCAACCTCAATTCCCAGAAAGTATCGTAATTTACCAAGATCCTTAGTGATAAAATGTTGTGCTAGATAGTTTTTTGTTGCTTGAATCCCTGCATTATCGCTGCCAGATAAGATAATGTCATCAACGTACACAATGAGAATAACAAGCCCTGCTGTAGTTTTTCGTATAAAAACAGAGTGATCAGCCTGCGACCGTCGAAAGCCAAAAGAAAGTAAGATTTTACTGAGTTTGTCAAACCATGCCCGTGGGCTTTGTTTTAAGCCATATATCGCCTTGCGAAGTTTACAGATTTTTGAAGCAGACTCCCCCTGAGCAACAAATCCGGGGGGTTGCTCCATGTAGACATCCTCCTGTAGATCGCTATATAGAAAAGCGTTTTTCACATCAAGTTGGAAAAGAGGCCGGTCTTTATTTTTACCGCAACAGATATCAGAATGCGAACAGAATTGAGCCGAGCTACTGGAGAAAAAGTTTCAAAATAATCAACTCCGTAGGTCTGGGTATATCCTTTTGCCACGAGACGAGCTTTTAGACGTTCAATGGTACCGTCTGGCTGATATTTATTGGTGAAGATCCAACGACAACCCACAGAATGGCAGGAAGATGGTCGGTCAACCAGATCCCAGGTATGTTGGTCATTCAGAGCTTGCATTTCCTGTTCCATAGCATGTTTCCAGGCAGGATGACGAAGCGCCTCATCGGCGGTTTTAGGAATAGTCACAGCATATAAAGCAGATGTAAAATAGGCAAAGCTATCACTGAGATTGGCAGATGAGCAGAAGCGACTAATAGGATGCTGAGTACAAGAACGAATACCCTTCCGTAAACTAATAGGAATATCCAAGTCAGAAAGTACCTCAGCCGGTGGTGGATCATCCGTAGACGGAGGAGTTGGTTCGGCCGGGGCAGTGACGGGCTTCGGTCTTCGCTTGTATACTTGTAGAGGTCGTTCCTGAGGCATAGTAGCAGGAGGCATATCTTCTACCAACGGTAGTGGAGTGGTAGCCAAAATATCAGCAGTCAAGTGTTCCCCGGTTGCAGAGTAATAGGGCATATGTTCAAAGAATATCACATCCGCTCTAACATACCAATGTTTCGTAACTGGATCAAAACAGCGGTAGCCTTTTTGAGTGCGAGAATACCCTAAAAACACACATTTCACAGAACGAGCATCTAACTTGGTGAGACCGGGGCGAAGATTTTTCACAAAACATGTACACCCAAAGATACGAGGCGACACAGAGAACAGAGGTTTATCAGGAAATAAAAGGGCGTACGGAACTTGATTTTTTAAAACAGAAGATGGCATGCGATTGATAAGGTAGCATGCGGTGGAAACAACATCAGGCCAAAAACAATGAGGTACTTTATAATGAATGAGGAGGGTGCGAGCAACCTCAAGAAGGTGTCGGTTTTTCCATTCCGCTACGCCATTTTGTTGTGGGGTGTATGGGCAAGTAGTCTGGTGGATAGTTCCTTGGGACATACAAAAAGAAGTAACAGCTTGTTGCATAAATTCAAGAGCATTGTCTGTGCGAAGGGTTTTAATAGATCGACCAAATTGTGTTTTAATTTCAGCAAAGAAAGTGCGAATGCAATCTAACACAGTATTTCGACCTTTGAGCAGAAACAACCAAGTGGTACGAGAATAGTCATCAATGAAAGTCAGAAAGTATTTCACACCAGAATGACTGGGCACAAAACATGGTCCCCAAATATCCGCATGTACTAATTCAAAAATTTCTTTAGAAGAGATAACTTTTTTAGCAGGAAAAACAGATCTAGAATGTTTGCCCATAACACAAGTTTCACAGGAAAAACTATCGCCTGATAAGTGCGGAAAAAGATGCTTCAATTTTGCCGCAGATAGATGTCCAAGCCGAACATGCAACTGTAGACCTGTCACAGAGGTAGAGATCATCGCCTTAGGAGCAGGAGGTCCATCCATGTAATACAGCCCATCAGGTCCTTTACGGCCCGAACCAATCCTCGTCTTCGTGCAGATATCCTTCACAATACAACCAAAGGGATCAAATTTGACAGAGCAGTTCAGTTGTTTAATCATTTTGCTGACTGAAAGCAAATTAACAGGAAATTTCAGAATGTATAAAACTGAATTTAGATGCAATTTTCGTGAAAGGGGAACTGTGCCGGTGCCGTGAACAATAGTTTTAGATCCATTTGCAACAGTGACAGAGGATATCAGAGTTGTTGTACTAAGTTTTGAAAATAAATGAAGAGCACCAATCATATGAGTGGAAGCACCTGAGTCGATGCACCACTGTTTTTTACCAGAAGACGATGAGGTGAGCATGGCAGATGAGCCTGATGTAGAGGGTAGCTGTGCAAGGCGCTCTTGAAACATTTTCTCGAACTCTGAGCGTAGCCAGTCAGTGTTGGTTGGTGCATGTGATATTTCAGCAGGGGAGTCAGCAACGACAGCATCATCAGCGGTTTGGTTAGCCCAAGCAGGTTTACCGTGCTTGATCCAACATCGGTCCTCAGTGTGATTGTCGCGACCACACCAGTTGCAGTGACGTGGGCCTTGAGAAGTACCCCGACCTGGTGTAGAAGATCCTCGGCCGCCAGAAGGAGGAGGTCGTCCACCGCGACCGCGACCACGACCACGACCATGACTAGAGTCAGTAGAGCGCGCAACTAGTGCAGGATGCTCAGAAGCAGGTGTAGGAGTCAGAGAAGGCAGTCTCTGAACTCTTTTGAGGACATCGCGAACTGTGGGTAGTGGATCGCTTGACAGAATTTGATCAACAACCCCCGAGAAGGAGGCAGGAAGGGCAGCCAGAAAATGTACAAGTTGAAGCTCATTTCTTTGCTTCTGGGCAATCTTGATATCAGCAGTCAGAGGGTGATACAGTTCATATTCATTCCACAAAGCGGAGTGTTGATTATAGAAATCGTCAATAGACATGTCAGTGGAGAACTCCTTCTTGGCGAGTTGCTTGAAGATTTCGAAGACCCGCTTTGGATTCTCCTGATGTGAGTATACATGTGCCAAATGATCCCACATCGCCTTGGCATCATGATGGCAGAGAAGAGACTGACTGATCCGGGGCTCAGAGCTGTTGAGGATCCAAGACATGACGCCCGAATCATCCTTGGACCACTGGATGTAGCTTTGTGTAGTCTTGTCATCATAATCCGCCGTAGGTGCATCTGGAGGATTGGCCGTAAGATGGTGATATCGACCCTGTGCCTTGACATAGAGAACAAACGACGCTGACCAAAGATGGTAGTTGGAGCCGCCGTCAAGTTTCACTGTAGTGACACACAGAGATCTGGGGGGCTCAGAGCAGGCCATGACAGCAGTAGACTTCAACGCCGTAGAGGTAGCAGTAGAGACCCTTGATGGGCAGAGCAGAAGAACCCGAAACAGGCAGAGGCAACAGGGATCTGACACAGCAGATCAGAAGAACCCGAAAACGGGCAGAATATGCATAGAAACCTACGCTTGCATGAGAAGAAACTTAACGTTCCCCCATGAGGCGCAGGCAGAAATACCAAAGAACAAAGGAGACTCTCAACTTAGATGGCCAGCGGACACCCGAACAAGAACAGACGTAAGCCCGGTCGTAGACGTAAAAAATTAGAAAGTGTTCAGGCCTTACGTAGGAGTTTAGAAATTGTTTGTGGTGGAGAATATGGTGGAAGAGGGTATGGATGGGTAGATGGGATAGAGGAGGAGAGGTCGTGGGGTGGTGGCTTGGTGGTGGTTGCTGCTGGAAGCAACGGCGGCAGGGGGTGGGGTGGGCGGCTGCTGGGGGGGGCTAGGTAGGGTTAGGGTGAGGGAAGGGGGGAGAGAAGAGGAGAAGTGGAGTGGGTAGGGGAAGACTAGTGGGCAGGGGAAGACTGCCGCCGGCGGGGGGGGGGGGGGGCGGTGGGGGGGGTTAGGTCATGGGTGGGGAATTAGGGTGGGAGAAAATGGAGGCCTGCTCTTGATACCATGTAAAGTAGAGAATTGTTATTTATTGAATGAGTAAAACAGTGTACATAGTAGTCTCTTATATAGCAAACAGAAAAAGAGACTGATTAAGATGCAACCCATATGGGACTAAACAACATAAGAAAAAAGAATAAGTGGAGCACATGCTAAGCACATGACGCTCAAGAAAACACATATCTCTATAGTCTACATAGACAATAAGAATGACTAGACCAGCCACAATTTTTCTATATAATACAAAGTGATTTGAATGAGAACTATTAAAGCCAAATTTTATGAAAATCTGACTGAGCTTGTCAAACCAGACACAAAGACTTTTTTTAGTCCATAAATTGCTTTCCACAATTTGCAAACTCACAAAGAATACTCTCCCTGAGCAATAAAGCTAGGCGGTTGCTCCATGTAAACTTCTTCCTACAAGTCTCCATAAAGAAAGGCGTTCTTGACATCCAACTGAAATAAGGGGTAATCTTTGTTTACAGCAACAAAGATGAGGACACGAACAAAATTGAGTCTATGTACTGGAGAAAAAGTCTCAAAATAGTCCACACCATAAGTTTGAGTATATCCTGCCACCAGGTGTGTTCGATATCCAACCGTAGGATGGGCAGAAGGGCGATCCATAAGATCCCTTGTCTTGCGATCGGAGAGCGCTTGCATTTCAGCTTCCATCGCTTGTCGCCATGTAGGGATTTCAAGTGCCTCTGTAGCATTTTTCGGGATAGACACAATAGAGATTGTAGCAGGATAGTAAGCAAAGCTAGCACCCAGATTAGTAGAGGAACAAAAATGGCTAACCAGATGTTGAGTACAGGTGCAGACACCTTTCCGAAGGCTAATAGGAAGGTGTAAGTCAGAGTGTACCTGAGTAGTGCTGTGATTTTCTACCGGAGGAGTTGGTTGTTGAAGGGCCATAGAGGGGATAGTCGGCTTGGGTCTTCTCTTATAGACTTGTAACGTTCGTTCTTCAGGTGCCAAATCAGAAGGTGGATCAATATTCACAATGTCAGGTAACAGAGTGGGTGCCAAAATATCACAGGATAAGGAAGCCGTGTTACCAGAATAGTATGGTAGATGTTCAAAAAGCACTACTTCTGCACTAACATACCAGTGTCGCATGATAGGATCATAACAACAATATCCTTTTTGTGTTTAGGAATATCCCAAAAAGATGCATTTTGTGGAGTGACTGTCAAGTTTCGTCATCCCCGGATAAAAGTTTTTAACAAAGCAAGTACACTCAAAGATGCGCGGTGGAACACAAAAAAGTTGCGCATCTGGAAAGAGAATGCTATATGGTATCTAATTATGCAAAACAGAGGACGACATGCGATTGATAAGGTAGCAAGCCGTTGAAACAACCTTTGGCCAAAAACGCTGAGGAACATGATAATGAACAAGAATGGTGCAAGAAACCTTCTAGAGGATGTCGATTTTTGTGTTCAACAACCCCTTTTTGTTATGGGGTATAGGGGTATGGAGTCTGATGGATCGTCCTACGGGATGAGCAAATGTAAGTGACCGATTTTTGCATGAACTCAAGAGCATTGTTGGTGCGAAAGATTTTAATGTGTTTATTGAATTGAGTTTTAATTTCAGGAAAAAGGTGGTGATGGTGTCCATAACAGTGCTGTGATCTTCAAGTAAAAATAACCATGTAGCTCAAGAAAAATCATCAATAAATGTCATAAAATATTTAACACGAGAATGACTTGCAAGAGAACAGGGACCCCATATATCTGCATGAACAATATTAAAGTGCATTTAGAACCAATTTCTTTCTTTGCAGGAAACACAGACTGAGTTTGTTTGCCATATTTACAAGATTCACAGGAAAAAACTCTTATCAGCTATAGCAGGAAATAAATGTTTCAACTAAAAAGCAGATAGTGATAGCTAGATCAAGTGCAGAGGCAAAATATAGAGCTATGGCTCACATTGCATGTGAACTTCAGTGGGTTCAAAGGCTTCTCAAAGAATTTGATATAATTGATACTAGTCCTATTCTGATGTTCAGTTACAATAAAGCCTCTATTTTTATTGCGAGCAACCATACCTTTCATGAGCGCATGAAGCATATCGAGGTAGGCAGTCACTTTATTCGAGAATCTGTTCTTTCTGGCCGCATATGTACCCCACATCTCGATATTGAAAAACAAGTGGCAGGCATCTTCACCAAGATTCTACCTCACAAGGAAGAAAATGTCCGATTTTGATGCCATTTCGGTGGCCACATAATTTTTTTTGCCGAAATTTTGACAAATGCGTTCCTGACGTTTCGATGGAAAAATTAACGAATTAAATTATGAAATTTTACCAGAATTATCTATTAGTGTTGATCTACTCAAATATTCAATAGTATTTCATATTGGATATGTGGGGGTGGGGTTTCCTCATTTGTTTGTGAAGGACCCCAAACTATTTCGATGGAGAATTTTGATATCAATTTTCAATGGTGAAATCAATGAATCCAGTCATCATAGTTTGCAAGCACAAGAATATACTTAAAGTCTTAAAGACAAAAACCTAGAAAAGTAAGCTCTAGGTAGTCCATAACTCCATTTAGTACATTAAAAAAAATTTTCGATGGTCAGTGCGTTTCGATAGGCATTTCGATGTCCGTTGGCCATCTGTATCGAAATAATTGTGGAATTTCAACAATTTTGCCAAAATTTTAAACTGTGCTACCTCAAGCTCGATTCAAGACTCTAGTGGACAAGCTGTGCATGTTCGACATCTATGCTCCAGCTTGAGGGGGAGTAAAGAGATATGTTATATTTACTACTTACATGTGCTCTACTCTACTTGTTACTTGTGTTATTTATCCCATATTGCTTAGCTGTGTTATTGTTTTATTCCTTTTTAGCCCAAGCGGGCTTTCCTTGTTTGATCCAACATCGATCTTCATTATGATTGTCACGTCCAAAAAAATTGCAGAAGCGAGGGCCAATGGGTAACCGCGACCCTGTGTAGTAGAAGAAGTGCGACTCGAGGTAGGAGGGTGACGTCCACCACGACCACGACCACAAACACGGCCGTGACTATTATCAGCAGAGCGTACATTAAGAGCAGGGTGTTCAATAGCAGGAACAATAGTCACTGATGGTAAACGTTGAACACGTTTAAGCACATCTTGAAGAATAAACAGAGGATCACTAGAAAGAATTTGGTCAACAACTCTAGAAAACGAGGAAGAAAGTTCGACAAGAAACTGGACAAGTTATAGTTCATTGTGTTGACTCCGAGTTTCCTTGAGGTTAGAAGATAAAGGATGATATATTTCATATTCATTCCAGAGGGTAGAGCTCTGGTTGTAGTATTCTTCAACAGACACATCCGGTGAGAATTCCTTCCTTGCCAGGTGCTTGAAAATCTCGAATACCTTCTCGGGGTTTTGTTGATGGGAGTAGACAGAGAAAAGCTGATCCCACATGGCGTTGGCATCATGTAGGCAAAGGAGGGACTAACTGATCCTCGACTCGGTGCTGTTGACGATCCAAGACATAACCGGATGAGTCATCCTTACTCCACTGTGCGTAGGCTTGTTGTGTCTTGTCATCTGCCGATGCACCAGGAGGAGCTTTAGGGTCGGTAGTGATATAGTAGTGACCTTGTGCATTCACATACAAAATAAAGGAGGCCGACCAGAGATGCTACTTGAAGCCATCAAGTTTTACCGTGGTGACACAGAGAACATGGAGGCTTTGTAGATGCCATGACGCACAAATCTGTAGCCGATGTAGAGTAAGCAGCAGAAAGTAGCTTCAACAGTTTGAAGAGCGCTAGACAACACGAGGGCATAGACAGAATAGGGCCGGGATCAATAGATCCGAAGAAACCCGCTACGAGGTAGTATATGGTAGCAGTCAATCTGAGGCATCAGATTGTAGAAACCTGCAACGAGACAAAGTAGATGGAGGAAGAACCTACATCACCATGGAGAGAAACTTTACTCTCCCATGACCATGAGGCGTAGGGAGATAGCAAGCATAGACCGTTTAGAACGTCAACATGCTATTTTGAATGTGTCCGGAGCGAACATAAGGATAGGAAGAAGGGAAGGGAGGATTGTGCAGGCTAGATGATGAAGAGTGGGACGTAGGAAGGGGACAACAGTGGAGACGGGTGTTAGGATGGTGGTGGTGGTGACAATGGACTGTACATGGAGGGATTGGTGGGGTGGAGGGACGGCGACAACAAGGTGGTGGAAGGGTGGCGGCGACTGTGGCAGGGAAGGGGGGTATGGGGTGGCGGAAAGGAGAAAGGGAGGTGGGGGTGTGACAACGACAGGGAGGGAGGGAGAGAGGGGCGGGGTCAACAAGGAGGAAAGCAGGGGAAGGAGAAGGTGGCGGCGACAAGGGGATGGTGGCGGCGGGCAAGGAAGAGGGGGGAGGGGGCGGCAAGGAGGGAGAGGGAGGGAGGGGTGGCAGCTAGGTTAAGATTCGTGAAGCATTAGGGTTGAGAGGAGGGAGGGCTAAGGGGGATCGAAACTCTCTGATACCATATAGAAGAATAAGTTGAATTCTATTCAGTGAGTAAAATAGAGTACAATGCCTTCTCTTTTATAGGATAAGAGAATAAAACAATAACACAACTAAGCAATATGGGATAAATAACACAAGTAACAATAGAGTAGAGAACAAGTATATAGTAATTATAACATATCTCTGTAGTCACAGAATAGGGACCCCTGATATCAACACACACCATATCAAATATGGATTTAGAAGCAATAGTTTTTTTACTAGGATAATGAGAACAAGTTTGTTTGCCAAGTTGGCATGCTTCACAGTGAAAAATAATATCATATATAGTAGGAAGTATGCATTTCTACTTTGTAGTAGATGGGTGTCCAAGATGATCGTCCACTCTAGGCCAGACATAGAAGATAGCAGAGTAATAATAGTAGCACACAGAGTATCAAGGTAATATAAACCATTAGGTCCCTCATGGCCAGAACCAATCCTCATCTTTGTGCGAAAATCCTAAAAGACAACCATCAAGGCCAAAGGTAATCGAGCACTTGGCGATTTTTAACAGTTTTGCAAACAAATTGAAGATTTAAAAGAAATTTCGGACTTAGAGAGCAGAGTTGAGAAGGAGATTGGTAGGCATCTTAATTTTCCCAATGCCATGCTCCAGGGATTAAGAGCCATTTGCCAACATGACAACAAGAACAACTGATGTTTTCGAAAGATAAAAAAGCAAAATTCCTTGAGATATGGGCCGAGGCACGAGAATTGCTGACCCATCTATATTCACCATATGTAGTAGGGAAACAGGGAAAGCGGAACCTCATCTAGATGGTGACAACAATCTAAGCAGGTTGACGTTCTTGAAGTAGATTTTCAAACTCAGATTGGATTGAGTAAGTCGATGGAGTAGTAGAGCTAGAAGAGGTAAGCGTATCAGATTCAACGCCTTCGATAGTGATGCGATTAGCCCATTTCAGTCTACCATGTTTGGCCTAGCATCAATTTTCAGTATGATTATTGTGGCTACATAAGTTATAGTGCCTCTGTCCAGGAGGAGGCTGGCCATGTCGAGGCCCAGGGCCCCTAGAAGAGCGACTACGACCTCGACATGCCCGTGATCCCCTGATCTAACAACAAGCGCTGATGTATCATAAGAAGTTGATGGTAGAGAAGATACAAATGGAAGATGATGGACCCTCTTTAGGACATCACGAATAGTGGGCAAGGGGCCATTAGACAAAAATTTAATCAACAATGCTAGAGGAGGTAGGTAGACATGCAAGAAATTAGACTAATTGCAGCTCATTGAGCTGACGTTGGACCTCAATGATGTTAGGAGAAAGAGTATGGTAGACTTTAAATTCATCCCATAGGGCACAACACTGATTCTAGTAGTCCTTGACAGAGCCATCAATAGAAAACTCCTAGGCTAGATTCTTGAAGATCTCAAATACTTTCTTTTGATTCTGTTGTTGAGAGTAGACGTGAGAGTTGATCCCACATTGCTTTTGCAATCTGGAGGCTAAGGAGAAATTGGCTAACGTTCATTGACCATCCATGTCATCACCCTTGAATCTTCCTTAACCCAGAGGTCATAGGCCTATTTGGTCTTATCATTAATAGTCTCAACATGTGTGGTTGGGGAAGTAGTAATGAGATGAGAATATCGCCCTTGTGCCATGTCATACAACTCGAACGATGTATTCGTTAGATCTGTTCAACTTGATAATAGTAGCATACAACGGGGAAAGGCGTCGATGGACACCATGAGAGCGGACATATAAACACGTAAGTGAACACGCATAGTAGCAACAACTGATAGAGGGGTTCGACAAAACACGCCAAGCAACAACAAAGTATCAGACGATCAACAATAGCAACAATAGAATAGCGGAGAAACCCAAAACATTGACAAACGAGAAAAATGAAACCTATGTCACAATGTCATTTACAGGGAGAGTAAGGGAAGGAAGAGGTAGCGGCGAGTGAAGAGAGTGAGGTGGCAACAACGAGTGATTGGTGGTTGAAGGGATGGCGACAACTTTGACAGGTTCCGATGGCAGGATTGGAGGTGGCTGTGGGGGGCAGGGAAAGCAAGATGGGGTGGTGGCGGTTAGGGGAAGGGAAGGAGAGGATATGGCGGCGGCTGGAGATAGTAGATGGGAACGGTTCCACATGTAGGGAAAGGGAGGGCTGCGACGGCATGGAAAGGGGAAGGTGGCGGTGACTGGGTGGAAAGAATGATAGGGCGGTGGCTGGTTAGGATGCGGGAAGCATTAGGGTTAGGGTGGAGACATAGCGATAGGGTTAGGAGGATTATAATGCTTTGATGCCATGTAGAGTAATGTAATATTATTTGATAATTGAAACAATTACAAGACCTCCGTTTATCTAGGATATGAGAGGAAGACTAATTACAAAGATAAGCAATATGGGATAAAAGTAAAGAGGTAAAACAACATATAACACAAAAAATGAACACGACATAGCACAAGGCATGAAATATGTTAACGGAGCCCATGAAGGATTGCAGATACCAATATATCATTCAATTATGCAATTAAAGTATTGTCAATTTTTATTTTGTGACACCTTAGAAGTTATATCCAAGATGCTTTCTACTTTGGCTTTATTCACATGACTTGAGTTAATCCTATTTTAATGAAATGAACTATGGGTATCCTCAAACCATGCAACTATCTTTTTTAGATTTGGTTTTGAGTGCTCACATGTCTTTCCCATATGGTATCCTGAAGCCTAGTGTCTGATATTATAAAGATAGATAATATATTCTATATCCTTAGTCAATCAAGTGATGAATCTTGGCAACACTCTTCTCTAGTTTAAGACGTCTAGAGTTGTTTGTCGTAAAGTTATGCAGCTACATTTAGTGTGTTCCACGCTTGTTTCCTTAGAGCAGGCCTGTAGACCTATCGATCCATGTGTGAGAGGACATTGATACGTTTCCTGGTGATTTTGACAATGAAATGAAGTAACTTATGAAACCTTGCAAGAAGATGTATAGAGCAACAAACACTTATTTATGGAAATATTATCATTTGTTAAATGCATGTCACTCAGGGGATCATGTATGAGTGCACAACTCAAAGTGTGTAAGCAATTGCAAATATTTATATTATGCATGTTTCCTTAGCAGTGTTTTGAAAAGCGGTAATCGGTGTACGGGCGGACGGGGCATCGAATAGAGTATATGCGGTATGCGGGAGTATAAGAGGGAGTATAATCAGTTTTGGATTTTTTTACTAAATTAATTATAAATACATAAATTTATATATTGACCATTATAAATGTATAAAATCACATCAAACCAAACACACACAAGACCAGATGACTGCAATAGTATATGAGAGAACACATAGTAACACATTATTGCACATGACTGGTTGAACAAATAGTAACTACAAATATATGCCGACATAAAAGACAATTAAGTGACTTATTACTAATGACTTATAACAAATAATTGCATATATATTTCTAATATGAAATTGCAACAGTAGTATTTGAAATGGAGATGAATGGAAAACAGGGCAGTAATAAGGGACAAGTTCAATCTTAGATTAATAGTTGGCTTAAGGGGGAAATGGAGGAGTAATTAGAGGAGGCATCCATTTGCATCAAATAAATAATTAGAAACAATGACTATATTTGAGAAGAGAAAATCAATAATAAGAAGCAATTCCATGATCATTAAACTATGTACTCATTGAGAAATTAGGGAGACAAGACCAAATATTTAAAGAGGGTGAAGGGAATGTAAATGTAATGATCAACAATAGGTTTAAAAAAAATCTGTAAAAAAATTCTGTAGCTATTGGATTTAAAAAAGCGGCCGATTAATCGCCGATTATACTCCCGATCGGCCGATTAATCGGTCCTGGACCTATTATAAGTCCGATTTGCTATATACGGGGTGGTAGGTACACCAAACCGATTATTTGGCCGATTAGACCGATTTCCTGAACACTGTTCCTTAGGGAAGGCATGTGGACCAATGCGTCCATGTGTGAGGGGAGGAAATTGAAATATTTCCTAGTGACTTCTAAGATGAAATAAAGTGACTTATGAAATCTTACAAGCAAATGCATGCTTCCCATATAGTTGTTTTATATTCCCAGTATTTCATTATGTTATTTATATTTAATGTTGGACTCTTATGTAATTTTCCCAATTGTATTATTAATAAAAGGAGAGGTAGCACATTGCTTCTCTCACACACGTTGCGTATTGCAACACCCTAATTCTCGGTTTACATACATGATACTAGAATAGTCTGTTACTAGGGACGTGTTGCAGCCGTCGGGTCTAACCAGGCAGTGCCGCAGGCCATTGGGACCAGCAGCAACAGTGTCACCGGCTGTCGGGGCCAACATGGCCGCAATCACTAGCCACCGGAGCAGGCAACAATGCCGCCGCCAACCAAGGGCACCAGAGCCGCCACTGGCGCTAGCGACAACCAGCTCGACAGCCGTTGTTGGGGCCAACAGGCCTACAGCCGTGGTCGGTTCTTCGGCCGGTAGTGTGGGCGTCTTCGGATCTCTCAAACGAAGTTCTAAAACTCCAAACCGAGGAGTCCGCGTCTAAGTAGAGATTTCCTAATCACATCTCCATGTGTGATTAGGAAATATTCGCTTGAGGGCTGTCGATGCGTTAGAAACGCATCTTGTCTTTTGTGAAGTGACATGTATCTCTCTATCACTCTTTTCATTGTGACGTGCATCTCTCTGTCACATTTTTCGTCAATCAGACATGTATCTCTATGTCACCATTCTTTTATCTCAACTAAGTAATGGAGGAGAATGAAACTTCTGTTGTCTACAATGAGGTGTCACCAATTCCCTCCATCAAGTTGAATGGGAAGAATTTTCTTTTGTGGATGAATGCTGTCCATACCGTGCTAGAGTCTAGAGACAAGGCGAAGCACGTTGATTCTGATCCTCCAGCAACCACTGACAAGGGATATGCAGAGTGGAAGCGTAATAACAATCCGGTGAAGACATGGCTGTGGGGGAGTATGGAGTCTGATATTGCTGCTAGTTTCATGTTCTACTCCATTGCAAAGGAAAGCTTTTAAGAAGCATTGCTCTCAAGAGAAGAATGCCCTGTGTCGGTTCATGAGATATGATCGTCTTTTTGTAGAGCAATATGGAGACAGATCATTGGAGGAATACTTTGGAAAATTCAGTCTATTGCCCAAGAGCTGAGTTTTTATCATCTTGTGACTATTGAAGAGCAAATCAAGGATAGAGATGACTTGGTTACAACTAAGTTCTTATTTGGGTTGATCCCTTCTTTCAATTTTGGACGCAGTGTTATTCTGGCTGCTGATAAACTTCCTAGCATTTAGGAAGCCTACTCCAGGATTCTGCAATCTAGCTTTGAACCCGTGCAGTCTACTGCGACTCCTTCCTTTGGTGAATCTTAGGCATCCATTGTTACTGTAGTTAGAGGAGGACGTATAAGTGTTGGACGAGGAGGGTCCACCAAGCCCAAGTGTACCTTCTGTGGTTGTCCAGGACATGCTGTGAAAAAGTGTTGGAAGAAACATGGAAGACCTGCTGCGCCACCTGTTTGGACAACCCACTTTATTGGAGGCAATGAGTTGTCTGAGCCTCCTGCTTCTATACCTGCTTCTACTTCTGGATCTTCTAGTATCACTCTCACCAAGGAAGAATATGATAGATTTATTTTAGCCATTCAACATCTAAATGTGGGAGCCTCTTCTTCAGCTCACTTGGCTTCTACTACTGTAATCCAGTTTCTTCTTTCCTGGCTTCCAGTTCTTCTCCTTCCTGGGTGGTTGATTCTGGAGCTTCGCAGCATATGACTGGTATGAAGAAACTGTTCACTCCATTGACTCATATATCCCACACCAGTCTGTGACATTAGCTGATGGATCAATGCGAAAAGTATTAACCAGTGGATATGTTTTTCTTCCTCCTAAGTTTGACCTTAGATCTGTACGATGTGATTGAATTTCCGTTCAATCTTCTTTCTATTGCAAAAATTAATTGACTGTGAAATGTACAGTGACATTCGATCCTTGTTTTGTATTACAAGATCTCAAGAGTATGAGGACGATTGGTGGGGGCCTAGGAAAGGTGATCTTTACCTCTTTCATGGTGCAAGTCTGTTGCTGCTCTGGCTCCTGCTATCCTTTTGAGCGGTTCTCCCTTACTCTGGCACTACAGATTTGGCCATCCTTGTCTGGAGAGTTTGTGGAAGTTAGAACCGATGTTGTCACATGAGTCCTCTTTAGAGTTTCAAACTTGTCAATAGGAGAAACATCATAGGATGTCTTACCCTAGTCGTGTCAATAAAGGGTTCTACGCCCCTTTGATATAGTTCACTGTGATGTATGGGGTCCTGTAAAAGAAAGCAGTTATAGTGGTTTTCGATATTTTATTTCCTTTGTAGATGATTTTTCTCATATGACATGGATCTATCTGTTGAAGAATCGAGAGTCTGTTTTGTCCATTGTCAAACATTTTCCTCAAGAAATAAATGTCCAACTTGATTGCAATTTTAAAATTCTCCAGTCTAATAATGCGTTGGAATATGTTCGACATGCTATGGCTGATTTTCGTAGTTTTGTTGGAATGATACATCGTACGTCCTGCCCTCACACCCCTCAACAAAATGGGGTGGCTGAGAGGAAAAATAATTATCTTCTTGATATTACCGGGACAATTATGTTTCAATCCAATGTTCCTATTGGTCAGATGCTTTATTGACTGTGTGCTTTCTTATTAATAGGCAACCTTCTTCTGTTCTTCAAGGAAGCACTCCTTTCTGTGTTTTACATCCTAATGATCAACCATTTCTTGTTCCTCTTAGGGTGTTTGGTTGTACCTCTTTTGTTTACAATTGTGATCCTAAAGTTGACAAATTGTCTCTCATGTCTATTAAGACTCTCCTTCTTGATGTCACTTTCCATGAGTCAATGTCATATTTCTCTAGTGTTTCCAGTAAGGGGAAGCAATTGTGTGAAAGTGAAGAAGTGCCACCATCACAAATCAGTGAGGGAGTGTTACCACCACCACATAGTGAGAGAGTGCCACCTATCATTCATGAAGATACATGTGTATAATTCAAGAAGAGCCATCTAGAGATGTTCCTTTAATTCAATAATACTCACAGGTATATCACAGAAAAAAGCAGACCAGATCATGATGAGGTAGCGACTCTAGTCCATGAGCCTTCCCCATCTTCCTTTGCTCAAGAGAATCCTGAAGATCCATCTGATCTCAATGTTCCCATTGTTGTCCACAAAGATATTCACACTTGTACTATTCGTCATCCTATTGCGAGTGTTTGCTGGTTGTCCAATTTATCTAAGTAGGCTCGCTCCTTTTCTCTTAGGATTGATTATGTGATAATTCCAAAGAACTATGTTGATGCCATGAAGGTGTTGGTTGGTTACAAGCTATAAATTTTGAAATGTCTGTACTTATTCAGAATGAAACATGGGAGCTTATGGATTTACCTGCAGACAAGAATATTGTAGCTTGCAGATGGGTATTCACTGTCAAACATAATCCAGATGGTTCAATAGAGAGGTGGAAAGCTAGACTGGTGGCAAAAGGATATACTCAGACATATGTGGTTGATTTCTTTGAGACCTTCTCACCTGTGGTTCGTCTTAATTCTGCGAGGGTTCTTATCTCTCTGGCTACCACGTTAGACTGGCCATTATTTCAACTCAATTTCAAAAATGCCTTCCTACATGGTGATCTACAAGAAGTATACATGGAGCAACCTCCTGGATTTGTTGCTCAAGGGGAGTGTCAGAAGGTGTGTAGGTTAAAGAAAGCCATTTGTGGGTTGAAACAATCTCCTCAAGATTGGTTTGACAAATTCAATGCTATTGTTTTATAATTCGGCTTCTCACATTCTGTGATTGATCATTCCTTGTTCTATTCTGGTTCTTCAGTTGGATCTATTAGTGTTGCAATATATGTTGATGATATTGTTATCACTGACAATGATTCTGTTGACATATCCAATGTGAAGGACGAATTGCAGAAACACTTTCATACGAAGGATCTAGGGAAAATTGAGGTATTTTTTGGGCATTGAAGTACTTTGATCTCATACATGTACTAATTTGTCTCAAAGAAAATATGTATTAGATCTACTTCATGAGACAGGAATGAGGGAATCCAAGCCTGTGTCTACTCCTATGGATTATCATGTGAAGGAAAATGCTGATGATGTTGATTATTTAGATCCAGGGTATTATAGGAAGATTGTTGGTAAGCTAATATAGTTGATAATGACTCATCCTGACATTCAATGTTCAAAATTTCATCGAAATTGGTGAAGTTTCGCTAATTATTTCTATGCCGCCAATGATCGGACATAGAAATGGCCTTACGTGTCTGTATGTAGGGAATTTTGCCAGAAAAAAATTAAATTTCGACGAAATTAGGTAAATTTCGATGAAAAAGGCCCATTTTGTCCGCATTTCGACGAAATTTTGAGAAACACATCTATTATTTCGAGAAATGGGGTACGATGTCTACAGATTTTACTATGTGATTCTTTGGGCTTGTTAGGGGCAATCTAAGTTATGTTTCTTCTCTTCCTAACCTAATTCTACCTCTCTCTCCTATATCTCTCACTTCTATAAAGATCTACAAAGGAAATATTTAAAAATGTGTGCGGGAGTGATATCTATGACTATGATGACCCACTAACTTTCATTTTTGAGGTCACATGATTTATGTTATATAGTGCACAAAATTAGCATGACTATCGAGATATTTTGTATGTATGCCATTATCAATCACACCTCTAACTACATGGTTGCCTCCTATAGGCTCTTGCTACAGAAACACACGACGATGAACAAAGCTTGAGTTAATCCATTAGTATGCATTTTATCACTTGTAAGCATATGGAGATTAACAGTGAGACATATCTATGCTTGTATAAAACAAAATAAACATGAGCCAATATGTTGATAGGTATAATCAACAAGGAGGGTGACAACCATCATGGCTCAACTAGATGCATAAACCAAAGTTGTCTCATGCTTCCTCAGTACTCACTCACATACCACTGCGACATTGTTTATGTACTACATCCTGTCATCCTACTGAGAGGTCCTACCATCCTAGATCATGCTATGTTTCCATAAATTTGTGTCTTTAAGTCTATATATTGTGCTTGCAAACTATGATGACTTGATTCATTCATTTCGTCATTCAATTGACCTTAAAATCTCCATCGAAATTGTTCAGCTTCCTTCACTCACACATGAGGAGACCCACCCCTCACATATCCAATATGAAATATTATTGCATATTTGAGTAGATCTACACTAGTAGATTGTTCTGGTAAAATTTTGCTAAATAATTTGATCATTTGGTCGTCGAAATGCCAGGAATGCATCTGTCGAAATTTCCGTCGAAATTTGTCGAAAATTCTGTTCCTGTGGCTATCGAAACGGCGTCGAAATCGGACATTTTCTTCCTTGCTGATATTTCCTTTGTTGTAGGAGTGGTGAATCAACATATAAGCTCACCAATGCACTCACATTGTACAACAGTCTGTCGCATTATGAGGTATCTGAAAGGAGCTCCTGGAAAAGGGATCACATACTAATATAGTATAGACCTGAGACTCCTAAGTCTACTCTTGTTCTTACTGGCTATAATCATCATCATCAACTAAGCCTCAATCCCAACTATGTTGGGGTCGGCTACATGGATCCTTTTTTTCCGTTCAGCTCTATCATGGGTCATATTCTGGTTGAGATGTAGAGATTCAAAATCTCTCTTTATAAGCTCTTCCCATGTTAATTTAGGCCTTCCTCTTCTTCTATTAATTGTGCTTGCCTCAATAGTGTTGTTTCGTATGGGCGCATTAGTCGGTCTGCGTTGCATATGTCCATACCATCTGAGTCGGCCCTCGCGCAACTTGTCCCCAATGCTCGCCACCCCCACTTTATTCCTGATATAGTCATTTCTCAAGCGATCTTTTCTTTTCTTCCCACACATCCATCTCAACATACGCATTTCAATCACGTTCATCTTGTTGAGTCCTTGTTTCTTCACCGCCCAACATTCACTCCCATAGAGCATGGCTGGCCGTATAGCAGTTTTATAAAACTTGCTTTTTAGTCTGAGAGGGATCTTCCGATCACATAACACTCTAGTTGCACTCCTCCATTTTAACTATCCTACAGTGATCCTACAACAAACATCATTTCGGACATCCCCATCTGTTTGAATGATAGAGCCCAAGTAACGAAATTTATCACATTTTGGTATATCTACTCCGTGCAATTTGGCTCCACCATTCACACTGCGAGATTGGTTGAAATTGCAATGCATATACTCAGTTTTGCTCCTACTAATCATCAATCCATTTGATTCCAGTGCCTTTCTCCAAAGTTCAACTTTATCATTCAAACCATATTTAGTTTCGTGAATTAATACAATATCATCAACAAATAACATACACCAAGGAACATCATCCTGGACATTCTTTGTCAACTCATCCATAACAAGAACGAACAGATTTGGGCTAAGTGTGGATCCTTGGTGTACCCCAACTGTGATGGGAAATGTTGGTGTCTCTCCTCCAGGAGTCTTCACACTTGTAGTAGAACTACCATACATGTCTTTAATCAAGTCAATGTATTGGATTGACACACCCTTTTTCCTCCAAACTATCCACAAAACTTCTCTGGGTACTCGATCAAAAGCCTTTTCCAAATCGATAAAAACCAGTGAAGATCTCTTTTTCTTTCCCTATACTTCTCCATAAGCCTTCTTATCAGAAAAATAGCATATGTTGTTGATCTACCAGGCATGAAACCAAATTGGCTGTATGTAAATGCAAATTGGGCTGGTAATCTGAATGGCAGAAGATCCACATCTGGGTATTGTACTTTTCTAAGAAATCACCTTATCACCTGGAAAAGTAAGAAGCAGAATGTTGTGGTCCGTTTTAGCACAGATGCTAAGTATAGAGCAATGTCTCATGCTTGTTGTGAGTTATAGTGGATCCAATCCGTGGTTTCTGAATTGCAAATTCCTATGATGTCTCATGTAGAGCTCAGATAATCAAGCTGCTATCTATATTGCCAAAAATCCAGTCGTCCATGACCGCACTAAACATATAGAAGTTTATTTTCATTTTATCAGAGATCAAATCAAGAATGGGAAGGTGGTGACTCCTCATTTCAGATCTGAAGACCAACTTGCTGATGTTCTTACAAAGCCATTGGGTCTAGCAATGTTTCAGAGTTTTAGTAACAAGCTGGGCATACATGATGTGTACGCTCCAGCTTGAGGGCGAGTGTTAATATAGTTGTTTTATATTCCTAGTATTTCATTATGTTATTTATCTTTACTGCTGGACTCTTATGTAATTTTTCCAATTGTGTTATTAATAAAAGGAGAAGTAGCGCATTGCTCCTCTCACACACGCTGCGTATTGCAACAACCTAATTCTCGCTTTACGTACAATATCATATGTTAGATGCGGGTCACTGGGGATCATGTGTGAGTGCACAACTCAATTGAGTCTGTGAGTGATTGTAGATATTGATATAAATTATAGATTCAACAATTAAAAAATGCTAATTTTTGCCAATGAAGTGGCACCCCAGTGGTAAAAGTGATGATGTAAGACCGAGATGTCATGAGTTCGAACCCAGGCAACGAGATGAATGAATCGCCAATTAAAAAAATGCTAATTTCTATTCATGCCGACTTAGACATTACATGTCTTATTCCACACCTATTTTCAATTTTTTCCTCAATGCAATGTACTATGGGTTATCCCTAAACTATTTTAGGTTTGATTAAGTGTTCATAAATGTCTTTCCTAGATGGGTATCCTCAAGCCATACGACTTGTATAATAAAGATGGTGTTGGAGTTGTTAGCTTATTATGTATATGGTCCCGAGTATACTTGTCCCATTAGGGTTTGAGTTCGCTTCCTTGTAAGTGTTCTTCTCTCCTATATTTAGAAGTGAATTTTTATCTAAGAACTATCTCATTAGCCTCCATCTTATTTTCCACATGGTACCAAAGCAGTTATCAAACCCTAATTGTAGAGGAGAGGAAAAAATTGCTTGCGAGCAATACTGCCTGTCTTGGTGTAGCTGCCTGCCGGACATATGTCCTCTCTCCATGATTGCTTCTTCACAACATGTTGTTGCTACTATAAAGTTCCATCTGTCACTTATAAAACAACTGCCCAACTACTTTCTGCCTCTAAACCTTTTTTACCAGTCACATTTTTCTTTTATTGTTGCTGCCCAATTTTGACCCATTTCCGCTATTGCATCATGGGTATACTCATCAATCAGTCTGTTCACATCACTTTCTTTGCGGTTGGTGATGAACTTGCAAATCAGACATGTTGGAACACTCACACGTGACACATGCATATCAGATGAA
Source organism: Alisma plantago-aquatica (assembly GCA_963693085.1). Classification (NCBI taxonomy): domain Eukaryota; kingdom Viridiplantae; phylum Streptophyta; class Magnoliopsida; order Alismatales; family Alismataceae; genus Alisma; species Alisma plantago-aquatica. The sequence goes on along the minus strand of OY856413.1, from coordinate 511,949,697 downwards.
AACAGAGGCACCACAATGAAGAGAAAGTAGGCTATATGGGCTTCGTGGATGTACAACATCGTGAGCCTCATTGTTAGCGACTTAAATGGCCGCAATTGGTTGGCAAGTAGCCTGAGAGCGTCACGTCCCAATTGGACCTCGTGTTCCCCAACACGCCTTTCCCCGTTGAAGGCAAGTTCGATGTCGAAGGTATCTTCCCACCTCCGTACTACGAATGGTTCCCATTCAATAAGACTTTCATCAAGTACTAGAACTTCTAGGAGTGCCTCAAGTGTTACACATTTACAACTTCCTCAATTTTTTTGTGACTTTCTCCCTGTGAGACATAATAATGAATGTATTGAATTGATTCTATTAATAAAAGACATACAGTCCTGTCCTATATATATAGGAGCAAGGAAGAAACCCTGAGACTTGGGGCTCAAGTAATCTAAACGGGCTGAGACACTAAAGGCCCACTGACTAATTAACCTATTAACTAAATAGGCTAATATGTACTCTCTAACACTCCCCCTCAAGATGGATCATTGGTGAAACACATGTCCAAGCTTGGAGTTACAAGACTCGATAAAACAATAAAAGAAATGATAAGTGAAAGAAAGATAAATATCACTCCCCATACAAAAGATTGATACTCCCCCTTAAACAATACTCCCCCTACATCATATGACGATGACACCTCTCTCCTTGACTTCAATGACTTGTATTATGTAGGCTGGAAATCCTCGAGCTTTGAAGGTTTTTTGGAGTGCATCTGGAATGAAGAACATCTGATCGGTGGAACCTGAATACTACAACAGTAATTCGCCACTTTGAAGCAGATAATCACCAATACCACGACTATGCCATCTTCCTTGGAATACATACTTAACGCGGCACGAACACGGATACACAATGATGATGTAGCAGTAGCGGGATCTTCAAATCGTCTGACAAATGTGAATAACGTGGCACGAACACGAACGGACGATATGTTGATGATGCAATGCATGTACCAAACTCCGACGCATGAACCTTGGGTGCTTGACGGGAAAGGAGATCATCCATCAAGGAAAATCCCAAGTAGATCAACAGAAGGTGATGCTAAAACAACAAATGCAGCTCAGAGATGACTAGACTTGGCAGGCTTGAAATTGATGAGCTTCTGAGAAGTCTGAAGAAGCACCATCCGTCTCTCAAGAATGCAACAAGAGTGATCAACTGAACCACCATTAATACTGAAGGAAGAGGAGACAAGAGGGATAAAATATACGTAGCAAACTCTTGTCGTCACGTACATAATGCAGTACGAACGCGAGAAGCTTGGTGTCAACGTTGCAATGGAGATCCTTCAATGCTGTCTAGAAGTGGAGAACAAACATGCTGAACAATACAAAGCTCCATGAAGATAGTAGCCTGGAATATATGTATCATCACTCTCATCTTTCTGTCATACTCTCACTCATGCTCTCCCTCATACTCTCTCTCTTCTCATACTTTTCTTCTCCTCTCTATCCCCACACACCAAATACGACGAGAGTGAGTATATGGTGTGGAGGAAAGGATATAGGACCCCCCGCACGTGGAAAAGGGGATACACACATGATGGGTGGAAGGGTGGAAAATGAATTGGTGAAGAAGAGAGGAATATGTGAAACTGAGATGTATAGTATGTAGAGAAGAGAAACCGATAATCGGAGAGGAGATGCTAAATGGGTCAATATAAGATCTGAGTAGAAAAATTAAATGGATCTAATCCCAACCCGAAACAACATTTGTCAGACCCTTAGGATATATGATGTATTGGATTGATTCAATTAATAAAAGACGTACAACCTTGTCCTATATATATAGGAGCAAGGGAGAAACCCTGAGACACTAAAGGCCCACTAACTAATTAACCTATTAACTAAATAGGCTAATATGTACTCTCTAACACTCCCCTATACACTATCTCTATTCCTAATCGGGTCCTAAATTGAATCTGATTTTTAGTCTAATTTAATGTTCAAAATTTCGTCGAAATTGGCGAAATTTCGCTAATTATTTCGATGCCGCCAATGATCAGACATAGAAATGGCCTTACATGTTTGTACGTAGGGAATTTCGCCAGAAAAAAATTATATTTCGACAATTATTTTGAATTCTGACGAAATTAGGTAATATCAATGAAAAAAGGCCCATTTCGTCTGCATTTCGACGAAATTTCGAGAAACACCTATTATTTCGAGAAATGGGGTACGATGTCTGCAGATTTTACTATGTGATTCCTTGGGCTTGCTAGGGGCAATCTAAGTTATGTTTCTTCTCTTCCTAGCCTAATTCTACCTCTCTCCTATTTCTCTCACTTCTATAAAGATCTACATAGGAAATATTTAAAAAGGTGTGTGGGAGTGATATCTATGACTATGATGACCCACTAACTTTCATTTTTGAGGTCACATGATTTATGTTATAGTGCGCAAAATTAGCATGACTATCGAGATATCTTGTATGTATGCCATTATCAAGCACACCTCTAACGACATGGTTGCCTCCTATAGGCTCTCGCTACAAAAGCACACGACCAAGAACAATGCTTGAGTTAATCCATTAATATCCATTTTAACACTTGTAAGCATATGGAGATTAACAGTGAGACACATCTATGATCAACAAGGAGGATGACAACCATCATGGTTCAACTAGATGCATAAACCATAGTTGTCTCATGCTTCCTTAATACTCACTCACAAATCACTGCAACATTGTTTATGTACTAAGTCCTGTCATCCTACTGAGAGGTCCTACCATCCTAGATCATGCTATGTTTCCATAAATTTGTCTTTAAGTCTATAACTTGTGCTTGCAAACTATGATGACTTAATTCATTCATTTCACCATTCAATTGACCTCAAAATCTCCATCGAAATGCCCATTGAAATTGTTCAGCTTCCTTTACTCACATAAGGAGCCTCACCCCCTCCCCCTCACGTACCCAATATGAAATATTATTGTATATTTGAGTAGATCTACACTAGTAGATTGTTCTGGTAAATTTCGTTAAATAATTCGATCATTTGGTCTTCGAAACTCCAAGAATGCATCTGTCAAAATTTCCATCGAAATTTGTCAAAATTTCTGTTTCTGTGGCTACCGAAACGGCGTCGAAATCGGACATTTTCTTCCTTGGTCTAATCTTTCTAAGGGCTGGACAAATCTGACTTTTCAGGTCACACAGAGATCCATTTATTTTTCTACCTGCATCTGTCTAATCAGGTCATGTTGCAGATTCACTCGTGTTATCAGTTCCAATAAAAAAAGAGAACAAAAGACTCTGTGCTAGATATAAAAGCAAAAAAAAGAGAAGGGACACCACTATGTTTTTCTTTCCTCTCCATGTGGTCTCCTAACCCACGTGGTTGCATTTATACCGATAGTTCTTTATGTTGGGTGCCGTAATTTACATATCTATTCCTCTGCCCGTGTTTATGCCTTTCCACCCCAACCACTCGCATGATCTTTTCTATGGTTGGCGTGCAGGGGAGAATAGAGGAAGATTTGTAAAGCGAAGAGATGAGATGGAGGAGAGAAGATGAAGAGAGGAAGCCATGCCATTCTTAGTTAATATAAGATTATTTATCCAACCATGTTGTCAAGTTCATGCATCTTTATCTGTGTATTGTCGAGACCTGGTATTGCACATCATTCCGATAGCAGCAAATCTAAAACACATGCCCGCTTGCTATAACACAATATTCCTATATCAATACTTTTATCTAAACTATCGCACATTATTTTGGTGTTGGTGCTTCTTGTGCGGAACTATTTCGACAACAATACACATTTCTTCACCATCTGCAACTTTGAATGCTCGCTGAAGATTCTGATGTTTATTCATGATTACACCTGCGGGTCTGACGATCATCAATTTCAGGGGAGTCTCATATGCAATTACTACTTCTATCCTGGTGCTATCTTCTTCATGGGGAGTGTTAGAGTACTTAAATTGTTGTATTGCAAAATTTAAAGGAAGATCATTTCTTGTCTGGGGAGTCCAATTTCTGTATAGGCTAGTTTATCTTTTTTGTTATTAGCAAGTTGGACATCCATTTCACCCGTGCTCCAGCTTGAGGGGGTGTTGGGAGTTATCGGTTTGTACGTGTATGGGCCCAAGTGTACCAAGCAACAAAGCACGGCGTTGAAATCAGACAATGACAAGATTCTATGAAAAGAATCAACCTGAGGGGTGTTGGGAGTTATCAGTTTGTACGTATATGGGCCCAAGTGTACTTGACCCATTAGGTTTGAGTCTGCTTCCTTGTAAGTGTTCCCCTCTCCTATATATAGGAGTGAGGTTTTGTCTAAGAAACATCTCATTAGCCTCCATCTTATTTTTCACACAAATAATATGTTCGCTGTCTTGAAGCAATCTCTCCATGAATGTTTATTTAGAGCACGTGTGTGGACCAATGGATCCATGTGCGAGGGAAGGAAATTGAAGTGTTTCGTGGTGATTGCAACGACAAAACAAAGTAACTTATAAGCCCTTTCAATAACAAGGTATACACCAAAAGACATTTATGCAATAATATCATGTGTTAGGTGGTGGTGGTGGTGGTGGTGGGGGGGGGGTTCATGTGTGAGTAAAGAATCAATTGAGTCTGTGAAGGATTACAAATATTAATATAGTTTTTTTTTTCAAATAAACAATTGCCAATTTGCTGTTTATGACAACTTATAAATCACATGCCAGGTGTTTTCTAACTTGTCAAGTCATCATAGTACACACTTTCTAATTTCAGTTTGAAGAAATGAACAATGAGTATCCTTGAGCCATGCAACTATCCTTTACTCAGTTGGTTTTGGGTGCTCGTAATGTCCTTCCCTATGTGGGTATCCTCAGCCAGGCATCTAGATAATATGGTACCTACCTTCAAGCAATGAAGTGACATCTCAAGGAAAGACTGCTTTACTCGAGTTCAAGAGGTCAAGAATTGTGGCCTTCTTAAAGTTATGCAGCTACGTTTATGCATTCCAGGCTTGTTTCCTCAGAGCACGTGTGGACGTATTGGCCCTTGTGTGAGGGGAGGAAACTACACTGTTTCCTGGTGATATTGAAATGAAATGAAGTAACTTATGCAACTTTGCAAGCGCTAGGTATTAGACAAAATGTCACCTTTTTGTGCAATAGATATATGTTAGGTGTGGTCACTGACTTGGGGGGGGGGTGTCTTAATGTATGAGCAAGGACTCCATGTAGTCCGCAAAGTGTTGCAAAGTCTCATCTGTAATGAATCCTCGATTGCTATTTGTTACAATTCACAAGTTACATGCAAGGCGCTTTTTACCTAGACTTGGTCTGCACAACTTGTTTTAATTTATTATTCAATGAAATGAACTGCGGGTATCCTCAAGCCATGTAACTATTTTTTGAAATTTGATTTTTCAGGCTGATAAATGCCTTTTCCCCATATGGGTATCCCCAAGCCATGCTGCTTATAGTATAGAGATATATTACATGTTACCTATGCTCAAGTAATCAATCAAGTGCTCTCTCGGTGAAACACCTTTATTTTAGCTCGAGGTCAAGAACTGTGGCTGTCCAAACGTATACAGCTACTCTACGTGTCATGTCTTTAGGCATGTTTTTCACAGAGCACATGTGGATCAATGGGTCCATTGTGAGGCAAGAAATTTGCAAATTTTCTGGGTGATTTTGACGATGAAATATAGGATGTAGGTTATGAACCCTTGCAAGCTCGATACTTAGACAAAAAGCTCTTATTTATGTATTAGTTTCATATGTTAGATGTTGGTCGTTAAGGGTGTCATTATGTGTGAATAAAGGACTCCATTGAGTCCGTAAAGGATTGCAGATAATAATATATATTGGGTTCTTCAATTAAGAACTTATTGATTGCTATTTGTTTCAACCTAGAAGTTTCATGAAGGCACTTTCTAAATCCACATAACCTGTTTTAGTTTCTATTTCAAAGAAATGAACCATGGGTATCCTCAAGCCATGCAACTATCTTCTTTTTTTGGATTTGAATCATTTGATTTTGAGAGCTCGTAAATATCTTTCACCACATGGTTATTCTTAAGATATGAAGCGTGTATTATGGAGATAGATGATATGCTACCAACGCTCAAATAATCGAGTGATATCTCTTGGCAAAGCCCGTTTACTCTATGTTCAAGAGGTCAAGAAGTCAAGAACTGTGTCTGTCTTTTTTGCATCTACATCTCATGTCTTCAGGCACGTTTCTTCGGAGCACGTGTAGACCAATGGCCTCTTGAGGGCGTCAGCCAGTAGCACTTCCAGATCTTTGGTTGGATTGAAAAAGCTCTGATACTCTTTTTAGTTTCCTTCCACTATCAATTATGCTCCATTTGCTGTTAATACCATGGTAGATCCATAGCTCGTTCTGTAAACACTATTCAACCTTCGGGGCATATGTGATCTACCTTCATTCTGTAAGCTAAATTTATTGATGTCTTCAGCAATTCAAATATATGACACAAGTGCTAAAAAAAGAATGTCTTGGTTGGAAGTAGATGACCTGAGGAACTGGCATGCCTGTTGTGATTGAATGTCTTGTTATGTATACAACAACTCTTTTCATAATTTTATAACTGTTTATACATAGATGCTTCAATAGTTAAGGTGTTCCTTCTGCTTAATCATTTTATAAGGTCTTCTAGGAGAACGATCTTTTACATATTGCAGTTCGTTTGGCTGATCCCATGACTATCATTTATTTCTCTCTATGGTTGGTTCCACGAGTAACATTTATATTTCTTTGCTTGTTTGCTGGCGCTTCTGCAATTTCTGTAGTTTCAACTGCCAGGATATAACATGTGCACATAAAGGAGAATTAGCACTGATCTGATGTAAATTAAACTAATAATTTTTTATAGGCTTGAGTACTTGAACTCAATTATTTTGCCAAAGTCAAACACTAGACTACATTTACGGCAATTGATCTTCCTCCTGGATTGAACAATCATCCAACTAAATTCTGTTTTTCTGTTTAGACAATAAAGGATAAATACATACGGGTCCAGCAATTAAATACCAGAGTACATTTCAGACAATCGAGCTATCCCATGGCTTGTTCAATCAACCAACTCGATTTCGTCGTTTTCTTTTGAAGGCTGATGCACAGTAAAGAATAAATAGTATCCAATCTGGCCATCACTGCAGCTGTCTACTACATGTGCTGTATTTTTTTTATGTTTGACAACCAGCCATTACTTCATATCATATGTTTCTGATTTGCAAATTCTGTTGCAGCTCGTGTTAGTGAAATCCGTCTAATTGCACTATGTTATCGAGATTGTACTTTTGTTATCAACCAACCAATTCTTTAGTGATGTGTAGCATATTTCTACCAATGTTTTCTCAACAAGGGCTTTCCTTCCCACGGCTGATGTGAAGGCAGCAGGCGCTTTCCTGTAGTTTCTATATGGCTGTGACTTACTGCGTTCCTCCTCTGTTTTGCCAGTTGCACTAGGCTTGTCCGGAGGCTGCTTTCCTGCATCTGCGGCAAAAATTGAATGACCAGTCAAAATTCAGTCATGAGGGGCGTGGTTTCTGTTTGCGATTCAAGTTACAGCATGGGTAGCTTCTGCTCGTTGCCCCCATCTAAATTTTTTACTCTTTATCCTTTCCTGAAGATTATCTGATTAAGGTTTTACTCTTCTTGTCTCTGTTGTGCTTGCGCATAAACTAACCTCCAGAGCCGAAACAGTTGTCGCCATGCACAGCAGCTCCACCATTGCTTCTAGCTCTCCTTTCAGAATCTTCGTGAGCTCAGTCAGCAACTGGCGAGTGGTGTCCACCTGGAGAATCCAAAACCTACACTGTGAAAAAAGGTCTCGCCGGAAGGTTACAAGAGGTGGCCTATGGTGATTTATGATGTATACTCCCTCTTGATTACCAGACCTGAACCAACTTCCATGCGTCAACGACGCATTGTTGGCTAAGCAAAATAATATTATGTATCTTTTCAATGCTTGATGATGTGTCATGATACTGATATTACATAGGAAGTTGTTGCAATACATTAAGTTTAAGGCGGGAGATTTGTTAACTTTATGATAGAAAATATCCATGTAACTGTATATTTGTTCTCAGAGTTGGCTGTAGCCTGAATGAATGAATCACTGCACGTTTGTGTGGGATGCCTGTTTCTTCCTTATTTTTGTTCCGTATTGTTTTAAGAGAAAACAGGGTTGAAATAGGATCGGTGTAAATGGTTTGACTACTGTCATCCATAAACCCCCTTGCTAGTTGCGTAACAATCATGAGAACGCGTCAACCCCCAACCCCAACATCAAAGGTTGCGAGAAGAGTTGGTCCTACTCACCGTGTTGTGGAGGCCTGCACATGCGGCCTCGATTACACGCACAACGCCCTCTGCCTCGGCCATAGCGTCCTCCAGATCGCTCACGTCAGCCTGCGATCCCCGGATCGTTTAGTAAAAAACTTCAAGGACGAGAGCTATATAGCGGAACGATAAACGAAAGGGTAGTTGGTATTACCGTTGCACCGTCGATCAATGGCAGGGGCATGCACAGTCCCTGCAATACCTCGGCAGACTTGTTGACGGCGATCATGGTACTGCCGCTGAACTCGTCGCACTGCTCCAGTAGCCGGATCTGTGGTACAAGGATGCACTTTACTTTTACACCGTGGCTTGCCCTCTCAACCACCTTCTTCTTTGAGGATACCAGCTTCCGCAGCTCCCGCAGTCGGACCCACGTCCCGAAGAGCCTCCTCTGTGGAAAGGGAAGTACCAAGCGGTGCTAATGAGTCCGGTCAAAGCCGGCTGAGGGAAATACTAGCAAGGAGGCGATCAATATCACCGAATGTTTCTCACCTCTGCACCGACCGTGTTAGCTTCCATGGTGATCTGGGCTCTGGCATTGGCGAACCTCCACTGGGCGTACCTGGTGGATAAAATTCTCAGCTGGTGCACCGCTTCCTCCTTCTCAGGTGCCGCCTTCCTCGGTCGCGACAGCAGCCCAGCGAAAGTTCCCTCTCTTCCTACTTTCTTACTCTTAATCACCTCTTTCTCTCCGCGGCCCAAGTCCTTGTTATTATACCCCAATCGAGGTGACCGTCCTGGGGATGGTGACCTGCCGGGGGACAGAGCCCAAGCCGACGTTGTCCCGCCGAAGCCAAACGCCCGACTAGCCGCCGCCTTGGCCTTGCTGGCCACCGGTGACGCACCAGCCCAGCGGCCGGAGAGGGCCGTCGTCCCCAGCGTGGCAGCAGTGCTGCAGTTGTCGTGGTTCTCTTTGGAGGAGGCAGAGGAGGTCGATGAGTCTGGGGAGCAGGGCTTGGTCGCGCTAGACTTGGAGCCGGACAGGAAGATGGCTGGAATTCGGGAGTTGGGTTTTACAAGCGGTGCGGCGCCGGCTCCGTCGTGGCGTCGGAGGTGCAGAGTGCCGCTGCGGCTCTTCTGCAGAAGGGCGTGACGCGATCGGGCTTGTTGCTTTGCAGCGCTACCGCTTGTGGCTTCCATCTTGGTACTGGCGTTGTTCCGAGATGGTTAAGCTAGCGCTTGTCGTCTTTCTCTCAAGTAGCAACTTCCGAAGCCCCAAGTTCAGGTAGCTCTTCCTTCCCGCGGGAAGTGGGAGCAGGGGAGTCGACGAGGCGTGCCCTGGAGACCAAAGAAGGCTTTGTCCCACGAGGATCCTTTTCCCATTTAGCCCTCGACTTCGTATTTCCGTTAGTAAGCGTTGTTCTTGTTCAGTTTTTATATATAAAAGCATGCTTTTTTAATAATAATTCTTTACGTACAAGCAAAAAGTGATTACTGTTTACGACTACTTTTTCTTATCCGACTTTAAAATGTCCAATGAATACCGAATTATGGTTTCTCAAACAAGACGTAAAGGGGAGCTTTGTAATTGAATACCCCCAATTACTTGTTCCACACCCGTATGCCCGAGTGACGAAATTGCTGCGGCAAAAAATTATTCTGTTTGGAAAATGCTCAATTAAGTACAACTGTTCTGGGCAAAATAGGAAGATTCCAGGATCCACTCCGCAGCACGTAATGGTTGATTTTTAAGGTGGGATAAAAGAAGAAGAGATGAGAGGGGCACATCCATCCCACCCTCTTTCTTCTCCTTTCCAGTCCATTCCCGAGGATATGGACGCGACTGTGCACGACCAAATAGACCTACACGAGATCCTATCTCCCTTTCGCTTAGAGTTGAAGGGAAGACAACTCTACTACACTAGTTTACATGTAATAAGGTGAGGCGTTCCATGGTGGTTACGGGGACCCCACTTTGTTGAAAGTTTTCCTTTCTGGCCTCCTCATTAAGCTGCAATACTAAGACGTGGTAGCATGTTCACCATTAATAAGATGACTTAATAGGAATTTGACTTTGCGTGTGATGATTGTTCTACTTGAATGCCTACAAAAATCAATCCATGAATGAGAGCGGACGTCATTCCATAAGAGATAAAATATTACTAGAAAAATATCACGACTTAAAAGTAATCGTTTCAGCGATAAAAATGTTTACTCAAGAGCACCGATTTTGAGGCGAGACGACCTAAATACTCCTAGAGATTTCATTCTCTAGTTTCTGTGCGATGCCTAAACGATTAGCTTCACTGCTACTTATTGTTAGATTAGACAGATGGGTACTAGCATGTTTTCTATTTAAAAATTTCCAGACATAAAACTCTCGTTATTGACTTCCCTTACTTTGGGTGAACATTATTGACTTCCTTTTCTTAGAGAAAGAATTTGAATAATCCACGTTCAAAAGCGGGTGGTGGGCTTTCTCCAAGGCTCTCAAATTAGAGGCTTTGCCCCCTTGTCAATCTAGGTAAGGGGGGTAATGAACTTAAGCCTTACAGTATATTAGTTGAAAAGAGGGTCTACCATACGTCGCGAAGAACATTGCATCATTAAAAGTCAGATTGACTGGAGAAGCTTATAGGATTCAATGATTCGAACCTAATGCGCCCGCAATAATACGGCCGTCCGTTGGTATCTGTTACAATATGTTACTAGCTCCGGCGTTGCCGCTGGAGGTCTCTATATTTGAACATATCTAGGTTCACAAAAGTTTGTAGTCAATCCATGCCACAAATGATGCCGATGAATTATTAGCTAACACAAACTGAGTACAAACTAATGTAATTGGAAGGGTCAATTATTATTGCAGATTTTCGCAACAACCTCTTAACCATCTCTAAAATTATCCAACCCATTCCGCGCTGACAACCTTACACGTCTTACACCTTCGTTAACATACCACCTACAACAAGACCGTAAGAAATGTCATGTCCACCATTTGTAGCTACCGCCTGTCCTACGCTTTTCTATCCATCTACTTCGTTGGCCAAGGGCATAATATACACCCATTTTGGTGAGTGTAATAGATCTTTCGTTTGTTATTCTAACTATGCTTTTGGGTATCTCAAGTTTATATGAACTAGAAGAACAATGAAATGGACAATTTTACCAATAGATATTGAGTTCTAATATTTGTTATCATGATACAACTCGTTCACTCCACAAGCTTACCAGATCGAACTAGCCAAGGCCATCTCCTAAATGAACCTTCTCTTTACATGCAAGAACTATATAACTTCAACAATATATGTTGGTTTTGTCAACTAGCTTATTTGCATCAGCTTAAAGGACCTATTAAAAGGCCCAAATCTTCCTTAATAGAAATTCACATTACTTCAACCCGATCTGGGTATTCAACAAACTCTTCAAATGTATCTTCATCGTAGTTTTCCAGTGTGTGAGATGTGACACAATCATCCACTTTGTATTAAATGACAACATCTTTCGGTTCCTTTATTGCTATATTCATATTGAACGTGATTTGTCATAAAAATGCAAAAAGTTAGATGTATGGAATTCACATCAATGAGTGTCCTAGTGATCTTTAGGAATGGTCGACCAAGTATCATAACGACTAACTCCCAACTTCAACACCAAGCAATTCAAAATTTGATGGCAGTATGTGCTTTTATACCTTCTCCAACATATTTTCAACAATTACCTTGGAATACCTAAAAGATAAATCTTGCATTTGCAAAGACATGGAAATTGGATTGGGTTTACCTAAACCCAACATTTTGTGAATAGCAAGTGACGTTCAATTTATGCTAGCCCTATGATCACAAAATGCACTATTAAAATTCAGATTTTCTTTGTGGCAATGAATTTAAAATGTAGCATGATATTTTTATTTGAGAGGAAAGTTAATTTGAATTGTAGCACTTACATTGTGGTTTGGTATAATGACTTGATTACAATGTAACCTTCTCTTCTTGGAGAGTACATTCATGATAAATTTTGCAAAGATTGACATTTATTCAAGAGTTTAAACAAATGGGATGTTTATGTGGACCCGCTTGAATGCCTTGACAAAGCTTTCAAAATTTGTCATACTTCGCTCGTCTCATCATTTGTGAGTAGGGAACTTTTTCTTGCTTGTCACTCAAATCTGGTGAATATATGTCTTGGATTTTCTTCCCCTCCTCCGCCATGTGTTGTGCCTCTGCTTCATTGCTGGTGACCTCAGCCAGATCATTTCTCCATGGTGCATGTGTTTTCTTCAGCTTGGATGGGATGAAATATGAGTTGTTGTCGCACCCTAGACAAAAAAATATATGATAGGATTCCTATTCTTTTGGAAGTGAAACTTTGTTCGACGATCACATGAAAAATAAAGATAGGTGTTTAGAAGCCACCATATTTTATACAAAATGAGGAAAAACATAATAAAGCATTTAGTCCACAGTGGAAAGCTGAGTCATCATCCAAGTCAGATGAATGAGAAAAAAGAACAAAACATACCCATAGAAATTAGGTTTAGCAAGCTTGTTATGAGTGTGGAAGGATCTCGATAAATCAGTATCCAACCGCTTTTAGGCGATTGTGAATAAAAGAGTGATTTTGGGACGACGATATATAGAAAACAAGGCGATCATATTTAAGCATGTTTTTATGGGCTAGCTTTTAGGGATTGAGATGTACATATCCTTCCCATCATTTCTCTAAAAGTCCTATTTTTTAGTTAGATTGGGGTCCTAATCACCTCATGAGCTCCCATATCAGAGGCCCCTCTATAGGGAGATAGGGCACAAATATAGGCAGCTGAAATAAAATTTTTACTACCCATTTCCTAAGAACAGTAAGATCATGTCAACAACAATGTATCTAGGAAGGAAGGCTTGTAAGGTTATACTTGGTCCTGGAGCAAGTCCAGTGACATTACCCTTACAGTAGCATCATGCTTCTTCTTCTTCTTTAGGCAACACCATGCTCCTTCAGCAACATCATCACTCGAATAATCATCACAAATGACCTCCTCCACAGAAGACAGTTGACGATGTCTTCCTAGCGGCAGACAGTGGCTTCCCGCCTCTAGAGTAGTACACGCAGACCACCGAGAACTCAATGTTGCCCTACCAGTCTGGCCAATGGGAAGGAGTTGTCCCCTTCTATAAGTATACTAGTTGCCAACATGCTCTCCCACAACTAATCCTCAGTTGTTCTCTCCCTCTCTATCCCTCCCTTTGACGGGTAGGACTTGCTCGGACTCTCTATTGGTTACCACAACCAGAGAGGACAACAATTGTCAGAGCAACTGTTTCTCAATTGTGTGTCTTGGGAAGCCCCCAGTACCCCTCTATTTATAGTAGATGCCACAGTAAGGGTCCCCAATCAATGAGAGAGTAGAAGGGTCCAGAATCATGAATCTTCAAGAACTTACACAGCACAAAATAGTCATTTCGCACAACCAAACACTTTTCACATGAGCGAGACGGTCATCTCGCTTAGCGAAACGATCGTTTAGTAAGTTTCCTATTCTAAATCAAATTAGTTTTCAATGCCCGATTAATGCTAAACATGACATCATCATCAATCCTTGTTCCAATCGAATTGGCAACTGAAGCGAACGACATGGGAAATGAACCGGTCATCTCACATAGTGAAACAGTCATTTCACATTGTGAGATGGTCATTTCACAAGTGAGATGGTCGTTTCACTTGTCCAGTGTTGGCAAAGTTCAACCAATATTGATTCCAATTGACCCGACACTCCAACTGATCATCTCAACACTTGAACCGATCAGTTCAGAGTCCAATCAATCAATTTTGAACCTCAGTTATTTAATTAAATACCTAAATACCTTTAGTAATCAATCTAAACAACATTCATGAATATACTCCTTTAATCCAAGTGTATCCTATGTGAGTGACCCTATAGGTCTAGAATTACGTTGGCAGTGAATGTCCATAACTAACTTATGACATCACAAGCAAAGAGAGGTGCCTAGTCACACATCATTGCTACCCAAGTAATTTAGAAAGTTGGAGAACAACTTTAACCTACGATCCATGATTAGCATTACATTAATTGTATAGTTCCATTATCTCTGATATCCAAATTGAACTTAAGGCATGGAATCGTCATCCTCTCAATGTTCAATCCATGTTCCTTGAACTAGAGTAGACTATCTGAGATGCATGTGAGTTCACACATCATATATTAAATCACATGAGTATGATCGTACATGTCTCAATCTCTCATCAATAGGCCTTGGATATCAAACTCCTGTAGGAGGGACAAATCCCATATACATCACTCACACTCAATCCCCATGTGTCAAAGCTACTTAATCATCACCTTTATGGCAACCCATATTTTAGGATTACGTTTGATGATGGAAAAGTATACCCAACAACATGTGATGAGTGTAGTGACTTCAACTCTAAGAACTATGTTGATTTGTTACACTAACGAGTTTCAATATTAAGAAAGATCTTTTACTCAACTAACCAATTTCCACAAGTATACGGAAGTAGTTGTAGTCGAGATCTAACACAAGGGGCTTAAGAAATTAACTAAACATAATAGTGCCAATGTTCAACAATCTAGACCGTTTTAAAAGTGGAATTGGTTGATTAGACTAGAAAATTTCAGAATTAAGCAAATAGTAAATGGTTCACTAAAAGAGACTAAAATTCAGAATTAGAAGTATCTTAGACTTAGGATTTCATCCACATATCATAGCATAGAACAATAGCACGAAATCTAAACATACTAAGCACCTATTTTAAAGGAGAGTTGTATGTTGCACTTCACCTCTCGGTGCAAGTACAATGATCCTAACTCAATTCAACATTCCCATGTATGAATTTTGTTTTGGATCACAAACCTACTCCTCAACTCCATAATTTCCACTCTCGTGGTAAAGAAGGAGTTGCCAAAAGAATACCTCCATACTCTCCTACCTATCTTCTCAGATCAAGCAAAAGAGCATAAAACATACACATAAGGTGGCCAACCATACATGGAGAAAATAAGAAACTGATACTCACAAGGTGGAAAAATAAGAAACATAACATTTAGTACGAAATTGTCATGTTCCATACATGCTATGACATGGGAGATACTCTCCCATGTTCAAGAAAAGGAAACTACTCGTCCATAATAGTGTACAGTAGAAAATGCACATAAATTTTAGAGTTCAACATGATTTAGAGAAGGAAAAGCTAAGAAAACCCAAGGTGTAACCTGTTGGGTTTTAGGGGAGGCAGAGAAGGCAACAGAAACAAAAAAAATCTCCTTCCAAACCCAGAAAAAGGAATCGCGTCAACGTCTATACAATAGGAAGGATGGTTTAAAAACATACCTTGTCCCGAGGATTTCTCAGCGATGTTGCCTCACGGCTTGCGTGGTCTTCACCTCCAGTCTTGGACGGTGTCTGTGCAACTCCTGGTCTCACCAGGACTGTCGGGATTGACAACTATCCTCCGAGCAGCAGAAGTCTCCCGCCTCTACAGTCGTCCACACAGACTGCCTAGAACTCCGATCACCTTGTCGAACAAGGCACCGGAAGGAGTCACACCCTCCTGTCGGCGTACTAGTCACCAACACACTCACCTGCCACTAGTCGCTTTTCTGCAGTTGTCTTTCCCTTGCTGTGCCTCCCTTATCGGGTAACACTTGCTCGGGCTCTCCTGGTTACCACAACCAGAGAGAACGAAAACTTTGCAGAGAAATTGGTGTTCTGAGTTGTACTTTGAGAAGCCCCCAATACCCCTATATATAGGAGGGTCATGGGATAGGGTTCTCTACCTCGGGCAATGCAGGATTAAAGCAAGAGTAGAAGGGTTTGAGATTTTCCACAAAACAACCAACTGCGCCAGCTGAACCGATCGTTTCAAGCATGAACTGATCGGTTGGGGACTTGAGCTGATCGATTCACACCTGAACCGATCAGTTAGGGCACCTGAGCTGATCAGTTCACTTATGAAATGATTGGTTCACTGCCATGGTCAGTTCCCAATTGACTTTTCCTCTTTTATTTCGAATTGATCCAAATACCAATCCTTATTCCAATCAAATTAGACAAGTGAAACGAAGAGAAATTTCTTGCCAACCTGAATTTCCCAACTCGCTCGGTTGGACCAGTTGAGTCGATCGATTGAACCCTTGAACCGGTCAGTTCACCCTGTCCTGAGCCGATCGGTTCATCACATGAGCTGATCGGTTGGGAGTGCAGACTGTGCAAAATCAGTCAATTGCAGTTTCAATCAATCCGATACTCTAATCAATCGGTCCAACACCTTGAACACTATGATATTGAGCTATCAATTGATTGAGTGTTTAATTGAACTACTAAAATCCTTTAGTAATCAATCTAAACATCGTTTGTGGATAAACTCCTCTTCCAGGTTAAATCCTATGTGTGTGACCCTGCAAGTCCATTTCACATTGGCAGTGAAAGTCCATAACACTTATGACTTCACATGCAAAGAGCGGTGCCTAGTCGCACATCAGTGCTACCCAAGTGAAATAGAAAGTTGGAGAGCAACTTTCAATCCTACAATCTGTGGATGGTGTTACAACAAATGTATAATTCCTTTGTCACTAATGTCCTGAATGAACTCAAGGCATGGTACAGTCATCCTTTCAACGTACATCCATTTCCTTGATCTCAGAGCAAACTGGGTGAGATGTGTGCGGCATCAATATCACATATTGATTCACACATGCATGCACATGCCTTTCTCAATCCTACTCATCAAGTGGCCATGGACATGAAACTCCCTTAGGAGGGAAAAATCCCATATCTATCACTCACCCCACAAAAGCCCCATGTGTCAAAGTCACCCAAACATCACCTTTATAACAACCCATATTTCAGGACTGCGTTTCATGATGTCAAAGTGTACCCAATGACATGTGTTGAGTATAGTGATTTTAGGTCGAAGAATCACACTCACCACCATCACTGTGAAAGCTGACCGTGACTACCAAAACATGGTTCCATGTGTCACTCTCACGGTGGGTCTGTCCGGTACACTTGTTATCTAACAAGTATCTATGTGCTTGGTTTGATATCACTATATCATGACTAATGAGATTCTATCATCAACCAACACACAATCTAGTCTTTAGTGTTATTGATGTATATGGTTATTTCCATAATAAAAACTGACTAGGGACCAAACAAGAATGTATACTCTTAACATCTTTATGATCTCATCGTTTAGGTCCTTAGCCTAAAAGCATACGTCATTGAGTAAAACAATTCTTTAGACATCTATCATGTTACACTATCATCTCAGAAACAGTTAAAACATATAGATTAAAAATTGCCTTTATTATTATTCAAATCATTTACAAAGTATCCCATTACAATCATCACATGACTTGCTCTATGGGCATACGTACCAACAAGAGGAGTAGAATTCTAGCTTTAGCACAAAATACCACTCCTACAGCTGCTCCAAACTGGACAAACCTCTCTCCCAAGAAGCTTTGTGGAGTGGAGAAGCTCTGCTGCACCTTGGAGAAGAAGATTGGAGTAGAAAAGAAGAAGAATGGGGTTCTTTAGAAAGAAACCACCTTCTTCCACCTCCAAAATCACCCTCCTTTCTCTAGCCTTGCTCTGGGATGAAAGAGTTTTGAATAATGCCCCCCTATAATTGATCCATAGAGTGGTTTCATCTTTTAAAATGAAAGGAGTCATATTTGAAAATTGCTGAAACTGGCAGGAACACAATGTGTCTTTCTCTGGACACGACGTGTCCTATCTCTGATAGTTGTTTCTGAGTGTGAAGCACACAATGTGTCTAATTTAATACACACCGTGTACATTACCAGAAAGGTTAGACTTGGTTCTGAATTCCTAGGTACACGTCGTGTCTTTTGTGGACACGTCGTGTACTTTTCTTCAGAGTCTGAAGTAATAGGTCGTCTGGAAATGCACACGCCGTGTATTAAATAAGACACATCGTGTGCATTGCTGTTTTAGCAAAATTAAATTTCTAAATGTCTGCAAGGTGTGGAGAAGTCTCAATAATGATGAATTTGAGTTTTGCTATCTCCAATTTGATCCTTTTGATGCAAATCTGCAATACATATCATGTGATAAGCAACATAACAAAAAGGTGGCAAGAGTAATATGAATAGAGGCTAAATGAGAACAAAATGAACTGAATTTGTGTGTGAAAACATGTGAAAAGTTGATGTGGAAACCACACAACAAATCCCCCTAAGCTTGAACCATTGCTTGTCCTCAAGCAAAAAGAGCATAGCCACACAAATGAAGGAATATTCAAGCTCATGTATGGATTAAACGAAATGAGGATATGAAATAAACTCAACCCATCATGCACCTTAGGTTTATTTTCATAGCCATTGTCTCAAATTAAAAATCAAAGATAGAGAAGTTTTAGTTCGTCAAAGGTGGTCACAAATTAAGCGAAACAATTAACTAAACAACACTAAACAAGATTTGGATAATCGACCCAAACAACTAGTAGATGTACAACACAAAATTTATCATCTATTATGGATGTTGTGATTAAATCTTATCTCACTTTAACAATCTCAGTTGAGCTCTCTTCTTAAAAGATATGACAATTAATTTTTTGGGATTCAGGCGCTCGACTGCTAATTTAGACTTACACACACTTGGAGTGCTGGTTGGGGTGTTATCTTTACCCTCTTTTGAATTTCATACCATCTAACCATCGTTGTCGGATCGAACTCACACTAGGCTAGCATGATATGTGGGCAGTTTGCCATCTTTTATTGGGTAAAGTGAGAAAAAGATAAAAGAAATCTTTCACAACACAAGGGAGTCAATGAGAAAGTTAAGTTAACAAGATTCCATTCATAATTTTCACATTTTTTCACTAAAAAAATAGTTGTATATGCACTAAAAATTTGGCAAGAGTATCCCGTATTCTGAACAGTGTTGTAGAGTTGGTTTATTCGCTAAAATTTGAGACCGTTACTTATATTTAGTAATCGAAGATGTGAAAATTGAGAGTTCAAGCTACAATTACAAACCAGGATCATGTACATGGAGAATTTCATTTTCTATTTGATTTGTGCATGCTCTGTACTAATTCTTTCATTTGGACAAAAGAAATACAAGGTACAAGGTAGTTCAAGCATACAAGGTGCAATAGTTCATTCTATCACAATAGCATCATTTCATACTAAACATACCATGAAGGGAAATACATAACATGAACATAAAAGACTGAAATAAGACTGACATGACCAACAAAAGCAAATGACAAATGCAAATGAAATAGAAACTACATTATGGGATGGTTGCACCCCACCTAAGCTTGAAATATGTAATGTCCTCACTGCATCAATCAAGTTCATGAAGGTAACAACCGGATACCTATCGTGGGTGTAAATCAATAAGAGGGGCCAGCGCCCCCACAATCAGTCTAAAAGAATTGGGCTACGGGGTGGACTCTGGTTGCTGCAGTGGCGGCTGATACGACTGCGGGTTGGCGTAGTGGCCCTGAGAGGTGTTCCACAAATCCATGTAGTGGACCATGTAATGAATCACAGTATACTGCATGCCCATCTGATCTAGGCAGTCGTCGATGTGATCGAACTGCTTCTACACATAGCCGTATAGATGCCTGACATTAGGCATCACCCAGGAGTACTCCGTCTGGGTGCTGGTGGAGGGAGGCGGTGGAGAAAAAGAAGCAGAAGGGGCTGAAGGACTTGCCCCGATATCATCAGTAGCTGCAACTGTGTCTCCTTCCTCTTCAGCGTTCATTACATATTTCTAATTATCCTTGTTATCCAGGGTGATATTCTCAGGATCTGGAATGTCAATGTACTGATCATCATTGAAGAATTTCCTAAACTTGGTATCATTGTTGGCAACTTTTGAGAGAAACCCTATAGAGAGAAGGTATTGGATGTCTACCATGTTTCTACCTGGTGCTGCCTCTAAACCTGTAAAATCAACATAGAGCTTTTGTGCAATCAGAGTAATCAATCCACCACACATGATGTCGTCGACATCCCTCTTCTTTATCTTCTTAATGTCCAGGAAACGTGTAAGAATGTAAAAAGTAGCATTAATTAGGTGCTCATACATCATCCCCCATAAGAAGAACAACTTTTTCTTCCCAACAACCCCCTGAGTTTCCTTCTTGGCATACACTCTGGTACTAAGAATGCGGTGAACGTACTGGAAGATGGGGTTATGGATAGCAGACGCTCTGGATTGCTTCGCCTCATGATGTTCCTCATTGAAAATCTCAAACCAAAACTCGTCGCTATGAAAAACCGGCGGGTATCTAATCGCTCCATCGCAATGACACTGCAACAACTCACAAAAATGTCTAAATGTGAGCTTGAAAGCATGACCCAAAAGACTAAAATGAATGATACCATAGGGCTCCAACTTCTTATGTGGGTCTTGTTCAATGGTGAGTGTCATCAAAAACTCGTAGACCAGGCGAGGGTAAGTATTGGATACTGTCAGGAAGATGTAGCTCAACCCTAAGTCCTACAGGCGCATGATAACTTCATCTTTGAAGCCTAGAGTCATCATTATTTTTTGGCAAGAAAACCAAGTAGGAAGTACCCTCCATGCAATCAGGAACTGGTATGTCGGGTCTTCTTCAGGGGTGACCCAAAACTGCATAGTAGAGATGTATCCCGACGCTTGGGAGGAGCTGGCGCCATGCTTGCGGTTGCTAGTTTGCTTGAATGGAGCCATATGTGCTGCTGACAGACTAACACACATCGTGTATTAGGATGAATGTGGTGTGTGTCTGAAACAGAAGATCTGCTGAGACTGCGTCACACATGGCGTGTGTAAAATTGAACATGTCGTGTGCCTGGTGTTCTACAGAAATCTACAGGTCACGAACGATAGATTTGGGGGAAGAAATGAGGAGGAGGACGATGACGGTGACTTGGAGCTAGCCCTCGTGTGGTTGAGGTGATGACGTTCGAAGAGGTTTGTTGACCTACTTGGTGTCGAAGAGGTGTTTGGAGAGGAGGATGGTGGATCTCTTTCTCACGACCTTGTTGGAGAATATGATGGTGGCTTGAGGTAGACAATGACGACGACAACTGTGATCTACTACTTTGGGGCCGACAATGGTGGAAGCTTGACAGAGAGTAGCCCCTTGTGCTAGGGCACATGATGAGAAAGAGAAAGAAACGGCAGCGGCTCTTGTAGACCGTGGTAGACACGTTGTAAGCAAGGAACACGATGGCGGCTTGGCTGCTAGCTTGAGGAAGAAGGAGACACGACCGATGAACATGGCACGACAGTAGTGCTCGGGTGTGCTAGGGCACACGACAATAAGGAGGTAGAGGGCTAGGGCACACAGTAGCTCTGGAGGTTCACACGACTCAAATGAGAGTGTGAGTGAGAGGGGCAGCCGTGTGCTGGGTTAAAACCCTACATTTTCATCAAAAGACATGATGTGTGTCAATTCAGAACCCCCTTTCTGTAATAAAAGACACGACGTGTTTTTATTTGAACACATCGTGTGACATTCCAAAATTTCAAAATGTCCATTTTCACTGATAACTACACACCGTGTGCTAATAAAGACATGTCGTGTACTTTTTCCAGATAGCTCATGCCTTCTCCTTCTGTTGAGATACACGTCGTGTCTAATTTAGGACACGACATGCCCTTTTTCAGAATACTTGACGTTTCCTTTTCTGCTTTGGAATACAATGTGTGCAAATAAAGACACACTGTGTGTTTTTCCAAAATTCCTTTTGCCTCCATTTTCTGCTTGGGGACACGTCATGTCTAAATTAGAACACGTAGTGTACTTTTCTAGGTTGAGGAGAACTTATATCTACTGATCAGCGACACGACATGTCAAATAAAGACACGTCGTGTACTTGGAGATATAACTCGTTTGCTGTGTTTTTGGAAGTAGAGACACGCCGTGTCTTAATTAAGACACGCCGCGTCTTCTGTAGTTTCTAAGGAAAACAACTTTTGTCAGCACATAATTAATAACAGATATGCAATAAAATTGTCTAAATTATTACATTCATGCATAACAAGCTTATTTACAAAACTAAAGAGTGTTTTTGACTCAAATGACTAGAAAAGAAATCTATCCTAATGTGGGTTCAACTCCCATGAGGTCCTCCATTTAGAGTCCGGAGTGAGACTCTTCAATTTTCTTTCATGCATCTTGAAGGGAGCAAAAAACTCCCTTGTGAACTTCGTCCCCCGAGGTATACAACTTGCAACATTGCCCATTTATTTTGAATGCTCCATGCATGCCTTGTAATTCAACAGCTCCATAAGGAAAAATATTAAATACGAGAAAAGGACCGAACCACTTTGACTTTAGTTTTCCAGGAAATAGCTTAAGTCTTGAGTTGAACAACAACACTTTGTCTCCCTCTTTGAAATCCTTCCTCTGGATTCTCTTGTCATGCCACATCTTGGTTCTTTCTTTGTAGAGCCTTGCATTTTCATATGCATCAAGTCGTAGCTCTTCCAGTTCTTATAGCTGCAAAAGACGCTTCTCACCAGCCTTCTTCATGTCAAAATTTAGGAACTTGACAGCCCATAGAGCTCGATGTTCTAGTTCCAGCGGAAGTTGACAAGATTTATCTCATATCATCTTAAATGGGGTTGTTCCTATGATGGTCTTGTAAGCCGTCCGGTATGCCCATAGTGTGTCATCTATCTTTACTGCCCAATCTTTCCTTGAGCTAGACAATGTCTTCTCTAGAATACTTTTTAGTTTCCGGTTGGAGACTTCTACTTGCCCGGAAGTTTGAGGATGGTAGGGCGTAGATACTTTATGTGTGACTCCATACTTAGAAAGAAGGTTATTGAATTGCTTCTCAACAAAATGCGCGCCACCATCATAGATTGCGGCTCGAGGAACACCAAAATGAGGGAAGATGATTTTCTTAAATAGCTTGACTACTGATTTTGCATGTGGTGCTTGGGTTGGGATGGCCTCAACCCATTTAGAGATGTACTCAATAGTGACTAGAATATATTGGTAGCCACAAGAAGATGAAAATGGTCCCATGTAATCAACTCCCCATACATCAAATACCTCAATCTCTAAGATAGAGTTAAGAGGTATATCATCACGTCTAGAAATTCCTCCGGTTCTTTGACATTTGTCACAAGCTTTGACAAATAGATTGACATCTTTCAACAATGTTGGCCAATAGAAACCAGCCTGTAGGATCTTCGCTACATTCTTCTCTCCTCCAAAGTGACCTTTGTAAGGAGAGGCATGACATTCAAAAATAATGGTAGCAATCTCTTGTTCAGTGACACACCTTCAAATAAGTCCATCACTCCCATGTTTGAACAACAAGGGGTCATCCCAATAGTAAAACTTTACATCATGGAAGAACTTCTTATTTTGCTGGTATGTCAAACCCGGCAGCAACTGTCCTATAGCAAGGAAATTTGCAATGTCTACAAACCATGGCACTTGGGTGGACGATAGTGCATAAAGCCTCTCAATAGGCAAATGATCCTTAATAGGAAAACAATCTCCAACATCTGTAGTCAATCTAGAAAGGTGATCAAAAACATTGTTCTCCGTCCCTTTCTTATCCCAGATTTCAAGATCAAACTCTTACAGAAGCAATATCCAACGGATGAGATGAGGCTTTGCATCCTTTTTGTTGAGAAAATACTTAATGGCAACATGATCTGTGTATACAATCACCTCAGATCCCACCAAATATTGTCAAAATTTGTCGAAGGCATACACTATAGCAAGCATCTCTTTTTTGTGGTTGTGTAATTTATTTATGCTTCATCTAGGGTCTTGCTTGCATAGTATATGGCATGAAGTTTCTTACTTTTCCTTTGTCCTAGAACTGCCCCCACTGCATAGTCACTTGCGTCACACATCATTTCAAATGGAGTGTTCCAATCTGGTGGTTGAATGATTGGTGTAGAAATAAGAGCTTCCTTTAGCTTGGTGAAGGCGGTATGGCAATCATCATTGAATATGAATTCAACGTCTTTGGTAAGTAAGGAACATAATGGCTTTGCAATTTTAGAGAAATATTTAATAAATCCTCTATATAAACTTGTGTGACCAAGGAAACTGCGGATGTCTTTGACTGAAGAAGGAGTAGACATCTATTCAATAGATTCCACCTTGGCCCTGTCAACCTCAATACCCTTGTTAGACACAAGATGACCTACTACTACACTGGATTGTACCATGAAATGGCACTTCTCCCAGTTTATTACTAGGTTAATCTCTTTACAGTGGGCTAAGACTAATGACAGGTTGCATAAACATTGATCAAATGAATCTCCATAAACACTAAAATCATCCATAAAAATTTCCATTATGTTTTCTGTGATACATCGTTCGAACAAAATGCCATTAACTAAGCAGAAGCATTTACTAACAGCGGATTACTGAAAATCACTAAAAATTAAAACCATTTACAAAGAGATCCATTCTCAGAAAGATTATTTAAATAAGAACCACAATATAATATTTACATACTTGTTCACAAGGTACATTCACTATACTATCTCTTCTCGAGGAATATATATACATCATTGCTTTACTAAAAAGCACATGTAACAAAATCCTCAAGGCATCATGCCAAAATATCAGATCTATTATAAAAGCACTATCACTGGCTCCTAGGACCTGAGAGTACAGAGACGACACATAGGTCTCTATTTACACATATACAAGACTTGATAGCCAGTATCTCCACCTAAGGATTCACTGCTGTCCTAATTGCTGCTACTGCTGCTGTTCTTCCCTTTTTATGAGGTTTCTGCCTCTACCTCGTCCGCGTTCACCTAAAAATGTTGGAATTCCATGGGGGTGAGACAATTATAAAATGGACTCAGCGAGAGATATAACTCTCCACCAAAACATTATTATTGCTATTTAAAGGAAATAAACTAAGCAAGGAAGACTTTTATGTTTAACAGTGGATAAAACAATATTTAACAGATTAGAGTAATAATCTTAGTCAAAACAATTCAGTTATAACCTAAGCAACATGTTATTTATTCAATAAGGAATTGAAAATCATGTCTAATATCTATCCATATAGGATATGATAATCAGAGTGGCATCAACCAATGATTCTCGTATATCAATCTTAAGTAATTATGCTACACGACTGATTACATTTTACAATCAAGCTTATGCCCTGAGGAGATGAGATATACCACTCATACTCCAACCGACCCCGATTACGTAAAGCATCGGTACCACACAAGGTCAATGGGAGAGCCAGATTCCATGACCTCATCTGTCTCGGTCAGTATGAGACTATTTTTAGCAGAGACATCACATGTCAAACTGCAATTAGCTTTCCAGGGTATATTGACATCTTCGCTATCGAGTTATAGCCCGTAGCATATACTCTCTTCAGGGTTGTGTCCCGTAGCCAATGCCTGGTATTATATTGAGGAGTCATGGCCCGTAGCCATACTCTTATCGGGGTATAGTCCGAAACCAATCCCGTACATAAGACATAGCCCGTAGCCATTCCTATGGGGCATAAGGATATATTTGCCCAATTACCCCCACATATTCAAAAATATGCGTTCCGAGTAAAACTTGTTTCACCATTCAGCTAATTCTGACGCTGATGGATCTGTGGTCAGGGCAACTACATTCTATGGTATCATTTGATTAATTAAGTACTTTATCATATTCTTTTAGCATCGATCAAGTTTTCAAACATAACTTATTATGAAAAATGACAAAAGGAAACATGGTTACTTCCATCAACTAATTCTCAATCTTTGTAGGATATCGGGATCTTAGTTCCTTATGATAATACTGGGAATTCTGATGTGACACCTCGTCACGCTAAACGAGATTACTCAAAACACAAAAAATGATCAACTACTAATTAATCACATAGTCAAAAATGTGAAACAATTAAAACCGATTCCAACAATGTAAATAAACTCTAGAACATTTATAAAAGATCCATCATTCCATTCTCATATACTTTAACAAGCATTTTCCTATGGGTCCAAAGACCTCAGTCACATCCTGGATACAAAAGATATTTCACATGTACGTGCCATATATTTACAAACATGGGCATAATACCAAAATCTCGTGTCGATACAAATATATCATCTAGAAAACACATCCCATACCAGGACCTGAGAGTACAGGGACGACACTAGGACTCTACTACTAACATCTATAACTAACATCTACAACTAACCAACCTTCTGAATCTATTGATCACCAAGTTGGTTCTCTTCCACAACACGACATCGACCTCGTTGCCCGTGACCACCTAAAAAAATATGATGACCCACGGGTGAGACCCAGTCCCAGTGAGAGATATAACTCTCTCCAACATATATTGATTATAACATTAATTAACAGTAAATACATTGAGAAGTTAGGATATTGAATAAACAATATGAATAGATTTAACAGTTTAAGCATACTAAGTAGTTAAGCAAATAAGTTGTAACATCAAGTAGAATTGTAAAATTGTCATAAGTCTGCATCATGTAAGAACTATGTAGTATAAAGACAAGACAAGGGTTAATCAACCAATGTGATACGTATTAAACCCTAGCAATTATACTACACGACTGGTATTATATCTTTTATTATTATGCCCTGGGGAGTTTGAGTCATACCACTCAAAGTCCAACTGACCACTATGAAGTGATATTCAGTTCCGTATAAGATCTAGGAGTGCCGGTATCCTAAGATCTCTTCCCCTCGGTCAGTATGAGTAAACTGTAGTGACATACCAGTCAAACTGCCAACAATGACATAGTGTAAACTGATAACAACTAGTCCGTACTTGGTACGAGTTACGACACTAGAAAACAGGGTATACAAACCCTCTAATCCGAGGTACAACCGCAACTGTCCTCAATCACATCAAATATCTAAGGCATGACCATAGCCATCCTCCATAACCTACAATTGTGGATGACAAGTATATATCCTCAACTTGCCACCCCCGCATACTCAACAGTATGCGCTCTGAGTTTCCCTTGGGAATACTCGTTTCACCATCCAGTAAGTTCTGACACTGAAGATGGCTCTACGGCATAGGGCTCTACATGATTAAGGTTACACTTGATTAATTACTGCCAATTGAATGCATTAAGGATTTATCATACAATTGGACATTCAAACCCTAATTATTTTCTAACAAGAGTATATGTATAACAAATTCAAAAGATATAAAACATTTGAGATATAAATCTTAATCACATTACCACATCTATCATTCATTGCAAATTAACAGACCACACTTATCATCATACTATTGCAAGATACCAATATCTTATCACAAGTTCTAGGGTTTTAACCCTTATTGGAACATGAAGAGGATTTCACCTCAATAATGGCTTCAAACATGCCCAAAGGTCTTTAAGACCATCACATTATTCATAGTAAGGTTATCATCATCATTCCATGCCTTAAACAAGGCTCAAAAGATCATTAGCACATGTATGTCCATAGATTTTAACATGGCAAGGCACTCTGATATTCAAATAATACTACATTGTGGTTTCAACATAAGAAGAATGTAATTCATTATCACATTAATCATTCAAGAGGACTTATTATAACTAATCAACATAATATAATTACATTAAGGTTAAGTATAATAGGCTAGATCACATGGGAGTTACGCATCCACTCATTACATTGATTTATCAAATATAACTATATAATGGCAAAGGTAAGACTACCAATTACTGGTATTGAACCATTGAATTATCTTCACTATGACCCACATATAATAACATGTGATTTATTCTAATCCATTAGATGTTAAAGCATCCAATATTATTCATTGGATTAGGTTCATTGTTCAAGGTTACCAATTGAAGTACAGGTCTAACCATTAGATCAATTGAACCAAGGAACCATTAGTTCAAGGTATAGTCAAATATACAATTACATTCCTAATTCATCATATATGATGATGACCTGATACTCCATTAATTGTGATCATTAGGTCACCATTGGTTTCTAGATCAGTAATACATTCAGTTAATATCATCAAATAATAAGCCAATATCATCATCGATTGATAACATCATTAAAATACTTAGTGGATGATAATTAAATGTCTAATTGAGTCAAAAACTGACCTAAGGTGGTGACCATATGTTGTCACCATAAATTGGAAACCCTTGATCACGAACATCATTTGCCAAGATAGCAACATTATTGGTTGTTGAATGGTATGACAATCAGTTATGTGATAGGGAAGGAAATAGCTTGAAAACCCTAATTTGAACCATCATTTGTTTTGTACATAACACCATAGGTTGTTGCTATCAACCTGTCCCAGATCATGTTACACCTTATAAAGGATGTACACATATTTACAGGTTCATATAGAACTGGAATAAAATAGGAAACACCACAAAATTCGTAATTCTAAACAAGCATGATTTCTCTATGCTTAGATCATCACATTCAAGCATAATCATGAACCAACAAGCTTCTAGTAAGCAATATAAGTGAAGAATGTTATATAACTAGCCTCTATAGAGTAGGTAAGATATCCAAAAGAAACAATCTCGAGAAAATAGGGCAAGGAAACCTTGGATTCAGATATGAACTTGGCCAACTATGCAATTCTCTCCACAAACAAGCAAAACCCTAGAAAAGAAACAAGAAGGAAGGAGTTTTGAGTTCTAGGGGAACTTTCACCATGGAAAACCATGGTTCCGACCTGGAGAGATGTAGGAGGAAGAGGAACAAAGAATTAAATGGAGGAAATAAGGAAAAACTTACACTTTTAGGTCAATATCACTAGGGGGAAGCTTTATAGACCCAAAAAGAGAATCAATTTCAACCCTAGAGTTTTTTTCCAAGAGAATCCCCACTTTCTTCTTCCTTGGGCAGAAAAAATCGCAGCTGAACAGAGGGAGTACGAAGCTGGGAGAAGGAGAAAGATAATGGAGAGGAAATGGCTCGGTTGGGGGCTTTTGGATAAGTATATGACACTTTAATATTAAGAAAAAGAAAAAGTTGCAATTCTAGTATATATCCAAGTGTCCATGGCTTTAAATGATTAAAAATACATAAGCACACACACAAGCAGCTCTCCCACCGTCCCTCTAGGCCTGATTAGCTTTCCTTAGGCGAAATTACCAGCCAATCACATAATTCCTTAGTTGATAGCTACTAAAGGTAGCTCATCCATGAAGGGAAAAACCCTAAAATACCCTTGATAAAAACACCTTCAAACCATGGCTCAACTAGGATCCCCATGGTTCAAAAATCTCAATAATGATAATATAACATATTAGGAACATAAAGTATGTGACAAATTGCAAAGAAAACCCCTCAATTGGGTAAATTGTAGAAAAGTCCAAAATGTACTGAAAATTGCTTAACTTGTTCAAATAGTGTCCAAATTGGACCAAATTTGAAACTTAAGCTTGTATTATGATTTAAAAACATATAAAAAGGTTATATTAGGATTGTAAGCATTAAATAATGGTAATTAATCTCATTTGACTCATTAAGCAAGTTCAGGGGCCTTACAACTATAAACCCCTAACATGGATTTTGCCCCCAAAATCCATGGTAAACAAAGATGGGTACTTCCTTTGCACCTCATCCTATTACCTTCACATGGTTACTTACATATCATGGTGATGTCACATTAGTCATACATATCTCATCTTAGGTCAGTACAAAAACCCCCACCTAAGAAAACATTTGCAAATATGGTACATAAAACCTTGTTGTGTCATCTATACTACTCTAGTAGTAATGTTCAACATTAAATTATAGCAATCATCCAAAAATTATATTTGTTGTATCAACACATTACTCAAAAGTCATACTTTCTAGCTTTTTACCAATCATGCCATGTGTCCCATACCATTCCTTGAAGCATTAAAAAAAATAATGTATCCATCCTTTATATATATATATATATATATATATATATACATTGACACTAGAACTCTTGTCAGTTCTTTTTTAGCATCAAAAGAAATGCTGACGCTGGTT
Organism: Alisma plantago-aquatica; assembly: GCA_963693085.1. Taxonomy (NCBI): domain Eukaryota; kingdom Viridiplantae; phylum Streptophyta; class Magnoliopsida; order Alismatales; family Alismataceae; genus Alisma; species Alisma plantago-aquatica. The sequence continues at coordinate 511,919,407 of OY856413.1, read as the reverse complement.
GCTGTCATTCCATACAAGGAAACATCATTCCTATTCAACCTTGTTAGGGGTGAAACAACAACACCATCTTCGCCTTACTAAGATTTACACAACCTACTTAGAAGACATATCATGATCCCATAAAGAAATTTAATAAACCCCATCTCACTCTTGTTCAACTTGTCTTATAGCTATTGCTTCTTCGGCAACCCTAAGGTTTTTGAAGAAATATTGATCATATTTTTGACCATATTTGAAATACTTTGACATGTCATCATTCAAAGCTGGATATAACTTGTATGACATGACTGGAATACTTTGTTCCTCCTATTCATAAATTCTATTGGTACATTGGTTAGTCTAAAGAAGATAACTCTAAAATCATCATGGTAATGTGGATTATGTCATCTAATCTAATTCTTACCATTGATATTTGATCATAGGTTTATCTTAAAGGAACACAATATCGCATATCTATTGACCAACAAACCATCTATCCTTGATAGTGGTCTTGTCCAGCTATCACTAAACCATACACAACATTATAGAATCACTTTTTTTCCAAACAACATTTATAGCATCATCACAAACTCTCTCTCTCTCTCTCTCTCTCTATAAGGGAGAGGAATAATTGAAATGCTCATTTAATAATCATCTCCAACCGTCACATATTTCTCATACTATTGATACATCTTGGATACTAGGATTCATTACCTTGGTATCCACCTCATGCGCTATAAGGAAATCACATCCTTATCTACTTTTACCAACATAACAAATTTCAAAACATATAAGAGGAGTCTTCCTAATTATTGGAAGGCTCAAAAGAAAAATCATCACAAACTTTTTGATCATGGAACCATAGTCCAAACAACCTTATTCTATAATAAGATATCCATCCTCATGTTTAGAATGAATCCACACATACCAAGTGGCAATGATCTACTTGAATGTTGTACCCTAGAAAGGAAAGACACAAAGGGAAACACACTTCCCACATCATAGCAACATTGTTCAAGGTCACTAGCAAAAAGGTAACCAATTCTATTTTCATTATGCAAGTTATAACTTCTTATGTATCATTTTACCTTTTTCAATTTGGGTTCCTTGCCATTAGCATAGAAATCATCACGATTAGCATATCTCATTACTTCTTCCTTGATGACTATTTATCACACTTGGGTATGCTCTCTTATTTTATTATATTTTTCAACCACTTATCAACAGGTAAATACTCATATTCCACATTTGCTTCATTAAACCAGGATCATCTTCCTTAATTTCTTTCACATGCCATGCTAATTTTTCATGAAAATTTTCTTACATACATAGGTTGGTCTAAGATTAACTCAGGTTCAACCTTATTTCTTTGCCATTGTTCCCATTCATCTTCTCATTTTGTACTTGTTATAGGAGTTCTTTCCATCTTATGTGGATTTCATATCTTGATTCACTTTATAAGCATAGACTTATATGTCTTTTACTTTATTATCTTCTTGAATCACATCTTTAAGAACTCCTCTTTTCCTTATTTTATTTAGATTTAGATTTCATGGTGTTGTATCATTCTCTTATATTAACCAAGAATTCAAGTTTTGATAGATTATGTGCGATTCTCATCTTCTTTAAGGTAGGATTGAGATATTCACACCATGATTTCTTATTCGTTATGCTCTTTAGATTGTCTCAAAATGACTACTTGATCAGAGTAATCAGAAAGATAACAATCTAAGAGTTCCATACTTACCCTTCTTCAATAATTGAATACCTGGTCAGGGCACCCAAATACAGAGATTAGGTAGTATGCACCATGTTTTTATGTCATATTCCTAACTTAGACATCATCCTAGTCTTAAGTCCTACTGTCCCTATAGACTCAGTGAACCTAAAGCTCTGATACCAACTTAACTGTGACACCGCGTCACGCTAAACGAGATTATTCAAAACACAAAACACGATCAACTACTAATTAATCACATAGTCAAAAATGTGAAACAATTAAAACCGATTCCAAAAATGTAAATAAACTCAAGAAAATTTATAAAATGTCCATCATTCCATTCTCATATACTTTAACAAGCATTTGCCTATGGGTCCAAAGACCTCAGTCACATCCTGCATACAAAAGATATTTGTTACAACCCCAATTTTTGGGATCATTTGGCGAGAAATGTAATTTCTCATATTAAAGATAACTGAACAAATAAAGATATGATTTGTTTTGAATAGGTGGATTTCTTTCACAATAGCCTTAATGGTTGTGTTATGGGCTTTATTGGCTATTGGGCCCAATAACAAGGAAATAACAAAGAAAATTCAATTAGTGCATGAATATTTGAATATTCGAGAAAAGAAATATGTCGAAACCTCTAGAAGGCAAATCCAAAGAGGATTTCGTGCCTCTTGGGTTCCTTGGGCTCCAAGGAGTACAAAGTTGCATAAATAAAGAAAAGAGAAAAGAAAAGATTAATTAAGTATTTCTTTATTAAGAAAGAAATTGGAAATAATGTTAAAATGTGGAAAACAAGTGAAAAGAGATATAATTGAGTTATCCTTTGTGGAATTTCGTATCCCAAGGATTACTAATGATAAAAGGAATACCAATGAGGAAAATAAAAGAGAAATAAAAAGAAATCCTCAAACAGAGATATTTTAATAAGAAATAAACAAGATAATGTGAAATAATGCATATAGATGCATCTAGAAGGATAATAAGTATCCTTAAAAAGTAATTTCAAAATCATAGAGTTTCTTGGGATTCAAGGAGTCCCAATAAAGAGGAAAGTAAGAGAAACTACTAAAAAGGAAAAATAAGAGGGTAATGTGTTGCATTATAAATGAATTATGAGGTATTGTTAAAAAGAAAGTAATTTTGATTAAAAGAAATAGAATTTCGTGTCAATGGATTAAAAAGCAAGGAAAGAGAGAATAAGTAAGAAGAAATTCGAATTCCTAATTATTCAAGAAATAGGATATACCAAAGGGGAGAGAGAGAGAGAAGAATTGCTTCTCTTTGAAGGAAAACGATTACTATTAGAAGAAGGACTTCGTTTCCCTAAGGAAAGTCCTCATAGGGCTTCATTGGCTTCACCTATATAAGGGGCGAGACTTGGGGGCAAATCCAGAGAGATCTCACGTCTCCCACCCTCTTCCTTATCTTCTTCTTACTTCCTTACGTTCAAAACCCTAATCAAGGAAAGATGGTACAATCAAAGCGCAACGGGGAGCCATGGAGGGTTGTTGATGGAAGTTTAATACCCCACATTGCTGAGGGGAAAGAGAGCCTTCGTCCCCATGACCTAGACGAGGCGCAGCAGCGGCCGAACGACCTACATGGCAGCCGCACGTTGCAGGTCTGAAGGGCATGAAGGCGGCCCTGATGGCTGAGACCGGGCGGCGCCCCAGGTGCGGGGAGGTCCGGCGGAGGTCCGAGACCCATTTCCGGAGGCCGACGAGGTCCAGGAGAGGGAGGAAGAAGGACGCAGCCACGACTAGGGCTGTTGCGGCGGCCGTTCGCGAGGAAGAAGAAGGCCAAAGAGGCCTTTGACCGATATGCCCCTCCGCGGGCTGTAGAAGGAGCGACTTAAGCGGGGTTAAACCCATCTTTTCGTTATAATCTAAAGATGGGCGCGCAAGGTATGTGCATGGGAATTGGTTGCCTACGTGGCACCTCCCTATTGGTCAGTTTGTGATATTTTTGCTAAAATCATAACTCCTAATTGGTAGCTCCGATGAGAACACATAATATATGAATTTTGATCAAAAAAATGCAAGGAACCCATTAAAAATAGTTTTATAGCCTGAATCTGGTCATAGTTAGAAATATAGTGTAAATTATCATCTTTAAGGAATTAAAGATTAAGAAACCCTATTTTGATATGATTAATTGTTTAATAGGGTTTAATGGATCTTTAGAGTTAATATTAATATGTTTAATGTAAAAAGGAACATTGAGTTCAAAAAGGAAGAACTTTGCACGTGATTAGTCTAATTTAGGGTTTTTGTGCTTAAATATGCATGAAATTTGAAAAGGGCATAAAGTTCCCATCTTTAATGATTCAATTAAGGAAAAACCCTTAGATTTGATGATAGATGGACAATTCGAGCTGATATTAACCTGTGGTTAATGAAAGAGAAAATAGGATTTAAAAATATGATCTTTTTTATATATAATTGGTTTAATTTAGGGTTTCGTGCATGATTATGCATTAATGAGCTTGAAAACCCTAATTTTGATGAATATGTCTTTTAATTGGTTTAATTGTGTAAATTCACGAATAAAATAGAGATGTGATGATCCTAAGCCAATTTGAGTATAAAAGATCCTTAATGTGGATAATTTGAGTAATTAGGGTTTTTATGAGTGGAAAAGTTGTTTTAGAGTTTGTTGACCTAAAAAGGGAAACGTTTGAGAAATTGATCTAAGAAACCCTAATGCATCCTAATGAGACTTAGAAACCTTAGAAAGGTGTCCCAAGTCAATAAGGAGTTGTTTGGGATATGCTTGTGACAATTAGACATTATACATGTTTTCATGATCAATGTTTGCTTGATTGATTGATTGGCTTGCTTGATTGGACATCTAGTTGGATTTGGATAAATTGTTGCTTGAGATTTCCAAGATAGGTATGTGGTTACACTTATGACTATACCAATTAGTTTTCCGAGGATTTTATCGATGTTTCCCTCAATGCTTGAAATAACTGTTGGATGTTTATTTGTTTCCCCCACATACCAGCTACGGCTGACCGACGTTTTGTTTGTCGGTGTTTTAGGTACAATGAAAAGAACAAACAGTAAAGTGGCACATGTGATACTAAATGAGAATTAAAGTGCAAAGGAGGATTAGATAGATTAGTATCAGTGTGAGATCCAGGTTTTCAAAAGGTATGCAAAAAAATTTATTTTCTTACAGCTTTCAGTATAGTATGTTAAAATTTGATAATTATTCTTGGTTAATTGCCGAACCTTTGATCTGGAAGTCATGGGTACGGCTTCGACCTCTCGGTCTCCCTTAATTGGGGGTTATCGGGAGGTGAGGTCGTAACATTTGGTATCAGAGTGTAGGTTCCCCAGTTAACCATTTATAATTATTAAATTTTACAAATTCCATCGAACCCGAGGGAGTTATTAGAGGATTATTCGAAAGACGGAGGTGTCTAGAAAAGGATCACGACCGGGGGCTGGCAATATTTTCCTCCACACCGCTTGTCGGAATACGAGGACTCCCAGATCTGTGTGACTGCCTGGCCAAAGTCTTAGGGTATGAATTGAAATAAGATACCTTTAGGACTTCTCATCTTATTCATCCCTTCTCATCACAAAATTCTGATAAGGACATAAAGGATTAGGGTTTTCTTTCTTCTCCTCACCCTCTTGAGGTATGGGTAAGGTTAGTAAGGTTTAAGGAATCCTCCACTAAATTAATGAAAGGCATGTAAATAAGATGTCATGGACATAAACTTAATAGATTAAGCGCAAAATAAATAATAGATACATGCTTAGGTCGTATGACATGAGATGTCATGTTCTCAGAAGAGACCTGAGGCTAGACCTTCTTGTCAGGAGGATGAGTTAGTCTTGGAGATAGAGATCTCCATTACAAGTAGAGACCTAGCACATCCTCTGAGGATGATGCTAACCCTAACCCTAAGTGAAGGTTAGAGAGAGATGAGTTGGACTAGGTGTTTAAAAGGACATGCCTTTGGGATACCATATGATCCATGGGTGACCTAGCACCTTTGGCAACCCAACCCTGGGAAGGGTCGTGCATGTTAGGGTAAAGGATAGCTCCTTAGATGATGATGATAGTGAAGGACCATAGAAACCCTATGGGCTTGTACAAGTAGGGCATAGCTGGCACCTAGGGCACGTCATAGTGCTGACGGTAGGATGAAACCTTGGATAAGGAATTATGATGGAGCATAAAGGGGTCATGGATGATCTTGAGCAACCATAAGTTCAAACCTAGGCTTCACCCATGTAGAGAATGCTTTGGAGGTTGATCCTTCATGAAGAGAGGACCTCTAATGGTGAGGTTGGATGTAGGGTTAGCTCTAGAGAGAGTAGGAAACCCAGCAAGAAGGTTGGAAGCCTAAAACCCAGAACATTGGATGATAGTGGTTGCCTGATGATCGATCCCTGAAAGTTGATGATATCTTGGTTGCCTTTAGAGGGACCAAACCCTAGGGAGTGAAGATGAAGCATCTGGTGCCTATGTGCCTACAGTATAGGTGTTTACCTTCTGAGGTAGGAAAAAGAGTTCCTTAGACCTAGAAAGGTTTAGTAACAGGTTATGAGGCCTTATACCTTGTTGGTTGTCCTTAAGGAGGACCCAACTCTAAGTGTTGCTTGAGTTGAAGGATGAAAAGGAGTGCATGTCATGCCTTTTTCATGCTTGGTTCGTAGTTAAGAGACAGAGCATGCAGTGAACCTAGGGTTCCTAGGCCTAAGAGGGGAAGTGGTGTACCTAAGGCTCATGATGAGAAGTTGAGTTCCTATAGAAGCGAGCATGGTAATCCTCACGAATAGAGGAAAAGAAAAGCCCCTTAAGTTTAAGGTGTGTTTGATGAACCCCTCACAGCTAGGTTGATGATAAAGAAAGGTATGATCTTGATCCAACATTGAGGAAAGAGGACACGTATGACCTAGCATGGTTTAGTAGGTGATCTACTTGTGCCTTAATAGCCTGGTAGGGGTTAAGTAAGCTCATGTGGATGTAAACCCTAGACCTAAAAGCTTTTGTGACCTTGTTGTCAAGAGATAGTTTTCCTCCCATCCTGGGAGAGGGACCCCTTTGGTAGGGTGTGTATCTTTTTGGTTGGTTTAAGGTTACCTAAAGAGGTCTCATAGGATCTTGAGAAGCTAAGTGAAAACTACATGAACCTGTAGACCCATAGATATCCATCTCTAATTGCATATGAATGTGTTAACATGGAGGTAACCGATAGGGGGCTTGACCAAGGTAGGAAGGTTGCCATGATCCCTATGAAGGATGAGAGCCAGCCCATGAATGTAGAAGGAGAGATATGATGAAGACTTGGGTAAGGTTCTAAGTGAACATGTTTGGTAATGGAGAATCCTAAGTCTATCCTAGGGTCAGGTAGGGATAAGACCGATGAAAGTAGGAGTTCCCTAATTCCCCAATTGCACATGACCATAGGGTCGGGAGGTAACATCTATCATTGTCTGAGGGCCATGGGTTAGGAGATTGATCACCTTCATGAACTCATGGGACCCAAAGGGCAGATGAGTAGGGCACTCTCTTGATGCATGAGGGAAAAGGGATGACCCCAAAAGAGTCGGTACCCTATAGACCTAGAGGAGATGACCAAGGATATAAACCTCAGTAGGTTTAAGACTTGTTTGATATCATGATGTCTGTGATGTAGAGACATATGTGGCACGTTGCAACTTAGATATAAAGGTGTATTGGCAAGGTGGGATATACCATCTCTACTCTTGGAACATGAAGAACTTTGTATTTGGACTGTAGCCAAATGCTTATTTCCTCTTGTTATGGGGGTGAGAGATAGGACATTACGCATGACATACACCAAGGATAAGAGATAATGTAGGTTGGAACGTTGCCACGAGAAATAGGGATAGAGGGAGTAACCAACCCAGGTAAAATGAATGATGGATGGCTTGCAATCACTAAGAGGAATGAGGTAGTCCCCTTATGAGGAAGTTTCTATGATGAGCTATGTAGAACTTACAAGCTATACCAGGTTGAGTTTGATCACCATGATGATGGAATCATAGAGTGTTCTTATGAAGATAAACATATAGTTTGAGGTGACATGATAAGTGAAATGCATGGAAGTGTAATGTTATCTAAGGATGTGAAGTGGTAATGGATGCTCTGGTTGAGATACATCTGACTTGTTTGACCAGAAGCTAGAAAGGGTTGATTGGCTAACCTTAAGTTCGAAAAGGAGAGGTGTTTGGATAACACTCAGATGTAACAAGATACATTGAAAAGTTATGGTTGTTTGGTTAGCCAGTCTAGTCCTGGATGCAACGAAAGGATGGTGGTAAAACCTCAGATGTACTTCTTTGGAAGAGAAGGTGATGAAACCCCAACTAGAGTGGTTTAGGGTTTCGGAGGAATCGATCTTGGAAGAATCATGACATACATGAAATCATGATACACCATGGAAAATGGCAATAGCACTTTAGATGCTTAAGATGAAGTTGCATGTGGTTTATGACCATGCAAGCCAGGAGGTAAAGGACGAACCCCAGTAACCCAGTGTATCGATATAGAGGACAAAAGAATCCCTGAGAGGGAATGAGAGCTCAACACTATGGATGTTGTGAAAGGTCTTCCCTGGACCAAGGAAGGTCAAGATGCAATATGGGTTATGGAAGATCACCTTACCTAGATGACATAAGAAAGAAAGAGTTCTGTCAAGGGACAGATCTAGTTGAACTAACCATGAGAGAGACGGTTCAACTACACCATGAAGAGAGTTCAAAGGTTCTTGAGTTTGACCTAAAGGTTCACTTCCATAAAGTGGAAGTAGGCACATGAAGAACTCAATGTTAGTATAGTTATCACCCCTAACTATGGTTAGTATGATGCAGACTAAAGGGTCTGATGAGGGCATGTGTGCTCGTTCAGGGTGATATCTAGAGACAATTCTTGTCCTATGAAAGATGTGATAATGACCACCATAGCCAGTATCGGGTTTTATATGAAGCTCTGTAAGGGAGGTTGTGTCGGTCACCACTTCAGTAAGGTGATGTTGGTGAAAGGACCACATGATGGTTAGAAAAGTACCACATGATGGTTAGAAAAAGGGACCCCCGTGCGTGTAGATGAAGTCACTTTGATCGTGCAAGGGCTGAAAGGAGCCTAGAGATGATGAGAGTCATGAGCAGATGAAAAGTAGACTGACATACAAGTTGCTGTGGGAGAAAATGTGACATGAAAATCCGACCCCTCTAAGTTATAACTAAGAGAGCAGAGTCTCCGATACATGGGTCCATTAGAGATGGATGGGTGGAGAAGGTTAGGTTTGACCCTACCCCTCAGGATAGAGTAATGGGAGATGTTTTCCATGTGTCCAATTTAGAGCACTATGTGAGGTACCCGACCATGTGCTGAGCAATGAACCTAGTGAGCCCCAAGGGAGGCTGAAATGGCCTAAGTCACCTGTGTAGTTTATAGACGCCAGGATGAAAGAACTCAGAGAAAAGAATATGTGATGATAAAAGTTCTTTGGAAACGCCATGAGTACGACAAAGCCACATAGGGGCCAATGATGGACATGGAAAAGTCTTATCCTAAATTGTTTGTTTGCTTGCCTGAATTTTGAGGACAAAATTCCTATAAGAGGGGAAGGATGTTACAACCCCAATTTTTGGGATCATTTGGCGAGAAATGTAATTTCTCATATTAAAGATAACTGAACAAATAAAGATATGATTTGTTTTGAATAGGTGGATTTCTTTCACAATAGCCTTAATGGTTGTGTTATGGGCTTTATTGGCTATTGGGCCCAATAACAAGGAAATAACAAAGAAAATTCAATTAGTGAATGAATAATTGAATATTCGAGAAAAGAAATATGTAGAAACCTCTAGAAGGCAAATCCAAAGAGGATTTCGTGCCTCTTGGGTTCCTTGGGCTCCAAGGAGTACAAAGTTGCATAAATAAAGCAATGAGAAAAGAAAAGATTAATTACGTATTTCTTTATTAAGAAAGAAATTGGAAATAATGTTAAAATGTGGAAAACAAGTGAAAAGAGATATAATTGAGTTATCCTTTGTGGAATTTCGTATCCCAAGGATTACTAATGATAAAATGAATACCAATGAGGAAAATAAAAGAGAAATAAAAAGAAATCCTCAAAAAGAGATATTTTAATAAGAAATAAATAAGATAATGTGAAATAATGCATATAGATGCATCTAGAAGGATAATAAGTATCATTAAAAAGTAATTTCGAAATCATAGAGTTTCTTGGGATTCAAGGAGTCCCAATAAAGAGGAAAGAAAGAGAAACTACTAAAAAGGCAAAATAAGAGGATAATGTGTTGCATTATTAATGAATTATGAGGTATTGTTAAAAAGAAAATAATTTTGATTAAAAGAAATAGAATTTCGTGTCAATGGATTAAAAAGCAAGGAAAGAGAGAATAAGTAAGAAGAAATTCGAATTCCTAATTATTCAAGAAATAGGATATACCAAAGGGGAGAGAGAGAGAAGAATTGCTTATCTTTGAAGGAAAACGATTACTATTAGAAGATGGACTTCGTTTCCCTAAGGAAAGTCCTCATAGGGCTTCGTTGGCTTCACCTATATAAGGGGTGAGACTTGGGGGCGAATCCAGAGAGATCTCACATCTCCCACCCTCTTCCTTATCTTCTTCTTACTTCCTTACGTTCAAAACCCTAATCAAGGAAAGATGGTACAATCAAAGCGCAACGGGGAGCCATGGAGGGTTGGTGATGGAAGTTTAATACCCCACGTTGCTGAGGGGAAAGAGAGCCTTCATCCCCAGGACCTAGATGAGGTGCAGCAGTGGCCGAACGACCTGCATGGCAGCCACACGTTGCAGGTCTGAGGGGCGTGAAGGCGGCCCTGATGGCTGAGACCGGGTGGCGCCCCAGGTGTGGGGAGGTCCGGCGGAGGTCTGGGACCCATTTCCGGAGGCCGACGAGGTCCATGAGAGGGAGGAAGAAGGACGCAACTGCGGCTAGGGCTGTTGCGGCGGCCGTTCGCGAGGAAGAAGAAGGCCAAAGAGGCCTTTGACTGATATGCCCCTCCGTGGGCTGTAGAAGGAGCGACTTACGTGGGGTTAAAACCGTCTTTTCATTATAATCTAAAGATGGGCGCGCAAGGTATGTGCATGGGAATTGGTTGCCTACGTGGCACCTCCCTATTGGTCAGTTTGTGATATTGTTGCTAAAATCATAACTCCTAATTGGTAGCTCCGATGAGAACACATAATATATGAATTTTGATCAGAAAAATGTAAGGAACCCATTAAAAATAGTTTTATAGCCTGAATCTGATCATAGTTCGAAATATAGTGTAAATTATCATCTTTAAGGAATTAAAGATTAAGAAACCCTATTTTGATATGATTAATGTGTTTAATAGGGTTTAATGGATCTTTAGAGTTGATATTAATCTGTTAAATGTAAAAAGGAACATTGAGTTCAAAAAGGAAGAACTTTGCACGTGATTAGTCTAATTTAGGGTTTATGCGCTTAAATATGCATGAAATTTGAAAAGGGCATAAAGTTATCATCTTTAATGATTCAATTAAGGAAAAACCCTTAGATTTGATGATAGATGGATAATTCGAGCTGATATTAACTTGTGGTTAATGAAAGAGAAAATAAGATTTAAAATATGATCTTTTTTATATATAATTGGTTTAATTTAGGGTTTCGTGCATGATTATGCATTAATGAGCTTGAAAACCCTAATTTTGATGAATATGTCTTTTAATTGGTTTAATTGTGTAAATTCACGAATAAAATAGAGATGTGATGATCCTAAGCCAATTTCAGTATAAAAGATCCTTAATGTGGATAATTTGAGTAATTAGGGTTTTTATGAGTGGAAAAGTTGTTTTAGGGTTTGTTGACCTAAAAAGGGAAAAGTTTGAGAAATTGATCTAAGAAACACTAATGCATCCTAATGACACTTAGAAACCTTAGAAAGGTGTCCCAAGTCAATAAGGAGTTGTTTGGGATATGCTTGTGACAATTAGACATTATACATGTTTTCAGGATCAATGTTTGCTTGATTGATTGATTGGCTTTCTTGATTGGACATCTAGTTGGATTTGGATAAATTGTTGCTTGAGATCTCCAAGACAGGTATTTGGTTACGCTTATGACTATAGTGATTAGTTTTCCGAGGATTTTATCGATGTTTCCCTCAATGCTTGAAATAACTGTTGGATGTTTATTTGTTCCCCCACATACCAGCTACGGCTGACCGACGTTTTGTTTGTCGGCGTTTTAGGTACAATGAAAAGAACAAACAGTAAAGTGGCACATGTGATACTAAATGAGAATTAAAGTGCAAAGGAGGATTAGATAGATTAGTATCGGTGTGAGATCTAGGTTTTCAAAAGGTATGCAAAAAAATTTATTTCTTACAACTTTCAGTATAGTATGTTAGAATTTGATAATTATTCTTGGTTAATTGCCGAACCTTTGATCCAGAAGTCATGGGTGCGGCTTCGACCTCTCGGTCTCCCTTAATTGGGGGTTATCGGGAGGTGAGGTCGTAACAATATTTCACATGTATGTGCCATATATTTACAAACATTGGCATAATACCAAAATCTCGTGTCGATACAAATATATCATCTAGAAAACACATCCCATACCAGGACCTGAGAGTACAGGGACGATACTAGGACTCTACTACTAACATCTATAACTAACATCTACAACTAACCAACCTTATGAATCTATTGATCACGAGGTTGGTTCTCTTCCACAGCACGACCTCGACCTCGTTTCCCGCGACCACCTAAAAAAATATGGTGACCCACGGGTGAGACCCAGTCCCAGTGAGAGATATAACTCTCTCCAAGATATATTGATTATAACATTAATTAACAGTAAATACATTGAGCAGTTAGGATATTGAATAAACAATATGAATAGATTTAATAGTTTAAGCATACTAAGCAGTTAAGCAAATAAGTTGTAACATCAAGTAGAATTGTACAATTGTCATAAGTCTGCATCATGTAAGAACGATGTAGTATAAAGACAAGACAAGGGTTAATCAACCAATGTGATATGTATTAAACCCTAGCAATTATACTACACGGCTGGTATTATATCTTTTATTATTATGCCCTAGGGATTTTGAGTCGTACCACTCAAAGTCCAACTGACCACTGCGAAGTGCTATTCAGTTCCGTATAAGATCTAGGAGTGCTGGTATCCTAAGATCTCTTCCCCTCGGTCAGTACGAGTAAACTGCAGTGACATACCAGTCAAACTGCCAACAGTGACATATAGTCAACTGATAACAACTAGTCCGTACTTGGTACGAGTTACGACACTAGAAAACAGGGTATACAAAACCCTCTAATCCGAGGTACAACCGCAACTGTCCTCAATCAAATCAAATATCTGAGGCATCACCATAGCCATCCTCCATAACCTACAATTGTGGATGACAAGTATATATCCTCAACTTGCCGCCCCCGCATACTCAACAATATGCGCTCTGAGATTCCCTTGGGAATACTCGTTTCACCATCCAGTAAGTTCTAACACTGAAGATGGCTCTACGGCACAAGGCTCTACATGATTAAGGTTACACTTGATTAATTACTACCAATTGAATGCATTAAGGCTTTATCATACAAGTGGACATTCAAACCCTAATTCTTTTCTAATAAGAGTATATGTATAACAACTTCAAAAGATATAAAACATTTGAGATATAAATCTTAATCACATTACCACATCTATCATTCATTGCAAATTAACAGACCACACTTATCATCAGACTATTGCAAGATACCAATATCTTATCACAAGTTCCAGGGTTTTAACCCTTATTGGAACATGAAGAGGATTTCACCTCAATCATGGCTTCAAACATGCCCAAAGGTCTTTAAGAGCATCAAATTATTCATAGTAAGGTTATAATCATCATTCCATGCCTTAAACAAGGCTCAAAAGATCATTAGCACATGTATGTCCATAGATTTTAACATGGCAAGGCACTATGATATTCAAATAATACTACATTGTGGTTTCAACATAAGAAGAGTGTAATTCATTATCACATTAATAATTCAAGAGGTCTTATTATAACCAATCAACATAATATAATTACATTAAGGTTAAGTATAATAGGCTAGATCACATGGGAGTTACGCATCCACTCATTACATTGATTTATCAAATATAACTATATAATTGCAAAGGTAAGACTACCAATTAATGGTATTGAACCATTGAATTATCTTCACTATGACCCACATATAATAACATGTGATTTATTCTAATACATTGGATGTTAAAGCATCCAATATTTTTCATTGGATCAGGTTCATTGTTCAAGGTTACCAATTGAAGTATAGGTCTAACCATTAGATCAATTGAACCAAGGAACCATTGGTTCAAGGTATGGTCAAATATACAATTACATTCCTAATTCATCATATATGATGATGAACTGATCCACCATTAATTGTGATCATTAGGTCACCATTGGTTGCTAGATCAGTAATACATTAAGTTAACATCATCAAATAATAAGCCAATATCATCATTGATTGATAACATCATTAGAATACTTAGTGGATGATAATTAAATGTCTAATTGAGTCAAAACCTGACCTAAGGTGGTGACCATAGGTGGTCAACATAAATTGGACACCATTGATCACGAACATCAGTTTCCAAGATAGCAACATTATTGGTTGTTGAATGGTATGACAATCAGTTATGTGATAGGGAAGGAAATAGCTTGAAAATCCTAATTTGAACCATCATTTGTTTTGTACATAGCACCATAGGTTGTTGCTATCAACCTGTCCCAGATCATGTTACACCTTATAAAGGATGTACACATGTTTACAGGTTCATATAGAACTGGAATAAAATAGGAAGCACCACAAAATTCGTAATTCCAAACAAGCATGATTTCTCTATGCTTAGATCATCACATTCAAGCATAATCATGAACCAAGAAGCTTCTAGTAAGCAATATAAGTGAAGAATGTTATATAACTAGCCTCTATAGAGTAGGTAAGATATCCAACAGAAACAATCTCGAGAAAATAGGGCAAGGAAACCTTGGATTCAGATATGAACTTGGCCAACTATGCAATTCTCTCCACAAATAAGCAAAACCCTAGAAAAGAAACAAGAAGGAAGGAGTTTTGAGTTCTAGGGGAACTTTCACCATGGAAAACCATGGTTCCGACCTGGAGAGATGTAGGAGGAAGAGGAACAAAGAATTAAACGGAGGAAATAAGGAAAAACTTACACTTTTAGGTCAATATCACTAGGGGGAAGCTTTATAGACCCAAAAAGAGAATCAATTTCAACCCTAGAATTGTTTTCCAAGAGAATACCCACTTTATTCTTCCTTGGGAAGAAAAAATCGCAGATGAACAGAGGAGTACGAAGCTGGGATAAGGATAGAGATAATGGAGAGGAAATGGCTCGTTTGGGGGCTTTTGGATAAGTATATGACACTTTAATATTAAGAAAAAGAAAAAGTTGCAATTCTAGTATATATCCAAGTGTCCATGGCTTTAAATTATTAAAAATACATAAACACACACACAAGAAGCTCTCCCACCATCCCTCTTGGCATTATTAGCTTTCCTTTGGCGAAATTCCCAGCCAATCACATTATTCCTTAGTTGATAGCTACTAAAGGTAGCTCATCCATGAAGGGAAAAACCCTAAAATACCCTTGATAGAAACACCTTCAAACCATGGCTCAACTAGGATCCCCATGGTTCAAAAATCTCAATAATGATAATATAACATCTTAGGAACCTAATGTATGTGACAAATTGCAAAGAAAACCCCTCAATTGGGTAAATTGTAGAAAAGTCCAAAATGTACAGAAAATTGCATAACTTGTTGAAATAGTGTCCAAATTGGACCAAATTTGAAACTTAAGCTTGTATTATGATTTCAAAACATATAAAAAGATTAGATTGGGATTCTAAGCATTCAATAATGGTAATTAATCTCATTCAACTCATTAAGCAAGTTCAGGGGCCTTACAACTATAAACCCCTAACATGGATTTCACCCCCGAAATCCATGGTAAACAAAGATGGGTACTTCCTTTGAACCTCATCCTATTACCTTCACATGGTTACTTACATATCATGGTGATGTCACATCAGTCATACATATCTCATCTTAGGTCAGCACAAAACCCCCCACCTAAGAAAACATTTGCAAATATGGTACATAAAACCTTATTGTGTCATCTGTACTACTCTAGTAGTAATGTTCAACATTAAATGATAGCAATCATCCAAAAATTATATTTATTGTATCAACACATTACTCAAAATTCATACTTGCTACCTTTTTACCAATCATGCCATGTGTCCCATACCATTCCTTGAAGAATTAAAAAAACAATGTATCCATCCTTTATATATATATATATATATATATATATATATATATATATATATATATATATATACATTGACACTAGAACTCTTGTCAATTCTTTTTTAGCATCAAAAGAAATGCTAACGCTGGAAGCTGTCATTCCATACAAGGAAACATCATTCCTATTCAACCTTGTTAGGGGTGAAACAACAACACCATCTTCGCCTTACTAAGATTTACACAACCTACTTAGAAGACATATCATGCTCCCATAAAGAAATTTAATAAACCCCATCTCACTCTTGTTCAACTTGTCTTATAGCTATTGCTTCTTCGGCAACTCTAAGGTTTTTGAAGAAATATTGATCATATTTTTGACCATATTTGAAATACTTTGACATGTCATCATTCAAAGCTGGATATAACTTGTATGACATGAATGGAACACTTTGTTCCTCCTATTCATAAATTCTATTGGTACATTGGTTAGTCTAAAGAAGATAACTCTAAACTCATCATGGTAATGTGGATTATGTCATCCAATCTAATTCTTACCATTGATATTTGATCATAGGTTTATCTTAAAGGAACACAATATCGCATATCTATTGACCAACAAACCATCTATCCTTGATAGTGGTCTTGTCCAGCTATCACTAAACCATACACAACAATATAGAATCACTTTTGTTTTCAAACAACATTTATAGCATCATCATAAACTCTCTCTCTCTCTCTATAAGGGAGAGGAATAATTTGAATGCTCATTTAATAATCATCTCCAACCTTCACATATTTCTCATACTATTGATACATCTTGGATACTGGGATTCATTACCTTGGTATCCACCTCATGCGCTATAAGGAAATCACATCCTTATCTACTTTTACCAACATAACAAATTTCAAAACATATAAGAGGAGTCTTCCTAATTATTGGAAGGCTCAAAAGAAAAATCATCACAAACTTTTTGATCATGGAACCATAGTCCAAACAACCTTATTCTATAATAAGATATCCATCCTCATGTTTAGAATGAATCCACACATACCAAGTGGCAATGATCCACTTGAATGTTGTACCCTAGAAAGGAAAGACACAAAGGGAAACACACTTCCCACATCATAGCAACATTGTTCAAGGTCACTAGGAAAAAGGTAACCAATTCTATTTTCATTATGCAAGTTATAACTTCTTATGTATCATTTTACCTTTTTCAATTTGGGTTCCTTTCCATTAGCATAGGAATCATCATGATTAGCATATCTCATTACTTCTTCCTTGATGACTATTTATCACACTTGGGTATGTTCTCTTATTTTATTATATTTTTCAACCACTTATCAACAGGTAAATACTGATATTCCACATTTGCTTCATTAAATCGGGATAATCTTCCTTAATTTCTTTCACATGCCATGCTGATTTTTCATGAAAATTTTCTTACATACATAGGTTGGTCTAAGATTAACTCAGGTTCCACCTTATTTCTTTGCCATTGTTTCAATTCATCTTCTCATTTTGTACTTGTTATAGGAGTTCTTTCCATCCTATGTGCATTTCATACCTTGATTCCCTTTATAAGCATAGACTTATATGTCTTTTAATTTATTATCTTCTTGAATCACATCTTCAAGAACTCCTCTTTTCCTTATTTTATTCAGATTTAGAGTTCATGGTGTTGTATCATTCTCTTATATTAACCAAGAATTCAAGTTTTGATAGATTATGTGTGATTCTCATCTTCTTTAAGGTAGGATTGAGATATTCACACCATGATTTCTTATTCGTTATGCTCTTTAGATTGTCTCAAAATGACTACTTGATCAGAGTAATCAGAAAGATAACAATCTAAGAGTTCCATACTTACCCTTCTTCAATAATTGAATACCTGGCCAGGGCACCCAAATACAGAGATTAGGTAGTATGCACCATGTTTTTGTGTCATATTCCTAACTTAGACATCATCCTAGTCTTAAGTCCTAGTGTACCTATAGACTCAGTGAACCTAAAGCTCTGATACCAACTTAACTGTGACACCTCGTCACACTAAACGAGATTACTCAAAACATAAAACACGATCAACTACTAATTAATCACATAGTCAAAAATGTGAAACAATTAAAACCGATCCCAACAATGTAAATAAACTCTAGAACATTTATAAAAGGTCCATCATTCCATTCTCATATACTTTAACAAGCATTTGCCTATGGGTCCAAAGACCTCAGTCACATCCTGCATATAAAAGATATTTCACATGTACATGCCATATATTTACAAACATTGGCATAATACCAAAATCTCGTGTCGATACAAATATATCATATAGAAAACACATCCCATACCAGGACCTGAGAGTACATGGAGGACACTAGGACTCTACTACTAACATCTATAACTAACATCTACAACTAACCAACCTTCTGAATCTATTGATCACCAGGTTGGTTCTCTTCCACAACACGACCTTGACCTCGTTGCCCACGACCACCTAAAAAAATATGGTGACCCACAGGTGAGACCCAGTCCCAACGAGAGATATAACTCTCTCCAACATATATTGATTATAACATTAATTAACAGTAAATACATTGTGCAGTTAGGATATTGAATAAACAATATGAATAGATTTAACAGTTTAAGCATACTAAGCAGTTAAGAAAATAAGTTGTAACATCAAGTAGAATTGTACATTTGTCATAAGTCTGCATCATGTAAGAACTATGTAGTATAAAGACAAGACAAGGGTTAATCAACCAATCTGATACATATTAAACCCTTGCAATTATACTACACAGCTGGTATTATATCTTTTATTATTATGTCCTGGGGAGTTTGAGTCGTACCACTCAAAGTACAACTGACCATTGCGAAGTGCTATTTAGTTCCGTATAAGATCTAGGAGTTCCCGTGTCCTAAGATCTCTTCCCCTCAGTCAGTACGAGTAAACTGCAGTGACATACCAGTCAAACTACCAACAGTGACATATAGTCAACTGATAACAACTAGTCCGTACTTGGTACGAGTTACGACACTAGAAAATAGGGTATAAAAACCCTCTAATCCGAGGTACAACCGCAGCTGTCCTCAATCACATCAAATATATGAGGCATGACCATAGCCATCCTCCATAACCTGTAATTGTGGATGACAAGTATATATCCTCAACTTGCCACCCACGCATACTCAATAGTATGCGCTCCGAGTTTCGCTTGGGAATACTCATTTCACCATCCAGTAAGTTCTAACACCGAAGATGGCTCTACGGCACAGGGTTCTACATGATTAAGGTTACACTTGATTAATTACTGCCAATTGAATGCATTAAGGCTTTATCATACAAGTGGACATTCAAACCCTAATTCTTTTCTAACAAGAGTATATGTATAACAACTTCAAAAGATATAAAACATTTGAGATATAAATCTTAATCACATTACCACATCTATCATTCATTGCAAATTAACAGACCACACTTATCATCATACTATTGCAATCTTATCACAAGTTCCAGGGTTTTAACCCTTATTGGAACATGAAGAGGATTTCACCTCAATCATGGCTTCAAACATGACCAAAGGTCTTTAAGACCATCACATTATTCATAGTAAGGTTATCATCATCATTCCATGCCTTAAACAAGGCTCAAAAGATCATTAGCACATGTATGTCCATAGATTTTAACATGGCAAGGCACTATGATATTCAAATAATACTACATTGTGGTTTCAACATAGGAAGAGTGTAATTCATTATCACATTAATCATTCAAGATGTCTTATTATAACCAATCAACATCATATAATTACATTAAGGTTAAGTATAATAGGCTAGATCACATGGGAGTTACGCATCCACTCATTACATTTATTTATCAAATATAACTATATAATGGCAAAGGTAAGACTACCAATTAATGGTATTGAACCATTGAATTATCTTCACTATGACCCACATATAATAACATGTGATTTATTCTAATCCATTGGATGTTAAAGCATCTAATATTATTCATTGGATCAGGTTCATTGTTCAAGGTTACCAATTGAAGTATAGGTCTAACCATTAGATCAATTGAACCAAGGAACCATTGGTTCAAGGTATAGTCAAATCTACAATTACATTCCTAATTCATCATATATGATGATGACATGATCCACCATTGATTGTGATCATTAGGTCACCATTGGTTTCTAGATCAGTAATACATTCAGTTAACATCATCAAATAATAAGCTAATATCATCATCGATTGATAACATCATTAGAATACTTAGTGGATGATAATTAAATGTCTAATTGAGTCAAAACCTGACCTAAGGTGGTGACCATAGTTTGTCACCATAAATTGGACACCCTTTATCACGAAAATCAGTTGCCAAGATAGCAACATTATTGGTTGTTGAATGGTATGACAATCAGTTATGTGATAGGGAAGGAAATAGCTTGAAAACCCTAATTTGAACCATCATTTGTTTTGTACATAGCACCATAGGTTGTTGCTATCAACCTGTCCCAGATCATGTTACACATTATAAATGATGTACACATGTTTACAGGTTCATATAGAACTGGAATAAAATAGGAAACACCACAAAATTCGTAATTCTAAACAAGCATGATTTCTCTATGCTTAGATCATCACATTCAAGCATAATCATGAACCAACAAGCTTCTAGTAAGAAATATAAGTGAAGAATGTTATATAACTCGCCACTATAGAGTAGGTAAGATATCCAACAGCAAAAATCTTGAGCAAATAGGGCAAGGAAACCTTGGATTCAAATATGAACTTGGCCAACTATGCAATTTTCTCCACAAACAAGCAAAACCCTAGAAAAGAAACAAGAAGGAAGGAGTTTTGAGTTCTAGGGGAACTTTCACCATGGAAAACCATGGTTCCGACCTGGAGAGATGTAGGAGGAAGAGGAAAAAAGAATTAAACGGAGGAAATAAGTAAAAACTTACACTTTTAGGTCAATATCACTAGGGGGAAGCTTTATAGACCCAAAAAGAGAATCAATCTCAACCCTAGATTTGTTTTCCAAGAGAATATTCACTTTCTTCTTCCTTGGGCAGAAAGAATCGTAGCTGAACAGAGGGAGTACGAAGCTGGGAGAAGGAGAGAGATAATGGAGAGGAAATGGCTCGGTTGGGGGCTTTTGGATAAGTATATGACACTTTAATATTAAGAAAAAGAAAAAGTTGCAATTCTAGTATATATCCAAGTGTCCATGGCTTTAAATTATTGAAAATACATAAGCACACACACAAGAACCTATCCCACCGTCCCTATAGACCTGGTTAGCTTTTCTTTGGCGAAATTCCCAGCCAATCACATAATTCCTTAGTTGATAGCTACTAAAGGTAGCTCATCCATGAAGGGAAAAACCCTAAAATACCCTTGATAAAAACACCTTCAAACCATGGCTCAACTAGGAGCCCCATGGTTCAAAAATCTCAATAATGTTAATATAACATCTTTGTAACATAAATTATTTGAAAAATGGCTAAGAAAACCTCTCAATTGGGTAAATTGCAAAAAAGTCCAAAATATACAGAAAATTGCATAACTTGTTGAAATAGTGTCCAAATTGGACAAAATTTGAAACTTAAGCTTGTCTTATGATTGCAAAACATATAAAAAGGTTAAATTAGGATTATAAGCATTAAATAATGGTAATTAATCTCATTCAACTCATTAAGCAAGTTCAGGGGCCTTACATCTCATCCCTCCACAATCTTAATATAATAATCATATGGATCTGGGTATTCAAACCCTTAGCTCATCACTGAACACTGTTACCAATTTTTCAGGTAATTATCACCTTTAGGTTATCTGACCAAGGTAAACATGATAATTGTTACACAAGCATTTCTCATAGCACTTAAGGCCCATTAACTCTCTTGTTAACTCTCACTAGGTAACAAGGTATATTATGGTGCATAAGGCTCAATAAACAATTTCAAATAAATAACACATCATAGTTAATACCTGCCTATGCTCATCATCTCATGGTACCTACATGTTCAGAACACATGATAACAGATATATCAGTCATATTTCAGTTCCATGCTATTCAAGGGTAACACCACTATTCCCTTACCAGGGTTAGGGTTTCTTATTTCATTTCAATCAGGGTTACTCATCCCTTTTATTCAATTAGGACCAATGATTCATCATTTCATTGTACAAGATTAGGGTTTCATACTATGTAGTATAACTCATAATTAGGTTTTCACACACCTTCACCCTATTTAGAATTAGGGTTTACTATTCATATCACATCACCCTATATTAGGGTTTACATACAATAACCCACGATTAGGATTTACTATTCATCCCAATTAGGGTTTCATATTCAATTACCCATAATTAGGGTTTACTATTCATCTAAATTAGGGTTTTACATTTCATGACCCTAACTTAGGATTACTCATGTCATCAC
The DNA here is from genome assembly GCA_963693085.1 of Alisma plantago-aquatica. Taxonomy (NCBI): domain Eukaryota; kingdom Viridiplantae; phylum Streptophyta; class Magnoliopsida; order Alismatales; family Alismataceae; genus Alisma; species Alisma plantago-aquatica. Next base: position 511,896,883 of record OY856413.1, on the reverse strand, counting down.
CCTCAATTAGGGTTTCACTATTACCCTAAATTAGGGTTTCACTCAGAATTGCCCTGAATTAGGGTTAAGGTTCATTAACCTTCTCGATTAGGGTTTCATGATCTCTTCACTAAAGATCATACCATAATCACATACTCTTCATGATTATCACCCATGTATAAATCCCTTTCTATCATCCTGTCAACTTGATTAGGTTACATCAACCCCTCAATTAGGTACATACCACTATGATTAACATAGTGTACTAAGATATTGCTTTCATAACTTTTTAGGGTTAATTGATCTAAAGGTACTGATCATATAGGTACCTTAGGGTTTCAACCTTTTTTTCCTATCATTGATAATCATCATGATCAACCATTGGATCAATGGATCAACCATCACTTCAAATTTCCAATCAATTTGATCACCTTGGATCGTCCAATCGGTCTTGACCTTTTTCACTCTAAACGATTTTGAAACCTTTGGATTCCAAATGGTTCCGAGACCGTTTGATCCCAAATGGTTTCAAGACCATTTGGACTCAAACGGTATCAAGACCGTTTAGGCCAAACTAGCCTCAAAACCGAATGGGTCACTTAGGACATTTATCAATCAAATTGAATATGATTTGTACCATTGAATTGGCCATCGATTAGGTTATTGAAGGATTCATCAATAAACACCATTAGGTGTCTATTTATCAACCAAAGTTCAACCATTAATCCTCCAAATGGTCCTGAGACCGTTTGATCCCAAATGGTTTCAAGACCATTTGGACTCAAACGGTCTCAAGACCGTTTGGTCCAATTAGTCTTGAAATCGAATGGATCAATTGGGTTTTCTTTCAACAAGTCAATTAGGGTTTCTAATTAGAGGATTATCCATATATTGAATCAATCAATTGGATCCATTGGATCATCATCCAACATGTACTAGGGTCCTTACCTCAATAGGTCAACCCCTCTAAACGGTCAACCCCTCTAAACGGTTTGGGATCCAAACCTCCAAACGGTTTGCAAACCGTTTGGTCCAAAGTCTTAAAACCGTTTGCAAAAGAAAATTGTTGGAATGTGTGCCTAAGATGATGTCATCATCATCTACCTTCGTTCATTCAAAATCTACTACTATTTTCATAGTAATTACATCAATGGATCAAGGGAATTTCAAGTAGAACAAAATAATCAACAAATAATGAAGAATTGAATGCAATAAAACATTTAAGGGTTTAAGTTATATAACCCACCTCAAATTGAGATTCAAAGCTTAGAGCTTCACGTCAACAATGGTGGAAGAATCTTTTTCACACCACAAGGTTCATTCCTCAAGCTTTTGAGTGAAAAGGATTGGCTAGAATTGAAGATGGGATCGAGATAAGAAGAAATCATGCATTGATTTGTGATTTCTACCATGAAATCAAGGTGAACGAAGGTCAAGAAGCTTACCAACAGGTTGGGGGTCGTCCTCTTGCTGATCCTAGCTCCCTTGGTCATTTTTTTAAGCAAAGTGAAGAAGTGGTTTAAAAAAAAAGCCTTTGGTTTGAGTTGTAAAAGGTGTTTTTATAAGAAAATCAATGAGAGAGAAAATGCCTTATAAAAATCTTTTAATTCTGAAATTAGTGCCACCTCTTCCTCCTCAATCCCTTGCATGCAAATATATCTTCCTCACCTCCGAATTCCCTTCCATTATCCATGAATTAAGGGAAAAGAAATTAAGCACCTTAACCTTTATAATATTATTGTCCATAAGTTAGTGGATATTTTGTTTTATTTTCTTAATGTGAGTGGGCTCCACTCACGTAGATATTTCCTTTGCCTTTGCAAGGCACAAGGATGCTCACACTTGAGAAAATCCAACCATATCATTTTTGGTTGAAGGCCCTTCAATTATTTTATTTATTCTTGCATTAAATTGAATTAAGGTTTTTATTATGCTTTAAATCTTGATTATTTTAATATCAATATTCTCTCTCCTTCAAAGTGATACAAATGAGACGCCCCTCTCATTTTATTTGCTCTACATGATGCCAAGAAATATTATGGACTATTTTGAAGTGGTAAATTGCATATTGAACCCTGGGTTTTGGGTAATTGCACATTACATCAAAACTAGGTTTTAATGCACAAACATAGCTTTATCAACTCTTCTTGGTACTCAGGCTTGGGGTAGCCATACCTCTGCATCATCTTCTTTCTCATGATGCTTCAACACATGAGGAACATATTATCATGTAACATTTGCAAATTAACCCCTCAACTTGGATAAATTGCATTTTAGTCTAAACAAACAAAACATTGTTTTCAACATTATTCAAAAAGGACTAAAATTGAAAGTATAAGTTCCTCTTGAGCATTAATTACTTTTCAAAAGATAATATCGAGCATATAATTATCTTTCTTAAACAAAAACCCTAGGTTTAAAGCATAACCCAGGTCAGGGATGTTACATTTTCAATGAAATCAGAAAAAATAGCCATCATGCATTGTTGAAACGTCGTAGGAGCATTGCAAAGGCCAAAGGGCATACGACGATAAGCATAAGTTCCATATGTGCATGTGAAAGTGGTTTTCTCTTAGTCAGGAGGGTAGATCAGAATCTGGAAAAACCCAGAATACCCGTCCAAGTAACAGAAATAAGAGTGTTTTGCAAGGCATTCAAGCATTAAGTCGATAAATGACAATGAAAAATGGTCCTTTCAGGTCACTTTGTTCAAACGCCAGTAGTCAATACACATACGCCAACCCGTGACAATACGTGTTTGAATAAACTCATCATTGTCTCCCTTGATGATAGTTGCACCCCCCTTCTTAGGTACACGTGGATGTCACTAACCCAAGGTCGGATAGATGATACCGACATCAACCAACTTAAAGATTTCCTTTTTAACCCCCTCAAGCATATTTTGATTTAAGCATCTAGGAGGTTCAATGGTGGGTTTAGCATCATCCTCCATATTTATTCAGTGCATACAAATAGAGGGATGAATGTCTTTCAAATCATTAATAGAGTAACCAATAACGTGTTTATACAAATGCGATTCGGCAAGCAATTTACTTTCTTGTTCATTGGTTAACTCATTATTGATTATTACATGAGAAGTAGAGTTGGAATTAAGAAATGCATACCTTAGCCATGGTGGAAGGGCTTTAAGTTCTACCGTTCTCCCTGTTGCATTGTCTTTGGCTTTGTCATCAACAATTGGAGTGTCTTCTTTAGTAGCATCTGAGTGGGCAATAGAAAATACCCCAGAATTTTTAGATCCATTATTAATACCTTCATCATAATCACAATAGTTCAATATCAAATTGGCAACATCATGATCTTCTTGTACAATAGAATCAACAAAGTCCATAAAACATATTTCTTCTATGCGAGAGGGTGCTTTCATAGCATCATATATAGAAAACTCCATGGCTTCATCGCCAAATCGGAGTGTGAGTTTGCCTTCATGAACATAAACTAGGCTTCCATCAGTTCTCAGATAGGGCCTCCCAAAAAGAATGGGGTTGGAAGGAACTTCTACCATATCTAACACTACAAAATCACAAGGAATATAAAGTTTACCAATCTGCACTAGCACATCTTCCACGATACCATTGGGGTATTTGATGGAATGATTGGCCAGTTCAATGGACATCTTTATAGGCTTTAGATCTCCAAGATATAGCTCTTGCCACAGGGTAGACGGGATGAGACTGATACTAGCTCTGAGGTCTACAAGACCTTTGCAAAAGTGGTATTGCTGATCTTGCATGGCAGAGTGAAGGCTCCCAAGTATAGGAATACCATCAGGTTATTTTCACTTATGCATATGATACATGTACCCACAAAAAAAATCAAAATATGACTCACTCATCCATCTGGAAAGTCTAGTTTTCTCTAATCAGATGTAAATGCCCTTAAGTAGGTCCAAATCTGCTAGTTGCCTCTAGTTTTGATTTGATACATCTGAATTTGATGTCAATGTGAAAAATGGTAGAATGGACACCAATTAAGGAATAAAATATTAAAAAGAAGAGTTGTATATTCATTCACCATCTCTAAACTAATATTGAGCAACATATCTACTAAGCGTGCCATAAAACATGGTAAAGACGATTCAGACCATCTATCATGAAACACCCAAAAAAGCATTAGGTGTTGTTCTATTTAAGGTGACATGGAGTTTGTTTAGAATGTACATAAACTTCCTAAACTTTGAGTCCTCCTTCGTTTTTACAAACCTCTACGGAAATGGTGCATTACTTTAATAGAAGATGGTACCTCAGTTGTACCTTTACCTTTGTCACTCATAGGGGTGTCAAGTTTCTCTTCATCAACAATCTATGCACTCTTCTCCTTGGGTGGAGAAGGTCTGTGGATTTCAGCTCCACTTCTCAAGGTGATGGCATTTGCTTGTTGTCTTGGATTTACCTACGGTTGGCTTGGAAGAGAACCGGATTGGGTGTTATTTTGCTACGACAAGGCTTGTTGGGAAATCTGGTTTTCCAACATCCTTGTGTGAGTGGAAATGCCATCCAATTTGGCAGAGAGTTAGGAAATCACATCCTTCAAGAGCTTGTTGTTGCCCCTTAAATCTTCATTCTGCTGCATCCGTGTGGAGATAAATTTCTCCATCATGGCCTCCAAGGAAGAACTTTGGGGTTGTTGTTGCTGTTGGTAATCCCTGTTGTTGTTGAAGCCCAGTGGATTCCCATTGTTTTGCCGGTTGAAGTTTTGTTGTTGCTGCGGTTGCTGCTGTCCATGTTGGAAATTATGAGTGTTTCTTGTGTTCCAGTAGGAGAAATTAGGATGATCTCTCCATCCCGGATTGTAGGTATTGGAATAGGGATTGTATTGATTGTTCCCCTGCATCCCAAGGGCATTGGCTTGTTCTAGGATCCCTTCATTCATATTAGGAGAAAAGCATGAAGAAGAAGTATGTCCAGAATTCCCACAAGCTTCACATATCACTTCAGCTGATTTGATTTGCAATGTAGTCATCTTCTCGAACTTCTGTGTAAGAATATCAAGTTTAGAAACAATTAAGTCAACGACATCAATAATATGCTTCCCTCCTTATTTCCTGGCTGAAGAACTAGCTATAGAGGATGATTGTGCTCCCCTATCTGATCCCCATTGGAAATGGTTGAGGGCTATGTCTTCAATGATGTCATAAGCCTCTCTGTAAGAGTTAGTCATCAATGCTCCATTAGCTACCACATCTAGTGTCATCTAGGTGTTGTAGAACAATCCATTATAGAACATTTGCAGTAGCAGCCAGTTGGTCAACCCATGGTGAGGGCAAAGACATTGAAGGTCCTTAAACTACTCCCATGTATCATATAGAGTTTCTCCATCATTTTGAGAGAAGTTGGTGAGCTAATTCCTTAGCTGGGCTATCTTGCTCGATGGGAAATACTTTTCAAGGAAAGCATTTAGAAGTTGGTCCCATCTTTTGATCAAATTCTTTGGAAGAGACAAAAGACACGCCTTGGTTCTATCTCTTAGGGTGAAAGGAAATAGCATTAGCCTCACTCCTTTGGTGGATACACCATTGATTTTAAAAATATTCATATACTCCAAGAACTCGGCCACATGAAGATTTAGATCTTCATTGACTGTACCTATGAAGTGGTTCTTCTGTATCATCTGCATCATAGAAGGAGCAATAGAGAAATTGTTTGCTTCAACTACATGTAGGTCAATAACTGCACAAATATTTGTGGCAACCGACATTGCAAAATCCTTCAAAGGACGGTCGTCTTCCATGGTTGGATCCCTTGGTGTAGCTTCTTCAAAAGACAAATAAGACGATGATGGTGATGATGTTGGAACACCTCTTAGCAGTGGTTATTCTACTCTTCTTTCTCTTCTTAAGCTTGAAAGAGTGCGCTCAATCTCAAGGTCTAACAACTTAGATGTTTGAAGACATCTTTGCGAGCGATGCATACAACCTAAAAAATAGTAAGAGAAATTGAGAACACAACTAAAAGGTATATGTAAATTTGAAAATGGAAATGATGATCTAGTCTCGAATACTCGTTAGCACTTGTTACTCTAATTAGATTAACCGTAGCTCCCCGACAATGGTACCAAAAACTTGTTGATTTGTTACACTAATGAGTTTCAATCTTAAGAAAGATCTTTTACTCAACTAATCAATTTCTGCAAGTATACAGAAGTATTCGTTGTCGAGATAAAAAAAAGGATCTTAAGCAATTAACTAAACACAACAGTGCTAAGGTTCAACAATCTACACCGTTTTAAAAGTGGAATTGGTTGATTAAACTAGAAAATTTCAGAATTAAACAAACAGTAAATGGTTTAATAAAAGAGATTAAAATTCAGAATTAGAAGTATCTTGGACTTAGGATTTCATCCACATATCATGGCATAGAATAGGAGCACGAAATCTAAACATACTAAGCACTTGTTTTAAAGGAGAGTTGTATGTTGCACTTCACCTCTCGGTGCAAGTACAACGATCCTAACTCAATTCAACATTCCTATGTATGAATTTCATTTTGGATCACAAACCGACTCTTCAACTCCATAATTTCCACTCTCATGGTAAAGAAGGAATTTCCAAGAGAATACGTCCTTACTCTCCTACCTATCTTCTCAGATCAAGCAAAAGAGCATAAAACATACACATAAGGTGGCCATCCATACATACAGAAAAGAAGAAACCGGTACTCACAAGGTGGAAAAACAAGCAACATAGCATTTAGTATGAAATTGTCATGTTCCATACATGCTATGACATGGGAGATACTCTCCCATGTCCAAGAAAAGGAAACTACTCGTCCATAATAGTGTGCAGCAGAAAATGCACAGAAATTTCAGAGTTCAACATGATTTAGAGAAGGAAAAGCTAAGAAAACCCAATGTGTAACCCAAGAAGAGTAGAATTCTAGCTTTAGCACAAAATCCCACTCCTACATCTGCTCCAAATCAGACAAACCTCTCTCCCAAGAAGCTTTGTGGAGTAGAGAAGCTCTGCTGTACCTTGGAGAAGAAAAGAAGAAGAATGGGGTTCTTTAGAAAGAAACCACCTTCTTCCACCTCCAAAATCACCCTCCTTGCTCTAGCCTTGCTCTGGGATGAAAGAGTTTTGAATAATGACCCCCGATAACTGCTCCATAGAGTGGTTTCAGCTTTTAAAATGAAAGGAATCGTATTTGAAAATTGTTGAAACTGACAGGCACACGATGTGTCCTGTCTCCGGAAATTATTTATGAGTGTGAAATACACGACATGTCTGATTTAATACACGCCGTGTATGTTACCAGAAAGGTTAGACTCGGTTTCAAATTCCCAAGTACACGTCGTGTCTTTTGTGGACATGTTGTGTACTTTTCTTTAGAGTATGAAGTAATTGGCCGTATGGAAATGCACACATCGTGTCTTAAATAAGACACGTCATGTGCATTGCTGTTTCAGCAGAATTAAAATTTTGAATGTTTGCAAGGTGTGGAGAAGTCTCAATAATGATGAATTTGAGTTTGTCTATCTCCAATTTGATCCTTTTGATGCAAATCTACAATGCATATCATGTGATAAGAAAAATAACAAAAGGGTGGCAAGAGTATTATGAATAGAGGCTAAATGAGAACAAAATGAACTGAATTTGTGTGTGAAAACATGTGAAAATTTGATGTGGAAACCACACAACAAACTACAATCACCACTATCACTATGAGAGATGATTCTGACTACCATTCCATGGTCCAAATGTATCACTCTCATGGAGGGTCTGTCCGATACACTATTCTCTAACATGTATCTGTGTGACTGACTTGATATCATATATCATGACTAATGAGACTCTGTCATCAGTCAACACACACTCTAGTCTTATGTATTACTATTATCTATTTTGCTTCCACAATAATATCCAACTAGGGACATAATAAAAATGCATGTACTCTTAGCATCTGTATGATCTCATTGTTCAAGTCACATATTTGAAGGCATACATTATTGAGTAACATCATTCTTTAGACATCTACTTTCATTTGTGTCATCATCTCATGATTAAGACAAACATAATCGACAGAATTATCTTTATTATTATAAATCAAGTATCTAATGCCACATCCAAATCATCATATGATTGTTTCTCTGGGCATACATACCAACACCCTCATGGGTGGTTAGGGCCAATGTGTAGGATTAGAGGATGATTAGAAGGCATTGGATAGGAATAAGATTAGATTTCAGACAAATCTAAGCTATTGAAGCACAATAATAGAAATATAGTAGAATAACATTTTGGATTACCGTTTTAATGATCTAGTGATGCTAACAAGACGTGTGGTGTCAGATAAAGGATCCTCAGATCACGAGTAATGTAGAAATAAAAGAGAGAGGTAATTCAGTTCTTTGGCTTCAAGAGGTTCAAAAGGGGCCAAAATATAGTTTAAATGGAGGGGTATTTATAGGTGGATATTAGGGTTTGAGGTTCCAGACAGAACCTTCTAGAAGTGGTGATAGATAACCCTAATGTACCATGTCTGTGGGGTGTGTAGATCTAGGTGATATGCCACATGGAACATAGTGGATGGCCCAAATATGTAGGGTTTTCCAGTTTGATAAAATATATGTCCTAATTTTTCAATAATTTCTATAATATTTTAGGAAAAATCAAAGAAAATTATGTAGATAAATAATTTAAGATTTTCCTTAGATATATCAAGGGAAAAATACCTGAATATCCATGGAAAGAAACAATATTTTATTTAGGAGAATATAGTTGGGTAATGTACAAAAACATCTTGTAAAAAGAAGAATTGAAGAGCAAATTGTGCTTTAGTTATTAAAAAGGTTTCTTCACTTTAATCTTCAAACTAGGTAAAAGTGGGTGAAAATGGGTGTGTTAATATGAGGTAAAATATGGAAAATTGTGAGAAAAATGATAACTATGGAAAATGTGTGGAATGTGAAATGGTGTCCATCAGTAGCTTGAGAATTAGCATTAATTGTGAGGTTTTTTTAAGTAAGAAAAAATGAGATCTCAATACTTCCCCCCCTCAAGGTAGGTTTAAGATAAGAGTGGGAACCACATGCTTGAGCCAAGTCTGAGCCCCATTTTTAGCCATGAAAGGTCAAATAGGTAGACTCATCAAGGATGTTCTGAGAAATCTTTTGGAGGGTAGAAAGAATAAGTGATGTCTTTTCCTTCTAAGGATGGATTGATGAAATAGCTATTCTTAACAAAAATAAGATTGGGTACGAATGATTTCTCCACAATAAGGATAGTCCCTACCAGAGAAACTTACCTGGTAGAAAGTATTAGCTTAATGCCCTTGTCCCTTTCAAAGAGGTTAGGACCTACCAATATGGTAAGTACAAATATGAGAATCTAGCTTGCAGATCACACCTTCATCAGACCGTTTGGAGGGGTTGAAGATGTGCCCATTAGAGTTGGGCGGTTCTTTATACCATGTGACATCGTTTTGATCAACATCGTGGAAGACACTAGCTGCCCCATTATCTTCAGGTGACCCTTCCTTGCAACTGGCAGAGCACTCATTGATGTAGAGGTGGGTATGATAACAATCCGAGTTGGAGGAGAAAACATCGACTTCAACATCTGCAATTGTATGAAAGCCCCCTTGTTCTTTGAATCCTCTTATTTTGTCAAAAGTTATTAGCAGCTCTGCAATGAGGGAGGCATAACGCTGATCAAGGGAGATAACAGAGTCGAAGTTGCCACCAAGACCGTCACCGATTGGTGGATGTTTATAGACTATAGAAAGTTAAACACTGCCACTCGCAAGGACTACTTCCCTCTTCCATTCATCGACCAGATGCTTGAGAGCCTGGCCCATCACTCCTACTTTTGCTGGTTGGATGGATATTCGGGGTTCTATCAGATACCCATTCATCTGGATGACCAGGAGAAGACTACCTTCATGCAAATCTATGGAACTTTTGCATTTTGAAGAATGCCCTTTGGGTTCTGCAATGCACCCACAACCTTTCAGCAGTGTATGAACGCCATATTCACAAATTTCTTGGAAGACAAGATGGAAGTCTTCATGGATGACTTCAATGTTTATGGAAACTCTTTTGATGATTGTCTGAACAACCTATCATTGGTAATGAAGAGATGTGAGGAACAGAGTCTCACCCTTAATTAAGAAAAGTGCCATTTTATGGTACATGAAGGAATCGTTCTAGGACATAAAGTGTCCAATAAAGGTATTGATGTTGACCAGTCTAAGTTGGAGGTGATAGCCAAGCTCCCTCCTCCCATATCGGTGACCAGAGTCAGAAGCTTCCTGGAACATGCCAGTTACTACAGAAGGTTTATCAAGGACTTCTTAAAGATTGTGAAGCCTTTGTCGAATCTGCTGATGAAGGATGCAAAGTTTGATTTCACAGAAGAGTGTCTGACAGCATTCTCCATTTTGAAGGATGCTTTGGTCTCCACACCCATTCTCAAATCCCCCAACTAGAATCTCCCCTGTGAGCTTATGTGTGATGCCAGTGATTTTTCCATAGGTACAGTCCTTGGGCAAAAGAAAGATAAAAAGCACCATGTGATCTTCTATGCCAGTAAAATCTTAGACGAAGCACAGATGAACTAAACCACCACCAAGAAAGAAATACTAGACATTGTCTATGCATTTGATAAATTTCAATCTTACCTTGTGGGTTCTAAAGTGATTGTTCACACAAACCATAGAGCCATTAAGTATTTGATGCAAAAGAAAGACGCTAAGCCTAGGTTGTTGTGCTGGGCATTGCTGTTATAAGAGTTTGATCACGAGATAATAGACAAGAAAGGTTCTGAGAATGTGGTCGCCGACCACCTATCGAGGATTAGGGTGGAGGACGACCACCCGTTACCGATCAATGAATGCTATGCTGATGAGGCAATCTATGTTGCCCAGATGGCCAATCTTGAAGGGACATGGTACGCTGATATCTGTAACTATCTAGCCTGCAAACAAATACCCCCAAAAATGTCTTACAATCAAAAGAAGAAGTTCTTCTCTAATCTGGAAAACTATTACTGGGATGACCCTCTGTTGTTCAGGCATTGTGCTGATACCCAATACAGAAGGTGCATACCTGAGGATGAAGCCCCAAAGATCTTGTTTGAGTGTTACTCCTCTCCCTATGGAGGGCACCTGGGAGATGAAAGAACCGCAATCAAGGTTCTCCAATCTGGATTTTATTGGCCCACCCTTTTTAAGGATGCTCACACCTTTATCAAAGCCTGCAACAAGTGTCAAAGGACCAGGAATATTTCCCATAGGAATGAGATGTCCATGTCTGAATGGATTGAAGTCAAAATCTTTGATGTATGGGGAATAGACTATATGGGACCTTTCCCCTCATCATATGATTTCAAATACATTCTTGTTGCGGTGGATTATGTCTCTAATTGGGTAGAAGCCATACCTACCACCACCTGTGATGCTAAGTCAGTTATAAAGTTCTTTACTAAGATCATCTTCCCAAGGTTTGGATTCTCGAGAATAGTTATCAGTGATGGTGGATCTCACTTTGCTTAAAGGCAATTTGAGTCACTTCTGCATAGATATGGCGTTCAACACAAGGTTGCCACACCATACCATCCACAAACATCTGGTCAAGTTGAAGTTTCTAATAGACAAATCAAACAGATTCTTGAGAAAACGGTCGGAAAGTCTCAGAAAGACTGGTCAGCCAAGCTAGATGATGCTCTATGGGCATACGGGACAGCGTACAAGACACCACTCAACACCATGCCGCATTGTTTGATTTATGGGAAAGCATGCCATCTACCTTTTGAGTTGGAGCACAAGGCTTTCTGGGCCATTAAACGTCTCAATATGGATCCATTCCTGGCCGGAAAGAAGAGGTTCCTCCAGCTCCAAGAACTTGAAGAACTTATGCTTCACGCCTATGAGAACACAAGAATCTATAAGTAGAGGATAAAAGTCTGGTATGATTCCCACATGCGGAATAAATACGTCAAGGAAGGTGACAAAGTTTTGTTGTTTAAATCTTCTATTCAATTTTTCCTAGGGAAACTGCAGACTCGGTGGTCAGGACCGTTCATGGTAGAAAAGATGTAACCATTGGGAATGATGGAGATGTGTGGCAAAGATGATCCTACGAAGGTCTTCCCAGTCAACGGACACCGAGTAAAAAGGTTCTATGAAGATTAAGCTTTCGCGAGGAGGTCCGAGTTGCCCCTGGATGATGCTGAAACTGCTCCGGCCGAAGAAGTGTAGAGAAAATTGAAGATGTTGAGCTAACGAAAGAAATCATAACGCTCCTTGGGAGGCAACCAAAGCTTTTAATTTCATAGAATAGTATGTTATTTCCCTTTTCCTACAAAGAACATTATGAACACTCTCATTGTAATAAGGCCTGAGTCTATGCACGCGCCACGTGCATTGACTCTCATGTTTTCTGGGCCACCGACTTAGTTTCATCACCTTGACGTGTAATACTAGCTGAGGCTAAGGTTCACACCTAAGCCAGTGATGCTTTACATATCAAGCACCTTTTAATTTTTGGTTTTCGTCCTTAAAAAGTTCTTTTAGTTCTTTGATTTCAAGCATGACGGCCATGAGCGATGGCATAGCATATCACTCATGGCCTTCTTAATGAGTCACCATGTCGCTCAACCCATATCCCCACATTTATCGTGTGACCACATCTTTCAAGTTTAGCTGATTTCACAGAGACGTGTCGGGTAGGTATCGTGCCCAACGTTCAGTCAGATCTCACTCGTATCACGCGACACATATATCATGCAGACCCATGACGCATAAGGGTGTGCCGAGTATTGCATATCGAGTGACACACGTACCGCCCGATATGCATGTCGAGTGATGAATGCATATTCATCTTAGTTTCAGTCACCATCTTCGGCCCAATTTTGCATTGAATGCTAATATTCACCCCTTGAATATGTTCATATACGATTTTCCTCAGTTTCATATCATTATTTAGAGTTTTGATTAAATCTATTCATCTCCATTGTAAGATTGAACATCGTGCTATGTGTGCCAGTGTAGGAGGTGTAGGGGATGGTGGTCCCGCTAACCGACTAGCGGACCACAAAAACTTTTGATAATTTGTACCCCTTTTTTGATGGCCAGTTCCTTCATCAGAATGCATCCTCATCTTTCATAGGATTCATTAATGGAGTCCATTCGTCCCTCAGAAATACCCCCCCGGGGTGGGTTTGATCCATGAAAGCTATGACTTAGAAGAGAAGAACTGTGATTGCGAAATTCAACCGTGACTGCGGCATACAACTGCGGCTGCGGCCAAGAAGAACATAGCCACAACCTCAGACCCAGAAGTGATCACTACGATCGGCATGGGAGACCATGACCTGAGGACCGTGACCTGCTGAAGACTGCGACCTAAGGACCGTGACCTACTGAGGACCGCGACCGCGATCAATGCTAATCGTGACCGTGGTCAGTGCTCCTCCACAACCTGACTTTGACTGCAATCGACACCACAACGCGACCACAGTATACAACTTTGACTGCGGCCAGTACCGCGACCGCGGAAGTAAGTCGGTGGAGTGTGCCTATAAATAGGCCACCCACCTGTCTTATCAAAGGACCGACTCCAGACGCCGCTAGGCTGCCTATCTGTGCCCAACCTAGGGAGTACGGTCTCCATAGCTAAGAGCCAACATCAGTGGTGTTTTTGTGCAACCAACCTCTCTTATCATCTATATCTATGGTGGAAACCATAGATCTGATGCATCCGTCTACATATCCACGCCTTACATACACTACTTGTTCCACGAGCTGCTTCTCCTGCTGTGAGCAAGGACTACGAGAAGAGAAGGAAGGTGGAGAAAGAAGATATGCCCCGTCTGTCGTGGTGTTCTTCCCTCCTCATCTAGATCTACCCTGACGTTGTGTAGAAGATCATCTCACCACCGAGCTACAATCATCTTCTTCACCATGACCATGGCAGAATCTTCCCTCTCTCTTATTCTTTTTATTTTTCTCACCATGAGCGAGTAGTTTCCTTTCAATGGGGTGCGGGAACTAGTCCCACTGCCCATTCTCACATGTCCTTTCATTAAACATTCCATGGCTTGTATATAACTTTTCATTTCATTGTTAATCGTTTGATGTGTGCTTATGGATTGATCATCTGCTTGCATGATCTATTCCGTTCCTATGTTGCGAGAACTTCAATACGTAGGTTTTGAATGTCAATTAACGTGGTTGACTCCTTGACAAGAACTTCTGATGGGATTCCCTAAAGTTGTAAGTGTGTGATCCATGAGGTGACGAGACATCTAGCCCACGGTGACGCTTTTGTGTGCCTAATGCCCATATGGGGGGCCTGCAACTTTAGTTGGATATCTATATCTACAGAGCTGTAAGTGCACGATCTGGATGGTGACGAGACATCTGATGCCTAAGGTGATGCTTACATGAACCTAACGTCCGTATGTAGGGTTTGTAGCAGCTCCACTTGGATGGTTATATCTAGCCTGGATGTGCGTGTTTGGATATGTTTGCATGTGAAGCGGTGGTGAAACCCGGGTCCATCCCAGCAATTCCCATAATTAATCTTTAATCAACTTTTAATCTTGCTCTTTTACTTTCTTGCAAGTAGATTAACTAAAATCAATCAACCCTCATTCTAAATATTAGTCTTGATTCAACTAGATTCGACTAAATAAGATTCTTAAAAACATTGTCCCTTGGGATTCGATCCTTAACTATACTGCGATAAGACCCGTCTACTTGCAGGTGGTATTATTGCACAGTTTTGGTAAAAACTCAGGGATTTCAGACCTAGGTGAGTTTGTTAGTGCAATAAGAACCACGTCACTGGGCAACACACCGCCTTCTCAAAAGCCTCACGAAACGACGTGATTAGACGGGTTTTACCTTACTTTGGAAGGCGATTCACGTGCATGCGCGATGCATGTCCCCATTTTTACCCCTTAATCCCGCTCGTGGACAGATATATATAGCAGCTTGAGATTAACCATATCGGGTTACCAAAGTTACCAAAGCTTTAGCTCCCATATTGCACAACCTTTTGCTATCTTAGCTCCCGTGCCAGTTTCCCATCCTACCGACCTTTCGTGTCGAGTTCACCATCCCCCTACCTGACAAGATAATGACCCATGATACATTACCCATGTCGCGTAGACCTCTTTGTCACGCAGACCCTATCACCCGTCCATATCGTGCTTTTCGTATTGTGTTCTTGCCCATATCGGGAAAAAACATTAAACACGTATCAGGTTTCCTAGCTATCGCGTCAAGCAAATCGGTTACCCTATTGTTTAAAATGTATGTTGAGTTTTTTGTCTGTGCCACATGACACAAGCATCACACGACACATTTATCGTACATCCCTATCATGCTAAGAAAGTTAGGGGGAGCTTTCCGACACTCTCTAGATGCCGCACGATGCACGTTTCACTTAGAACGTATCACCTGCCTTTACTGATGACTTCATGAGCGCATCATTTTCCCCTCTACCCGATATTAGTTTATTTTGAGTATCGTTTAAGGAACGTACCAGGTTCCTTCGGTATCATGCACTTTGTGTATCGTGTGGCAGCACTGAGTCCTTGCATATCAGTTTTTGAATCATGCTAAGGTTTTTCTCCATCTACCTGATATGGGTGTCGCCCAAACTGTATCGGGCGACACCAGTCTTATGAACTTTCGATTATAATGACCCTAAGTATCGAGCGGACATAATTTTGATCAAATAACTTTTTTTTTGATTTAATTTCCTTATCTTATCTTTTTAGAAAATGGCACACACCAAAGAGACCGTCATCCAGGTCGATGAGAAGGGTCGGAGAATCAACCCAGAGGGCATAACAGAGGGAACTGCAGGGAAGAAATACCCTAACCCAGAAATAGTTGGGCCATCTGAGGTCGAGAAGCGGCCCCGAGTAGAAGCAACTGTAGTCCCGGCCGTGACGGAAAAACCCGAAGCTCTTGCCCACTTTCTAGGGCGGTTTGTGCCGAGGGACGCAGACCACCAAAAGCGTTATAATGAGTTGGCGATGAAAGTCTACCGCCCAACCCGATTCTGCCACCATGCATCCTTCTGGTAGATCGACATCTTCGACAGGCTGGAGAATGTCCAGGAAGCTACCAGACTCCAGAAGATCTGCTTCAGCTTCTCTCCCTCTTACACTGAGGTGACAAAGGAGTTCATCTCCTCCCTTCGCTGAGTTCCAAACATGCCAGAGGAAAGCAAGAGGTACAGCAGAGGGGACAGGCTTCAAGGGCACCTCTACAACATAGAGCATGAGATAACAGAGAGGCTGCTCAACTAGATCTTCTCCTCCAATAAGGTTGAGTGAGAACTGCTCACCAACGGGGCCCGAATCAGCGACATCGATGGCTTTGACCTGGTCAAGCTGTGGAGGAACTGACGGGTGAGTCCTCCTTCAAGCCAGGAAGCAAGGTGGTGGTGGTCCACTCCTACTTCTGGAGGATAGTCCACAAGATCGTGGCGAACCTACTCTTCAACAAATATGAGATGAGCAACCTCTACACTGAAGAGCTACACCTTATCTGGTATATAATGACAGGCAAGCCGATTAACTTGGGGTGCTTCCTACTCAATCATCTACATCTAATAAAGGATGCCACCAAGGAGTAAAACATGGGAGGAGTCGTCAACCTGATAGAGGCCATGCTTGGGTACCTAAGGGAGCCACTCATCCTGTCGCGAACCAGGGGTGACGACAAAATAGATATAAAGTTCCTCACCATGGTGAACATTATCAAGAAGGAGGGCCGCCACCTCTTCTATAGGTTTGTGAGGACCAATATCCTCCTACCCCTCCTAAGATGCATCAACTATGACATGGAAAAGTTGGTCTTCACAACGGCAGAGGTCCAAACTCTGACCGTCGATGCACCTTACGCCACAACATTGACCATCCAAGAAAGGATTGCCACCACGGGGAGGCCCATGCCAACGGAAGCTCAGCAAGACAAGTCATCAGTGGTCATCCTTGAGGACTCACCAGTCACCGCCACCACTGAGCCGATCAGCATCACCACTGAACCAGTAGCCGCTACTCTAGTGGCCACTACTGCCACCACCAAACCACCCGTGGCAACCACACCAATGCCTTCCGTGGCTACAGAAGAAGTGCCGACCATTGTGGAGGTCGTCGACACAACCAAGGCTGCCACAATAGTCTTCACCTCAGAAGCATTCACCGTGGAAGCAGTTGTCGTGGCGCTACAAGATTTAGCCCTACCGATAATGACAGAGGCCGCAACCACCCCCTTGGTGCGGCCGGATACCTCAATGTTCATTGAGCTCTTGGACGCTGAGCTAAGGTCTGTCCAGCAAACCCCTACACTACCACCCGTGATGCTAGCGGTCATCATGGAGGAGGAAGCTGAGAGCTGGGTGGTCGATCATCATCTGCCCACTCTGCCACCCTCCCCATGACCCCACACTGAGGAGGTAGAGGTAGCCCCAAAGGTGCCAACACCGCGCCTGGAGGTCATGCCCTCGCGTACCATCCTGGTGGACTCAGCCCTGACAGATGATGCAAATTCAATGGGCTACGCCGCCAACGTGAGGAGCACTACGAAGAGTCGGAGCCGATCAACGACAGTCCCTTCCTCATTAGGGCAAGCCTTCAGATTCAAATTTGACAACTTGCAGGAGGTAACACGCAACCAAAGTGCTACTTTCACTTCCCTGACCTACAAGTTTTAGGTCTTCCGACAATGGCTGGGCAAATAGGAGAGTCAATTGCTGACCCTAGTTTGTCTCCCTGGCCAACTAGAAGCAATGAACAACACAATGCAGGTGATGCTCCAATGCCTAGATGCCATCGAGTAGAGGCTCGACGAGAGGAACGCCTGCCACCACTCAAGATGTCCCCAGAGGTCACTATCACCACCGACGTCCTCTCTGTGATCATCATCTTCACCTTCCTCCTCCAACTCATCATCCTCCTCTGATTCCAGTGAGCCCTCAACAATGCCCAAGGAGGAGATGACCAATAGAACCATTGACTGGGCCCCCACAGAATAAGGGAGTACCCGCGACGTCAACAGATCTGCCACTCCACAACCGCTAGAGCCAACCGATGCCACAGAAGAAATGCCTGAAGGCCTAGCAGATGATTCATGTGAGGGAGAAGGGGGTGACCTATACATCTTTCTTTCTGAGAAACCCCTAAGAGCAAAGACTTCGGCGGCTGATGTGTTCTCTACGCCGTCTAAGATTCTAGTCTTTGAGATGGCTGACTTCAATAGGTGCACCATCGGCTATTTGACGATCTGGGACCAACAACTATTGAATATGGTCCTAAGGCCAAAAATAGAAGAAGAAGCTATCCTATGAAGTGACAGATACTTCTCCATTCAACTACGAGCACTCAAAGGAATATTCCGCTTAGAAGCTTTTGTAGGGAAGATCCTATTCAGAGTCCTGGAGAGCATGATGATAGAGAATTTAGCACTCAGGACAAGCCAACAACCGATCTACAACGCCACTCTGGCCTTAGCCAGGTGACTACTAGCAGAGGCGGATAACACATGGCTGGTGGTTGATATGCTAAAGCATGTAGAAGAGCACAACCCGACCTGGTGTTGCCCCCCTACAAGCATAGGGGGTACTGGTTCCTCTACGTGGTCGACCTCTACTCCCACGACGTTACCCTACTCAGCTACTGCAGTGCAGAGGTCCCACACCGATATCAAATATTCACCCACCCCGAAGATGCCGACCTCAAGCTCCTACCCCTTTGTCTCCACCAAGTCATAAAATAAGGCATCTGATGCCACATTGACGTTTGGAACATATACACGATCAAGGACTTCACAGTTCAAGAAGACCGGGGGAGTAAAAATAGTGCCTTCATCGTCTTGCACACCATGGAGCTACTAAACATCTTTAGATATATACAACAGCTCCAGGACACACATTTCTATCATCTCAGGAGCATCTACGTGCTATTGCTGATAAAAGACAAGCTCTATTTCTAAGATCCAAAGCTTCCAGAGGATCTTCTAGAGATCGAGTCTGATTCTGATTATGATTCCCACTCTTCTGCACCTAGCAGTCCTCTAAGAACAGAGGTCGAGGGTTCCTTAGACATCTTCAGGATAGGCAAGCAGATAGAGCACTTGCAAACCTTACTCACCATTGAAGGCGCTTCTACCCTACCTATCATCTCTGACTCCATCTGTCACACCCCGATCTCACACTAACCACTAATCACGAGATTAGGGCGCGACGGAGGGATTATCACCTAAACAAATCACTGAGAACTTTTTCTTTTTAAAACCTCATAATGATATCCGGATTATTGCTGTGAACTAAAACATGATAAACTATTGCGGAAGCATTTCAATTAACCTGGCTAGAGAACATAAACAGAGTTTACAACATGTAACATTGTTTAACAGAAAGTAAACATAACAGTTAATTTACATCTTTTACACATTCTCCATACATACTTTCTCTCACCCACACCATGTCCCAAGGACCGAGGGGAAAGGACTAAGAGACCACTATCTAACTAACTACATATATCTTCTATTGACTAGGGTGGTAAGATCCTTCAGATTCCTGGAACTGTCGCTGACCTGAAAATGTTTGAGTAGAGGAGTGAGCCTACTCGCTCAGTGAATAGTTTTTCATTTAACTATCACTAAACAACTCGTCAAGTTTATTAAATTGAAATTAAGCATAAGAACAATATTATACAGAGCAGTTCTAATGACATAGTAGATTTTACAGATAATAATCACATTTCTATACGACAACAAATATCGCATAACTGTAAAGCATAAAATATCAGAAACTGCATCTCTTGAATAATAAAGCAATAATTGAGAACTAGCGTAGAAGTTCTAAACTCTTAACATATTAATTTTACTGTGATCCTATGTGAATGCATTTTAGTTATGCCCCAAACATATGCAGCACACTTTGCATATGAAGATCTGTAGCGAACTACGATCCCACCATACAAGACTTAGCGACACACCCGGGAAATGCTAAGTCTGACGTCAGCCCTGCTCTGCCACAGGACCCACAGGCTCATCGGCCTCGAGGCTCATCGGCCTCACTGCACTACATCGAGTGCTCTGAACTCCTCCTCTAACCTGAGTACACAGGCTCAGGAGGTCTGGGTTATCACCGTGACATCGCACGCGTTGTTGTTGAATAACCCCTCTTTACTCCAGTGCCACCGTGACATCGCACGCGTTGTTGTTGAACACTGTCTTTCCATCCTCGTGCCACCGTGACATCACACGCGTTGATGTTGGACACGAGTTTCACCCCTAAGAAGCAGACCTGTCAAAGGGGTTCTACGGTGTTAGGGCACCTAAGTCTATTAACTGATTATCATATAAACACTTAAACAGGAATATCACATTTACTGATTTCAGATCAAATCACAATACACTATCATTCTAAAACTGTCAGAGCAATATATTTCAAATCATTGTAATTTCTGAGAAATTCTCATACCATGCATTCAGACAAATTAGAAATGCATAAATAACCCAACTTATTTCAATCTGGCACATACATAGAGAATTTAAGCAATTGAACATCTTATTGCACGAATTAAATAAATTTACTTCACATATGAGAATCATACTCAACATTTGTCAATTCTCTAAAATTCTCGAAAAACGTGCACATTTAACCCTAATCATGGTTTGTGCATCACTTAACTCAATTAAAAGTTAATTACCTAACACAACACAATTCAATAAAAATACTTGAGAATTTCTGGTAATAATTCAGAGAAATGTGCCATTTCATGTAAATATCAATTTACACATATTAACGTCAAAAGATATATGCAATTAGGGTTTTATTGCATATTTTATTTATTCATATCAACTTTGAAATCGTACATCTGATAATTTATCAGAAATCCCTATTGTCTGGGTTCATACCCAAACCATACCATTTTCAGATATGAATTTCTAATTTCAACATTCAAATAAGCAATTTAGGTTCCAATGAACCATATAAATCAACCGATTCAATCCACACTGATCAAATGCTAAATTTAATCATATAACAGCGTCTAGAAGCAATTTATGAAATAAAAAGTCGGGCGACGCCAAACGCTGCCCAACGCCTGATAACGCCTGTTATCAGCGTAATTCGCGCACATAACTGAAAATATTCAAACGCTTGAGTTTATTAATGATAAATAAATGAAACTCTACTCACTTTGATTTGGTCTATCTGGATTCGTCCGGAACTGCGTCCAAGACTGGATTCTGGGCAATTTCGGATCGTCTTCAACCTTTGATTTCAATGTTTACGGTCCTGTAGCATCAGGTTGCTTCACGCACACAACAGGGTGGCGGAAGAACTCGTCTAGGATGCTCAAACACGGCTGGGAGCTACGGACCTTTTCTTGGACCTGACGACCGACCTCCAAGGCACCCTCCCTGGTGCCTGGCGTGCCCTAAATAGCTCCTTAGCTGCTGCCGTATGCAGCCGCAGGTACTATTGTTGATTGCTGACCAAGCAGCTAGGGTGGCTGGGCTGCGAATTTCCACTCTAGGCTCTTGGCCGAGCTTGATGCCGGCGATTCGTGATGTTTGCTTGCCCTAGGCGGCGCCTTGACTGCCGCACGCAGCAGCTAGCTACAGGGCGCTGGCTGCCAAGCTGCTAGGGCAGCCGCTGGTTGCTAGGCGGGTAGGGGAGGAAGGAAAAGAGAAGAAAGAAGAAGGAAAGGTAGAGGAGGAAGAGGCGGAAATCGATCGCCGGTTGAATCGCCCAACAATCGCCCTTGGTCGCCCCAAAATCGTCCCCCTTCCAACTGCTATTCGGGCACCGCTTTCAAGCGGCGCTTCTGTTCTGTCTACGCGTGAAGAAAAAGAGATAAAGAAGAAAACGGAAGAAAAGGAAAATAAATAGCCACAATTTTGGGAAAATTGCATATTAGGTCCAAGGAAAACAAAAGTGTTATAACTTTCACCTCGAGAGTCCAAATCGATTGATTCTTTTTTACAATGTTTCAAGCGTGAAATTCTCTACAACCTTAGAGCAAGAAATTATGCAATTTAACATGTCACAACTAGTCAAAGCACTAATTGCAATAGTGAGTACTTAACTCAACTTAATTAACCTAACGATCAACATTGCTATTATCATCAATTACCTCAGATGATTCAATCTCAACTTTTGATTCACGACATAGCTTATCTTGATTAACCATGCTGTTTAACAGGATGATTGGCACTAATCAAGGTGCTTCATGCTAATTGAGGTATTTACTGGCTAACCTCAACGTGGGTCATAACAATCTCCCTCCCTTATAAGAATTTCGTCCCGAAATTCCTAAAAGAGAAAAGGAAACTTGTTACCCATATCTGACTCAAGCTCCCACATAGATTCCTCTAAGTTAGGATTCCTCCACAGATCCTTCACTAATGGTATCTCGCGATTCTTCACTTCTTGATCCTCTGATCAACTATCTGAACCGGTCCTTCAACATAGGACACGTCTATTCTGAGCTGTGCCGGTTCTGGGTCTACTATCTTCTCTGTACCAGGGTAACATTTCTTAAGCATGGACACATGAAACACATCATGTAGATTAGCTAACTCAGATGGCAAATCCAACTTATATGCTACAGGTCCAATCCTCTCAATGATAGGATATGGGCCCATGAACCTAGGAGTCAGTTTGCCTCTCTTACCAAACCTCAACACTCCTTTCCACGATGAAACTTTCAAGTATACTTCATCACCAACCTCAAACCAACATATGGGTGATCTACACTTTCTACCATACAGAGCTTCATACGGGGCCATACCAAGACTGGAATGGTGACTATTGTTGTATGCAAACTCTATAAGGCTTAAGTGTTCTTTCCAACTTCCATTGAAATGCAAGACACATGCTCTCAGCATGTCCTCAAAAGTCTGAATGGTTCTCTCAAATTGACCATCTGTCAGCGGGTGAAAGGTTGTACTGCACCTCAACTTTGTACCCAAAGCTCGATGCAACTAATTTCACAACCTGGATGTGAACTTAGGATCTCTATCTGATATAGTTGAAATCGGAATACCATGCAACCTGACTATCTCATCCACATATATCTTAGCCAACTTTGGGACATCAAAGGTTGACTTAATATGAAGAAAGTGAGCAGACTTAGTCAGTCTATCCACAATCATTCATATCGAGTCACAACCTCTAGGTGTCAAGGGCAACCCTATCACAAAATCCATTGTGATATGTTCCCATTTCCATTCTGGTATAGGAAGAGATTGTAAGGTACCTTTAGGTTTCTGGTGCTCAGCCTTAACCTGCTGACACACACTGCACCTAGTCATGTACTCATCTACATCCTTTTCATACCAGGCCACCAATACAACTCCTTGAGATCCATGTACATCTTAGTGTTACCTGGATGCATAGCATACATTGATGCATGTGCTTCCTCAAGAATCTTCTCTTTCAAATCATTATCTCGAGGTACATGCAACCTGTCACGCTGATACAACACACCATCATCTGAAAACATGAACTCTGGTCTTTTCCCCATGTCATGTCATGCATGATCTGATGTAACTCACTATCACCCTACTGTAGTTCCTTAATCTAATCATAAAAGATAGGCTTGACTTGCATCTGTGCAATCAAACCACTCTACTTTGTCACCTCTAAGTCTAAGTTTAACTTTCACATTTCTACTAGCATGTCTCTCTCGAAACATGCAATAGAGAATGCATCAACTGTTGAACTTAACACTATGCTCAAAGCATCTGCTACCACATTCATATTTCTAGGGTGATAATCTATCATTATATCATAATCCTTAATCAATTCTAATCATCTCCGCTGTCTAAGATTCAGATCCTTTTGGGTAAAGATATATATCAAGCTCTTATGATCTATAAACACCTGGCACACCTCACCATAAAGACAGTAACGTCATGTCTTATGAGCATGAACTACAACAACTAATTCCATATCATGTGACGAGTAATACTCCTCATTCTATGGTACTAACTTCTTATTACTACTGTAAGAATTTATTTCAAAATTATATCTTACTCTTTTCTCCGAGTCATTTTCATATTGTGTATCTACCTTCCAGATTAGCTAACTTTAAACCCTGGATTTTATTAGTGCTAGGTTACCTTTCATAGTGCAAATCGTATGATCTTGTTTTATAAAGATACTAGTATTCAAGGTCAAATCACTAGTGACATCCCTTGAACTACTACAACTCTAAACATTCTAGGGTTTGGTCCTTATCAGTAACATAGAATTATTGTGATGTGACTTTG
Source organism: Alisma plantago-aquatica (assembly GCA_963693085.1). Taxonomy (NCBI): domain Eukaryota; kingdom Viridiplantae; phylum Streptophyta; class Magnoliopsida; order Alismatales; family Alismataceae; genus Alisma; species Alisma plantago-aquatica. The sequence goes on along the minus strand of OY856413.1, from coordinate 511,872,641 downwards.
CTTCCTTAGTTTGAAATCAAACTTTAGATCTCATAAGTTCATCCATCTACTTGTAATGGATACAACAGATATGAATAATCATTAATGAACTATAGATATATAACATAAATGTAACATCAGCCAAGTTCTCTAGCATAACTTATTAACACAAATGCTACAAATAAACATGATACTTGTTACCCAAGCATCACACATGGCTCACAAGGCCATTCACATCTTGTCACCTCTCACTAGGCAACAACTTGTTCACATGGTTCATAAAATCCATACACATTATTACTTTTATTAAGCAACAACAACATCAACACACAAAAAGCCAATCAACATTTATTATATAAATGTCACAGCCCAAACTTGGCTATATTCATCATCTCATCATACCTGCATGGTTATTAGGCATGATAACAGTCACACAAGATATTCATCACATCATGTGATACAATAGTAATATCATCATTCCTTGACTAGGAATTAGGGTTCACTATCAAACAGGGCTTATCATTCCCTTTTTTTCCCAAATTAGGGTTAGGGTTCCCCATTTCTCATTAATTCAGACCCTCTTGAGTTAACCAACTTTATCTTGTATTAAGGTATCTCCCCTCTTAATGCATTCTATCACAGAATACTCACCCTTAGCATATAATGCATAGGCCACACATTAGAATTGTCCAACTATCTCACATGATATGGACTTATCTTGGTTTAAGGCATAACTTATAAAGTTGCCTATAAACAATCGCAATGATACACCCTCAATTAGGGTTTCACAATGATACACCCTCCACTAGGGTTTACTAATCATGTATTGGATCCATGCATTGGTTATGCATTATTGATTAGTACCATTAAGGGTATTTCTCACCTAATCATTAAATTTAACCTGACCCTTATTGTGTTCCTTTATTTCTAATTAAGGATTGCTCATATGAGGTCTCAATGTTGGGTCTCCGATGTCAGTTCCAACTAATTCTTAGTGGTTCTAATCTTTCCCTTATATCTCAACATCTTAGTGTATATACATTTTTCACCATGATTCGGGTCTAAATTATCCAAGATCTACTTTTATTATATTATTAATAGGAGTCATTAGATCTCAGTAACGCATCCTTCCAGCCGGACCAGGACGAACCTGTAGTCCTGAAGCCAAGAGCTACTCAGGATTAACCAACTCCTATTAATCTAAAACATGTGGAAAGAATATCCACCTAGGGCAGACTCATTTAAACATAATTTCTGGTCTACTTAATACAAAGAATATAAACAATAACTAAATCACTTCATGACACACAACAATATAAAAGAATCATATTTGTTCTATAAACTGAAAATCTAAATCCATACATATAAGAGAATTTCTAATGATTTCCAATCAAATAAGCAATATAAAGCAAGAGTTGCATCACATCCTATGTTTAATCTCTTACTCCTGCATAAATTTCCAGTTTCTTAACCCTAAGATTTCTAGGGTTTCTCTCTAGCCTATCCTTCCTCTGCATACCTGGCCAGGGCATCCAGAGAAAAATAGACAGAGTAGCTTGATACTGGTCAATCTAAGTATTCAGACACCTGGCCAGGGTATCTAAACACTCAGACCTCCTAGAGCTAAAGACATATCACTTCTTATTTTTCTCACTTCTAAACTCTATCTTTCGACCCTAATGATCTCTGACGATTCACCATAAACTCTTTACTTGGTTCTCGTGACCACATCCTCTTCCTGCCATCTGCAATAGTATAACAGAACACTTCCTGTTAGAAAATTGCAGTTAGAAGGAAGACACTTAAGTCCTAATCCTATTGGTCTCTTATCGTCCCCTGACCTTGACTTAGAGTATTCATATACTCAACCTATGCTATGATACCAAGATGTCACACCCCGATCTCACACTAACCACTAATCACGAGATTAGGGCGCGACGAAGGGATTATCACCTAAACAAATCACTGAGAACTTTTTCTTTTTAAAACCTCATAATGATATCCGGATTATTGCTGTAAACTAAAACATGATAAACTATTGCGGAAGCATTTCAATTAACCTGGCTAGAGAACATAAACAGAGTTTACAACATGTAACATTGTTTAACAGAAAGTAAACATAACAGTTAATTTACATATTTTACACATTCGCCATACATACTTTCTCTCACCCACACCATGTCGCAAGGACCGAGGGGAAAGGACTAAGAGACCACTATCTAACTAACTACATATATCTTCTATTGACTAGGGTGGCAAGATCCTTCAGATTCCTGGAACTGTCGCTGACCTGAAAATGTTTGAGTAGAGGAGTGAGCCTACTCGCTCAGTGAATAGTTTTTCATTTAACTATCACTAAACAACTCGTCAAGTTTATTAAATTCAAATTAAGCATAAGAACAATATTATACAGAGCAGTTCTAATGACATAGCAGATTTTACAGATAATAATCACATTTCTATACAACAACAAATATCGCATAACTGAAAAGCATAAAATATCAGAAACTGCATCTCTTGAATAATAAAGAAATAATTGGGAACTAGGGTAGAAGTTCTAAACTCTTAACATATTAATTTTACTGTGATCCTATGTGAATGCATTTTAGTTATGCCCCAAACATATGCAGCGCACTCTGCATATGAAGATATGTAGCGAACTACGATCCCACCGTACAAGACTTAGCGACACACCCGGGAAATGCTAAGTCTGACGTCAGCCCTACTCTGCCACAGGACCCACAGGCTCATCGGCCTTCAGGCTCATCGGCCTCGAGGCTCATCGGCCTCACTGCACTACATCGAGTGCTCTGAACTCCTCCTCTAACCTGAGTACACAGGCTCAGGAGGTCTGGGTTATCACCATGACATCGCACGCGTTGTTGTTGAATAACCCCTATTTACTCCAGTGCCTCCGTGACATCGCACGCGTTGTTGTTGAACACTGTCTTTCCATCCTCGTGCCACCGTGACATCGCACGCGTTGATGTTGGACACGAGTTTCACCCCTAAGAAGCAGACCTGTCAAAGGGGTTCTACGGTGTTAAGGCACCTAAGTCTATTAACTGATTATCATATAAACACTTAAACAGGAATATCACATTTACTGATTTCAGATCAAATCACAATACACTGTCATTCTAAAACTGTCAGAGCAATATATTTCAAATCATTGTAATTTCTGAGAAATTCTCATACCATGCATTCAGACAAATTAGAAATGCATAAATAACCCAACTTATTTCAATCTGGCACATACATAGCGAATTTAAGCAATTGAACATCTTATTGCACGAATTAAATAAATTTACTTCACATACGAGAATCATACTCAACATTTGTCAATTCTCTAAAATTCTCGAAAAACGTGCACATTAACCCTAATCATGGTTTGTGCCTCACTTAACTCAATTAAAAGTTAATTACCTAACACAACACAATTTAATAACAATACTTGAGAATTTCTGGTAATAATTCAGAGAAATGTGCCATTTCATGTAAATATCAATTTACACATATTAACGTCAAAAGATATATGCAATTAGGGTTTTATTGCATATTTTTATTTATTCATATCAACTTTGAAATCGTACATCTGATAATTTATCAGAAATCCCTATTGTCTGGGTTCATACCCAAACCATACCATTTTCAGATATGAATTTCTAATTTCAACATTCAAATAAGCAATTTAGGTTCCAATGAACCATATAAATCAACCGATTCAATCCACACTGATCAAATGCTAAATTTAATCATATAACAGCGTCTAGAAGCAGTTTATGAAATAAAAAGTCGGGCGACGCCAAACGCTGCCCAACGCCTGATAATGCCTGTTATCAGTGTAATTCGCGCACATAACTGAAAATATTCAAACGCATGAGTTTATTAATGATAAATAAATGAAACTCTACTCACTTTGATTTGGTCTATCCGGATTTGTCCGGAACTGCGTCCAAGACTGGATTCTGGGCGATTTCGGATCGTCTTCAACCTTTGATTTCAATGTTTACGGTCCTGTAGCATCAGGTTGCTTCACGCACACAATAGGGTGGCGGAAGAACTCGGCTAGGATGCTCAAACACGGCTGGGAGCTACAGACCTTTTCTTGGACCTCACGGCCGACCTCCAAGGCACCCTCCATGGTTCCTGGCGTGCCCTAAATAGCTCCTTAGCTGCTGCCGTATGCAGCCGCAGGTACTATTGTTGATTGCTGACCAAGCAGCTAGGGTGGCTGGGCTGCGAATTTCCACTCTAGGCTCTTGGCCGAGCTTGATGCCGGCGATTCGTGATGTTTGCTCGCCCTAGGCGGTGCCTTGACTGCCGCACGCAGCAGCTAGCTACAGGGCGCTGGCCGCCAAGCTGCTAGGGCAGCCGCTGGTTGCTAGGCGGGTAGGGGAGGAAGGAAAAGAGAAGAAAGAAGAAGGAAAGGTAGAGGAGGAAGAGGCGGAAATCGATCGCCGGTTGAATCGCCCAACAATCGCCCTTGGTCGCCCCAAAATCGTCCCCCTTCCAACTGCTATTCGGGCGCCGCTTTCAAGCGGCGCTTCTGTTCTGTCTACGCGTGAAGAAAAAGAGATAAAGAAGAAAATGGAAGAAAAGGAAAATAAATAGCCACAATTTTGGGAAAATTGCATATTAGGTCCAAGGAAAACAAAAGTGTTATAACTTTCACCTCGAGAGTCCAAATCGATTGATTCTTTTTTACAATGTTTCAAGCGTGAAATTCTCTACAACCTTAGAGCAAGAAATTATGCAATTTAACATGTCACAACTAGTCAAAGCACTAATTGCAACAGTGAGTACTTAACTCAACTTAATTAACCTAATGATCAACATTGTATTATCATCAATTACCTCAGATGATTCCATCTCAACTTTTGATTCACGACATAGCTTATCTTGATTAACCATGCTGTTTAACAGGATGATTGGCACTAATCAAGGTGCTTCATGCTAATTGAGGTATTTACTGGCTAACCTCAATGTGGGTCATAACACCATCATCATCAACTTTGACCGTTTCACCTATAGTTCTGTATCTCAGGAACATGTCAATCAAATACTTCTACAACTTGCTGATTCTAATACTGTAGACGTCATCTATGAGAAGAATAATGCGGTGGTCCCCATTGACGATCTATGAGACTTAATCAAGGCTGGTGGATGTTTATCTATGACAGTGGTGTCATCTTACATCCTTCTTCTACAAGAGAAGATTGGACAACTCTACATTGCACATCCGATGTTGTTCAACGACCTATGCCTAGCCAATGAATCTGGAGCACGTGAGCTGTTCCAACTTGAAGTCAAGAGGTGTCTACCACACATAATGTTCCTGCCTCTATTTCATGACAACCACTAGATGCTTATCATGATATACACCCACGCCAGCTTGGGTATCTTCTACAACATCTCGAATGCCAACATTGACTAGATGACACAGTTTGCTACAGCGTCGAAGACACCCCTCAAATGACTAGAAAAGAAATACTACACCGAGGTGGTGGCCATGATAATTCCACATCTTGAAGATTCGGTGGAAAAGGGGTATGACTTTCGTTTCTGCCACCACAGTTCACAACAAGCTCCTCTATCAAATGACTATAGAATATACGTGCTTCACCAGATATCTTGTGTAGCAGCAATGAAGAAAGCACCAGAGAAGCTCCATGACATCGACTACCACAACCAATGAGGAGAATACATCATGGAGCTCCTAAGTGCTGAAGGTGCATGCATTCGTTGAACCCTCACTGATCTATGACCACTCTCTCTTATTCATCTCACCACTCTGGGATAGTGTGTGGGATAAGTTTGGGGGAGGACTTCATAGCATTAGTGAGGGAGGTACTCTAAAATTTTTCCTTCTTTCCCTTTCCTCCCCCCTTTCATCAAACTATGTGTATACATGTATATAAACATTTGATAGTAAGCAATACATACACCATTTATGCATACTGTCTGTTCTTTGAAATTATAATAATTACTTTATTGTAAATATTTGGTACAAATTCTTCCAGTTTGTTCTCTCCGTGCCTAAGGCGACCTGCATTTCTGCTATGATCTCTTGAAAACATAGTCTTAAACGACAAAGGCTATAACTTTTCTATGCCAACTTTGAAAAATAATCTCGTTCCAGCTAAGAGATGTGCATGTGAAGGAAAAAGTTGCCCAAACATCAAACTCCCTTTTCCCCACCCACCAAAATCCCAAAAAAGAGAGGAAAGCCTTATGAGAGTGAATAAAAGCATGAGAGTTGTGCCCAAAAAAACACACTTGTCTTCCAAAAAGTACCCATCTTTAGGCATGGTAGATCTAGGGCACTGGTACTTAGGATGTGAAATCACTGCTCTAAAGTCAACTGGTTTGGACTGCAGGGACCGCTTGCCCATTAACGGACACGTACCTGGATGGACCAATGGGAAGCAAGAAAAGCCCAAAAGCCTTAAGCGTTCCCGAAAACCCCACCTTCTACTCCCAAGATTCAAATAGTTTGGTGTGAAAGCTAACTTCAAAAGCATGCACTAAAAGTCTCACAAAAGCCGGGGAGAAATTTTTTGTTTAATAAGGCAAGAAAAATAAAGTCCATTGTTTGTGGTTAGACATAATTTTCCTCAGGACATTACAAAATCCACTTAACCCTTTGTCCAAAGACTACACCTAGTTTTGAAAGGTACCACAAACAAAAGCTTTAAAATAGGTACAAATTGATTGAGGACAATCAAAATGCTAAGTTTGGGGGAGTTCACAACACCCATTTTATGGCTGCTAAATCTTATATTTTACTATCAAAACAACCTCCAAACCTAACTTCCTCTTCATTTTATCTTATTTGTTATAAATAAATAATGCCCACTATGCCCCTAATAATATTTCACATCTTTTGTAGAGTTTCTCTTATTTTTCCACAAAAAGAGCACCAATGGACCCCTCAGGCCCTTCAGCAGTGAAGTACCTATCTCGACCCAGTAGTGCACGAAGCGACACACCCCCTTAGCCGTCATGGTCACTGCCCGATACGATGGCAACCCGACGCGGCTGTGTCATGTGGGAGCCATGGCCGCTGCAACTCTTTACCCGATAAGGTGCCTTACTTGCAATGGTTCACCACCCAATGAGGTTGATTACACGATATGGCTACCTCTCGGTGCAGTAGCCTGCCAAGATCCTATCCTGCCATGGATGTTCATGATGGACTCACTGCCCGACACGATTGATGGCCCGACATGCGTGCTGGGCAACAGACACATCGGCCCCCTCCCGATGACCTCGAGAACGGTGCCAAAATGAAGGACACATGGTCCAATAAAAGCAACGACTCCTATCAACTCACTACCTATAAATAGTAGCTACAAGCCTACGATGGGATGGGTCAGACCCTACGAGAGCTAACTCTTAGAGCAAAAGAGCTAGTGCGTCGAGTTCTATAACCTGCCGAGCGATACTAGGTGAGCACACCCCCAACCCGAGAGGGATGTGAGGAGTTCACTTAGGGACCGTTCTAGTAGCAGCAAGTAGCGTGACATGACCCTCAAGGCTACTTCAACAATGTCAAGTTCCTATCTGGACTTCAACCTGAGACAACTCGCCCACCTATACCCAACACAAGGAACCCAAGAGCCTTAAGATAATGTTTACCTGGTATGTATCCTAACCCAACATGGTACCAAACATGATATGGTCTATACCCATCACAGTTGCAGCCCAACACGACCAACAGAACAACACGACCATATCGGGTAGAGGTCCTATCTTGATACGCCCCTTACCCATCATGGTTCACGACCCAACACGGTTCAGACCTGACACGGTCAAGAACCCAATACAGTTGTATCCCGATAGGTCCCTTTCCCAGTACCAGGCTAGCATTATTTTAGGTGTTCGCTACTATGTACTTCAATCTCCTAAATCAAGGAGACTGATACCTATCTTCCCTTTTTCAACATTTACTTTCCTTTAATTACAACATTGTAACTAAACCTTTATATCTCTTTATGATTATTGAAATCTGTGGAGTTTATCTCATATTGTTCTATGTATGGCTTCCTTTCATTGGATGATTTCTTTATAGCATCTGAGTTCTAGTCTCTTCTTTCTGAATCACACTTTTGACTAGCTATCGAATCATGTTTCTTGTTTTGACTCCTTTGAGAGAGGGATGTTGTAAACTCTAGATCTTGGTCTAATTCAGGAGTACAAGAGTACCCAGAATTAGGGCTTCCCCGACATATCTTTCCACTCTAGTCCACTCCTAGTACCCTTGAGAGAGGGAACTTAGTGCACTACTAGTTGGCGTCTTCTTTGAGAGAAGAAGGCACAGGATGTAGGCCATTGCCGCTTGTTATGATTAGATTTTCTTCCTTCGTGCTATACTCTGAAGATAGTCTTATCTCCTTGTTTTCCTTTTTATAAAAACTTCCATAAAAACTGCTAAACCCCAACCTTTGTTCCTTCTGGTAACTCCCTTTGGAGATAGGTTTCTAGTTTGATTCTTTATAATTCTTTCTCGTTATATCAAACCTTATCCTTCGACTTTCTGACGTGCTTAGACTAGTAAAACTTGAGTTCTGAAGCGCTATTCTTCCAATCCCTGTGTTTGACCCCGAACTACTTCGACCCTGTGCTAGTTGCAGGAGTCCTAAACATTTGGGTATTATAAATTACTAAAGTCCGATGACCTAGACATGTCTCCATTTTTGGACCAACGTTTAAAGCTTGTCAATACTCTTAACATTCGTATGATCTCATTGTTGAAGTCACATACTAGAAGACATACGTCATTGAGTAATTGGCATTCTTTAAACATTAATTATGTTTCCTTATTATCTCATAACTGAGTGAATCAAAATGAATTGGAAGCTTTCTTTCGTTATTATTAATCAAATCCTTTATGTAATATGCCTTCAAAATCATCATATGATTGGCTCTCTGGGCATACTTACTAGTAGACTCCCATTTGCACTTAGAGCCAATCACCCACAGATCTCATCCTTAGTGGTCTAAACATGTCCACCATGTTAATCCAGCGGGTTAGGAACACATTGCTTTTAGTCTGTATATTGCATGTTCCTTGACTCTTCATTGTACGATCTCTTGTATGAGATGGAACTGCCATAATATGCTATCTGATATTCCTTGCCTAACAAGTAGCTTCATTGTTGTCACAGTATCACTACTTCATCATCAATGGTCGGAACATCTTTAAGTTCATCCATATGAACTTCTAGATCCATATAGTATCCACTCCTGTGTTCATAACACTAGGATACTCGACTTCAATAGTATAATTGTAAATCAATGGTCTTATGTTCAAAACTCTTACAACTAATAACTCTTCTCTTAAGATTAAACACACAACTTTAATATTTCCATCATCTTCTGTCATTACATAAGCTTGCATCAGTGTAACTCTTTACACTCAACTCCTCCTTATTGTCATGGTCTGAGAAACTTATCTGTTAGTGCTTCTCAAGTACTGATGGATATATTTAGATGACATTCTAATAACCCTTATTGGAAACTAAAATCATCATGTCATGTCCAATACATACAAGAATATGGAATAAGTACATTTATATAGCATATATGATAGATCCAATTGCTAGTGTATATGTCATCTCATTCATGTATTTTCCATTCTTTGAAAGAATCATAACATAGGGTTCACGAGAGACTAATACCATGCATAATGGATAGATTCTTTCTCATGGAATCCTTCACACTGAACTCTTTCAGTATATTTCTATTTATATGTTCCCATACTTAGGTCATGAAACTTTCAAGAACTATCTTCATAGATCTCGATCCCTATCTCATAGGGTATTTCACCTAATCCTTCATTGCTGAAGGTGTTTTTCCATGCCAGATCTTAACATCATATATTGAGGTGTCATTCCCCATCAGTATGTGGAATATTCATATATCCTCCCACTAAATCTTTTGTAATCACATATTTCATCCTTCATCTTGATTCAATTCAAAACCTTTAACTATCTTGTCAAGATAGAAGGTCCCATATCTAAAATGCTCATTTCAATCTTTACAATGAAACTTTATAGCTTATAGACTTTATTTGATTTGATGAAGTTATAACCTTTAGGTTGTATCACATACACATCCCTTCTGATATTCTTTTTAAGGAATCTGGTCTTAAGCTTCATTTTCCAAATCTCATAGTCTATTCTAGCTGCAACAACAAACATGACAATTGGTTAAGGAATTTCTTCATGTTCAAATAGTTTGAACTAACTTCAAAAACCTTTATAACCAATTTGTCCTTTTATGTTATCCATGTAGGTCTTTAAATGAAAACCCCATCTTCACCTTTTGGGTTTTAACCATTCAGGTAGTACTAGCAAGGTCATACCTTATTAGTTTACATCGACTCCATAATGGCCTTAAGCCATTTCCCATATTTGATTCTCAATAGTTTCTAGTTGATATGTTGGCTCATCAACTTATGGCCAACCTATCTGAGTTGTTTGATTCACAATCTTTTAGTCTCATATTCGTTCTACTAGAATTATGAGGTTTTATGTTACATGATGAACTTGATATTCCACAACAATTTGTGATTCTCACTAGTTCTCATTGTGCCTATCTATTATCCTTGAACCTTTCGAGTTCTACTTTCACTCCCACTGATTCTTTTGGAACTTAGTTATCCTGGTAACAAAACACTTTTGTTATTGGATTGGGATTAAAGGCAGTATTCACCAATTATGGTTTGTGGATTAGCCTTTTAAGAAATTGCATTCTTTATATAGGTTACAATCCTTAAGACACAGACATTCCCATATTACATATCTCATATGGTATCATGTGAACCATTTTATATGGTACATTGTTTTCGTGTTTAGCATATTTATTTTAAGGAAATTTAGAACATTGTATTAAATGATAATTATATCACGACTCATAATGATGTCATTCCTTCTTTCTGACACATCATTAGGTTCAGAATTGATTGTGATATGATATCACCATCTTATAGAAGGACATCAAACTTTTTATGCAAAGTATTTCAACATTTGATCATATCAAGGTTTCTTAATACTTTATCAAAGTTATACTTCATTTATAGTTTTCTTTGAATATTTCAAGATATTAATCTTTGTATTTTGTTGAGTGCATATCATTATATCATCAAATAATACTATGACATCTAAGTAACTATCTGTAGCATGTATTCTATAAGATCATCATACGTTAACATGTATAAGGTATAACAGAACGCTTATCCTCCCACTACATCTAGTGAAGGATGCTTTATCACATTGCACACAAGTAAGACTTGCATGTCTCTCACTGGTTCAATGACCAAAAAGAGTCTACATAATCATCTAGGTATGCATTTATCACATGCGTACTCCAAATGATAATGCTATAGATAGTTAATATTTTCAATTATTAATTATAATCCTATAGATGTTTATGTTGTTAGACATTTATCCATGATCATAGGATACTTAGGGCATTTTCCATAAAATAGAGTACTCAATATTTTATTCATAATCATCATTGTCATTACGAGATGCAAGAAATAAAATGTTTCTATTTATTGGAATAATGAAACAACCGTTATAAAAACTCTATCACATGCCCTTTGGGCTAAGATAAATTCTAAATGTGGACTAAAGTTGTGGAAACTCTTGCTTATCGCAGTCCATCTTTGTCCTTTTATAAAAGTTTTACTTATTATCAGATCATGCAAGTTAGTGTATGTCAAATCTACATATGGTATCATATACCAATATAAAGAAGTAAATTAAATTATCTTATAATGTTTATACCTAAAGTAGATACCTCTGTCTCTTCCTTCTTCTTCTTTATTTCCTCTAACCATAGGGGGCAATTCCTCTTCCAGTGTCCAGCCTGGTGACTGTGGTGACATTTGACTCCCTTCTTTATTCTTCCTTTTGCCTTGAGGTCTGAAGATTGGGCTTCTAGCTAGTTGTGAAACTCTTCTTAGATTTTCTTTTCCTGTAGACTTTCCCTTTGTCTTGTTTATCATCACCATAGACTTAGGTTTGTCTTTCTTCATTAACATGCTCAATAACTCTGTCAATGTCTTGTCAAAGTCATTCATGTTGTAGTTCATGAAAAACTAACTGAATGAATCTATCAAAGACTACATAATCACATCATTGACCAACTCTTAAACGAATGGGAATCCCAGTCTTGACAAGTTCACCACATACCCAATGAGATTGAGCACATGAGGACCTAATGGATCTCCATCTGCCATGTTACATTTGGAATCGCTTTTGAGATATCATATTTCTCCTATCTTGCCTGGTCCTAGAACATGTTCCTGAGATGTGTGACCATCTCCATAACTTCCATGTTCTCATACTATCTTTGCAACTCATAGCTCATTGAGAACAACATTAGGCATTTGATATCCATGACATCTTCAACATGCTTCTTATAAGCATCCCTGTCAGCCCTGGGAGCATTAGGAAGAGGTTCTTCTAGCACTGGCATCTCCAGGACATAGAGCTTGCGCTCTTATGTGAGAAATTCTCAGCGTCATGTGCCAGTCGTGGAGGTTGTTCCCATTTAATTTGTCCTTATCAAGGATTGATCACAAAGAAAAGGTGTTGTTGTGTGTTGTCACTTGTTTCTACAAAATAATTTGCAATTTTGTTAAAAACTCATTTTGATTTAATATGATTATAAAATTTGATGATGTTTATTAGGTCTTTAATTAATCATTGGCCTCACTATTTTATTCAAGTTAATATCCCTCACATATCAATTTGGAAGGTTGTAGTGTACAACCTTCTAGTGAGCCAAGATCCAAAATAATTCAACTATCACCCAGCCAATACGCTAGCATCCATAGTCAATCATTAAGGTAGACAAAATTTGTCAATTGCATCATATGTAATTCTTGATAGATGATATGAATAACACTTTGCCATAATAATATGCATGCCTCTGGGCTTAGATGCTCTAAGAATCACCAGTTAAGCCTGACCCAATAGTCAATATGATATATATGCACCCTGCTAGGTAGAACCTACATATCTACCATCACACGTCCACGAGATAGATGGCGCACCACGCGATGGAGTAACCTACACTTGGTCAATCAAACTTTTCATGTGTGTTTCTAATGGAAAGAATTTTACACTTAATATTATATTTGAGGGAGTTTATGTATATACATATACCTTATCTGATCACCACATATATAGTATGTATCATATACATGCTATATCCCACAATATAAATATGCAATATTAAATAAAAGGAAATGGTTATGGCCATACTACTATAGTTCCTTGGAGTCACAAGGAATTACTACCACCTAGGATATCATCACATCACATGCATGAACCTATTGTCGGTATAGATCTATGCTTGCCAATCAGGGTTGATTGGTTTAACCCTTGAACCGGTCATCTTGCCTATTGGCCCTTCGTTTGGTCTCCTGAAATGATCGGTTGGCCTCCTATCCAACCGGTGTCTGGAATCCTTCCAAATAGTTACCATTTGGTTTGCACCTCCTACAGTCTACCCTCCTCAGACTTCCAGCCAGTCTTCTCATCGCATGAAGCGGTCGAGTCACCAGATGTGGATCGTCATCTTTGTCGTTGCAAGAAAGGAAATTATTCTATTGCTACTACACTTATTACATGGTAATGAGAAACCTCAAGTTACATTTGAGGGGACCGGGGGTGGGAAAGAATAATACTTTTACATTGGGAATAAGAAGGTAGGAGCTCAATATGAAAACTAAGATAAAATAAGAACAAAAAAAACCATTCAACCATAAACATATATTTGGTTGTTGGCCATAACCATGCTACACGTCCACCATCAAAACTATTTTTAGGGTAATGGTGTAAATTGCATATATATCATATATATTTATATATAGATAAGTTTAGGATTATATGTGATCTTTAATTGGAAATGCGTATTAAGCAGTTTAAATATTCACATTTTATGCAGTAAATAAATGATAAAACAAAAATTCGGATAATATCGATAATACCAAAAGATAGTAAATTGACGTTGCCATGATATCACTATTGGGAAATGCGGGCACAAAGTAAGACATCGGAAACAAAAAAATCATCTATCTATATTCCCATAACAGCAAGATCGCATCAATAACTATGAAATAGGAAAGATAGTTTAATGAGTTTATACCTGGTCCTGGAACAAGTCCAGTGACTACAACACATTGTAGTGAAACTATCTTCTAGTTGCTCTTGGATGGTGTCTGGCAGCTCCTGGTCTTCACCACATACATCAGAGTGGAATAACATCTATAACATCTCCTGCAGTCTTTCCACAGACTGTGGGCTCACGACATCCTTCCAACAATAGGCAAAGGCCACCTGACCTCTATGGAAGTCCACACAGACCACCCAGAACTCCTGTTGTCCTGCTAGAACGGATAGGAAGGAGTTGTCCCTCCCATTGGTGTACTAGTCACCAACCTGCTCTCCCACAATGATCCTCAATTGTTCTCTCTCCCTAGTCAGGTAGGACTTGATTGCTCTCTCTTGGTTACCATAACCAGAGAGGACAACAATTGTCAGAGCAAGTAATTCTCAATTATGTGTGTTGGGAAGCCCTCAACACCCCTCTATTTAAAGGAGGGGTTAGGGTCAGGGTTCTTAGTCAATGCAGGAGTGGAAGGGACCAAAAGATCATGAATTTTTGCAACCTGTGAGTGATGAACTGATTAGTTGGCAACTAAACCAGTCAGTTCACATGCGAGACATTCGATTCACACAACGAACCGGTCATTTCACTATTTTTCCCAATCGCATATGATTTGGAAATTTGAATCTAATTAATGCACAACATGACATCAATACTAATCCTAGATGCCATCAAATTTCTCCATGAACTAAGTGATCTCGCTCACATGAGCCGGTCGTCTCACTCAACTAACCAGTCAGTTGGTGAGTCGAACCAGTTGGTTCACAGAGTGAACCGGTCAGTTCGCTCCTCAATTTGGGCAGAACTTAGCGAATTCAATTTCTAATCAGCCTGACACTCCATCCGCCCATCTCAACACTTGAAATGATCAACTAACAGTCTAGCTAGTCAGCTGATTTGTTTATTGAATTAACTACCTAAACATTTTAGTAAACAATTCAATTATCATTCATGATAAACTTCACTTCTAGGTGAGTTCTTATGTGTGTGACCCTATAAGTCCCATATCATGTTGGCAGTGAATGTCCATAACTAGCTTATGACATCAAAAGCAAATAGCGATGCCTAGTCACACATCATTGCTACCCAAGTGAATGGAAAGGTGTAGAACAACTTCAACCTACAATCTATGTAAGGTGTTGCAGTGATTCTATAATTCCTTTGTCTCTGATATCCAGAATGAACTCGAGACTTGGAATCATCATCCTCTCAAGTTCAATACATGTTCCTTGAACCTGGAGTAGACTATATGAGATATATGTGACCTCAATATCATATATTGATTCCCATATGCATGCACATCCATTTCTTAGTCTTGCTAATCAAGTGGCCATGGACATAAAACTCTAGTAGGAGAGACAAATCCCATCTACATCACTTACATTCTATCCCCATGTGTCACATATAACAAATCATCACCTTTATGGCAATCCATGTTTTAGGGTTACGTTGGATGATGTCAAAGTATATTGAATGACATGTGATGAGTGTAGTGACTTCAGGTCTAAGAATCACAATCACAACCTTCACTATGAGAGATGACTATGACTTACCAAGTATGGTTTCCATGTGTCACTCTCAAGGTGGATCTATCTGATACACTTTCTCTAACACATATCTCTGTGCTTAGTTTAATATACCATAGCATGACTAATGAGATTCTATCATCAACCAACTCACACTCCAATCTTATGTGTTATTGTTGTTTATTTGCCTTCTACAATAACATTCGACTAGGGACGTAACAAGAGTGCACATACTCTTAACATTCATATGATCACATTGTTCAAGTCATGTACTTGAAGACATATGTCATTGAGTAATTGTCATTCTTTAGACATTCATTATATTTCCTCATTATCTCATAGCTGAGTGAATCAGAATGAATTGGAAGCTTGCCTTTGTTATTATTAATCAAATCCTTTATGTAATATGCCTTGACAATCATCATATGATTGGCTCTCTAGGCATACTTACCAACACATACCACCTATTTTGACTGTGCTTCGTGTATATTTCAACTACATCCATATGTAGAAAGGTATACATTTCATTTTTGCACTTTATTTTGACCATTTTGACCCTTGATGTCAAAATTTAATTTTTGGTTTCTCGATATCAATTTCTGTTCAAACTAACTTGGATTAACGTTTTGATTTGCAATTTGGTTAGTTTCACTATTTTGACATTTTATTAGTCATATGTCATCTGATTGAGCTAACTTCAAATGCTATGAAAAGCTTATGTCGTTATATATGTACTTGTGCAGATGGTATCTTGTAACTAGCATATGGAGGACCCTATAATGGATGAGAAAGATGTGCGTGATGACTCGAGGACAGAGCTGTACCCATGTTATGCATTGCATCTTTATTGAGTTTATATATGATTTACCCAATATCTTATCAGTATTTGATTTAGGTAGGAATCACTCCAATGCCAGTAGGATCGTGAGGGAGCTTCTCTCGACTGAGCTGTTTGTGTTTTATCTAGGCATGTTGTGGATGAACACGAATCACCTAGGTTTTTGAGCGGGCACTGAGGTATAACCTTGAAACTTTATTCCATGTTATGTTCTTTTTATTTTTAGAGCTCCAATTGGTTTTTTCCTCCTGTGGTGATGATTTTGATTTTGTCTTCCTCCTTGTCTCTTTAGGGTCTTAGATTTCTAAATGTATTCTTGTAGACCCATTGGAATGAGATGAGGACATTGAATGCTAGTTTAGTTTCCATAGAGTTAGATCTACTTGAGGGAACCATATTTGGTGGCATTTATCAGTGTGGGATAGTTGATAGGCACTACCTCCTTCCTCTGATTGAGCACTTTTTCCCTGAGACTAGCACATTTCACTTTTATTTTGGTGAGATGGACATAACCCCTAGTGATTTTGTTGGGATCATCAGGTTTGGGTTTAGTGTCATTCCCATCTATTCTCTTCCTGACTGAAAAGAGTGGGGTTGTCACTGTCTGGCGCAGATCTTACGGGTGAACCCTTATGATACTGGTTTGGCCTCTAGATATGAGGTGAAGTTTACTTGGTTGAGAGCCACCTTCTTTTGTGAGGGTGAGAGGTGGGGCAAAAATTATCCTTTCTATGCAACCAGGAAAGTAAGGGTGTTCTTGTTTGTGTTGATCATTGGTTGCTTGTTCAACAACAATGGTGGGAATAAGGGAGACATTAGATAGTTCTCCTTTCTTCTTGATCTGGATGTAGTCCCTTATTTTGACTGGGGTGGAGGTGTGTACTCCAACCTGCTAACAAAACTAAGGATGTGTATTGTGGCCAACTTTTCCTTGTGGGAGATGGTTGGGATACAAAGGGTTGCAATGACCATGTACGATTGATTGTGGTAAGTATTTATCTATTTCTTGCTTAGAAATATCTACTAACTTTGCTAACTTTCCCTTGTAGCCATGGGGCTATGAGAATTTTTGGATTCATAAACATGTCACTAAGTGATATGGAAGAATATGTGCATTCTTCTCTCCCTAATTTTTGCCAATGGACTAGGTGCAATAGTATGGTGCAATACATGCAATGAAGGTGTGAACTAGAGAATATGACTATAGTTGAGGTTTGCACAATACTTTAACATTACATTATATTGTATGTGTGTTCTTTAGTTGACTCAATTTCATTACTATTCCTAGGTATGATTTAGGATCTTTTACATGTTCCGATGTAGCCAGACAGTCGCATCATACGTTGCCTACTTTGAGACATTATCTCTGGACACTTTCTGGATCTAGTTCGAGTCACCCTCTAGGAGTGTCCATTACATGGGTGAACACATTTCTTATTAGTGGGATGGTGACTGGCACATTCCCTTTGACCCTTTATGTGGGTTGATCCCTCCTGGTCTTGGGATGCACAAAGCTACTCAGGAGTTGAAGGGGAGTCATGTGACACATGACAAGTACCTTGTGTAGTACTATGACCATGGTCATCTGATGATTTTCTCTAGAGAGGCATACAATGTCTTTGACATCCTCTAGTGGTAAGTGTTTTGATCTTGGTTTATCTTCATTCACTTGCATCTTCTTGACATGCATCTTCTATAGGTGATTGACTATCTATCTACTGAGGAGCAATATGATCATGGGTATGGGTTTTGTCATCTACCTCCTTCTGAGGTAGTTCTCCTATGTCTCTTCCTTCTCCAAGTATTATTTATGGGGGCTTGGATGATTATCCAGGGTTGAGGTCACACCTGGACTTTGGTGTTGGAATCTTGTGTCACTTCTGAGAAAGTTTTCTAGACCTCATCCTTCTAGGAAGAGGATGAGGATGCACGAGCGATGTTGGGCTATTAATCTTGAGAATCCCACCTAGATATGGCCATAGTTAGTGATTTTAGGGATCCATTGGTGTGGATGGCTTTCTTCAGAGGTCCCAATTAAGACTACAAATCTGTCACCGACTAGTGTTGGAGTTGGTTCCTCTTGTTGTAGGGATGTTGCTGGAGTTTCCTTTCAATAGTTATACTTTGGGGTCACTGGTGGTCCACCAGTGCTCTTCATTTTGACATGAGCAGGGATCATTGGTCCTTTGGGTCTTCTTCAAGTGATCATCAGAGCATTTGATAAGGTGACTAAAGAAGAAACTTAAGAAGAAGAAATTGTTTTACCATTTTCATCATTTGATGTATTTTCCTTTCCTATAAGAAAAATCATGTATTAGTCATGTTTTTATTTGTAAGACTCTTTTTAATTAAATTATAGTCTAAGATCAGGTGGAATCAGATTGTGAGATTTTTTTATCTTCGATTCAGAATCAAATTTTAGGAGTTTGATCTATTAAAAACTCTTCTAGACTTATCTAATTGCCTCAATCCACATGTCATCTCTAGGCAAAAGATTGCAACAATCTGCTGGTCAATGGGACATAGGGTCCTACTATCTTAGGATGCATGTACATGTTGACGTTTGATGTAGAAATATGTGAATGATTGCAATATTCTGATGGGGAAAAGGAAAAAAGTCATTTTGTCACTGGAAGGCAAATCTGACATGTTGTAAGCCTATAAATAAGATTTTATGTTTTCTTCTATTTTATAGATCTTGACTTTTAAAATTGGGATCCATGGGAGATAGGGTGATAAGAGAAATCCTACTTTTGTAGCATCCTCCCAAGAATCTATCACTGAAGCATCATTGCATTAATGATCTCTTCAAGACTAAAGAAGTCAAATTGGTAAGATTTGACTGTTGGGTTTTGTGGAGGTGACAGACGCAACAAAAGTAATAAAATTTTCTCCACATACCCTACTCGAGGATCTCATCGACAATAGTGTATTTAGAAAGAGCATGAGCGGGATATACCTCATTAAAGAGAAGGTCCATCGACGTCCCTTCGCCAGTGATGCACACCTCTCCTAGCATGCACAGATGGTCCTCGACCATCCCCCTAACACAGGCACACCAACGTCTACATCTCGACTTTGTCTACACAAATGGACTGGAATTCCATGTCATGCTTCCTTAAGTCGGTCGGAAGGAGCAACCTTCTACTTGAAGACATGATAATGTGAGTTTCTCTCCTTCTGTATTGCTTGGGGATGATGATGGCCTATACAAGAGCTTAACCAGTGATGTATACCTCTAGCATCTCTAATACAACCGTCATGCCCCTATAAATGGCAGAGGAAAGGAAGCAAGGTTTTCCCAAATCCTTCGGGAAAGAAAAGGTTGCCGTTTTGTTTAAAACGAGATGCTCGTTAAAAAAATATTATGGAATCCATAATTAATCAATTAATCATATTAATTGATTATCATCCGTATTTAGTTAATCAGCTCATGATCAGCCAACTGGCTTAACAATTAATTGGCTTAAACATTTTAACCAATTAACTCAGATCATATTCCAATTTATTAGTAGATTACCTAAACATTTTAGTAATCAATTTGATTCGAGACATTTCCAATCACATCCACGATTATACTCCTATTCCAATCACATACTATGTGTGTGACCCAGTAGGCTCCACATTATGTTGGCAGTTATAATCATAGTCATATTATGACTTTACAAGCAATGATTGGTTTCTAGAAAGACTTCATTACTACCCAAGTAATTAGAGAAGTTGGAGAACAACTTAACCTATCATCTTTTACTGGTGTTACATAGATTTTATAGTTCCTTTGTCTTTGATATCCGAATTGAACTCGAGGCATGAAATCATCATCCCCTTCAACATTCAATCCATGTTCCCTTAACTAGAGCAAACTGTCTGAGATTTGTATAAGTTCAATATCACATATTGACTCACATCAACATGTCCATGCATTTCTCAGTCTTGCTTATCAAGTGGCTAGTATATCAAACTCATATAGGAGGGACAAATCCCATATATATCACTCATAGTCATCCCCATGTGTCACAGTGCACCCAAGCACCACCTTTATGTCAACCCTTATTCAGGATCACGATGTACGATGCCAAAGCACAACGAATGAAATGTGATTAGTGTAGTGACTTTAGGTCCAAGAACCAGAATCACCACTATCACTATGAGAGATGACTCTGAATACCGGTCATGGTTTTCATGTTTTAGTCTCAAGGTGGGTCTGTCTGATACATTATTCTCTAACAAAAATCTATGTGCTTGGTTTGATATCATACATCATTAATGAGAGTCTGTCATCAACCAACACACACACTAGTCTTTTGTGTTATTGAAGTCTATTAGACTTTCACAATAACATCAAACTAGGGACATAACAAGAATGCATATAATCTTGACATCTGTATGATCTCATCGTTCAGGTCCTGAACCCGAAGACATACGTCATTGAGTAATATCATTCCTTAGACATCTATTGTGTTACATCATTATCTCATAACTGAATAACATAATAAATTAGGAGATTATCTTTATTATTCAAATCATTTACAAGATATGCCATTACAATCATCATATGATTGGCTCTCTGCACATACATAGCAAGAGACTCCCACTTGCACTTAGAGCCAATCACCCTTGAAATTAATCCCAAGTGATCTAACAGGACCTTCATGCTTTTGTTGTGAAAGTGCTTTTGTCAAGGGGTCAACCACATTGCTCTCGGTTGGTACTATACAAATCTTCACATCTCCTCATTATACGAGTTCTCGTATGAGACATAATCACCTTTGTATATGCTTGGAACACTAATGCAATCTTGGTTCCTTAGCTTGCGTAATAGCTCCATTGTTGTCACAACATTGCTCGATTGCCTCGTTGATGCTTGTAACCACCCCAAGTTCTGAGACAAACTTCTTGATCCCAACAACCTCCTTTGATGCATTGGATGCATCTATATACTCAACCTCCATTCTAGAATCCACAACTGTCTCTTTCTTGGAACTTTTCCATCTTATGACTCTACCATTAAAGCAAAAAACAAAACCTAACTACGATCGATAATCATCTTTGTCGGTTTGGAAGCTTGCATTAGTGTAACAATTTACAACTAACTCTTCCTCACCACCATAAAGAAGGAATTGATCCTTAGTTCTTCTCAAGTACTTAAGGATATTCTTTATAGAAATCTAGTGACCTTCATCGTGATCTGACTAGTACCTACTCATTATGCTCAAAGCATACAATACGTCAGGACATGTACATAACATGGCATACATGATAGATCCAATTATTGATGCATATGGAATCTTACTCATACGTGTCCTCTCTTCGGAAGAGCTTGGGCACTGATCTCTATAGATACTTATTCCATGTGACATGGGTAAGTTTCCTCTCTTAGACTCTTACATGCTGAACCTTTTCAACACTTTGTCAATATATGTACTTTGACTTAGACCAAGAATCCTTTTATATCTATCTCTATATATATTGATTCCTAAAATATAGGATGCTTCATCAAGTCCTTCATAGAGAAGGTGTTTCTCAACCATGTTTAAACTAATGGTAGAGTAGGGATATCATTCCCCATCAAAAGTATGTCATCTAGATACAATATGAGGAATACAATCATGCTCCCTCTAACCATCTTGTAAACACATAGTTCATCTTCATTTTGACTAAAGCCAAACTCTTTGACTATTTTGTCAAATTGAAGATTCCAACTCTGAGATGCTTGCTTCAATCCATAGATTCACCTTTGTAGCTTACATACTTTATTTGCGTTCTTTGGATTTTTAAAACCCTCAGGTTGTGTCATGTACACATCCTCAAGAAGATTCTTATTAAGGAATGCAGTTTTAACATCCATCTACAAAATCTCATTGTCATTATAAGATACAATGGCAAGCATGCTCCTCATGGATTTAATCATGACAACTAAAGAAAAGGTTTCATAATAGTCAACACCTTGAATCTTTCTGAAACCCTTTGAAACCAATTGACCTTTATAGGTTTGTACATTACCATCCATGTCAGTCTTCTTCTTGAAGACCCACTTGCACCCTATGAATTTTACCCCTTCATGTGGATCCACCAAGGTCCATACCTTGTTGGCATACATGGAGTCCATCTCAGATATCATGGTTTCAAGCCGTTTCTTATAATCTAATCACTCAATAGCTTCTAAGTAGGTTGTTGACTCATCATCTATGACTAGCTCATCGCCTTCGTGAGTCACAAGATGTCCAAATCTTTTGGGCTCAAGGTGTGTCCTACTAGATCTACGAGGTTCATGTGTTACACGAGGAATTTGAAAATCCACAATAATTTTTGATTCTTCATGTTCCTCTTGTACTTCCAAAGGTTCAATGTTTTCTTATTGGTCTTGAACTTTTTCGTGCTCTACTTTTCTCCCACTGCTTCCTTTGGAAATAAATTCCCATTCTAGGAATACATCATTCATGGCAACAACTACTTTTTTGTCATATGGGAAGTACAAGTAGTAACCCATAGTTTCCTTTAGGTATCCAACAAAGTAACATTTATCTAATTTGGGTCCAAGTTTTTCGGGAAACTATTTTCTTACATAAGCTTCACATCCCCAAATCTTCATAAAAGACACATTGGGACATTTACCATGCCATATCTCATATGGTGTCTTTTGAACCAATTTAGAAGGTACATAGTTTAGTGTAAACATGGCAGTTCAAGAGCATATGCCCAGAAGGAAATCAGAACATAAAAAAAACTCATCATTTATCGCACCATATCTAGTAGTGTGAGATTTCTTCTTTCTGACACACCATTATGTTGTGGTGTTCTAGGCGGAGTCCATTGTGATATGATACCATGGGCTGATAGTAGGTCCTCAAACTCTTGGCTTAGGTATTCTTCACCTCAATCAGAATGAAGTGTCTTAATACTTTTACCAAGTTGGTTTTGTACTTCATTCATGAAATCCTTGAACCTTTCAAGGGTTTTTGACTTGTTTTTCATCAGGAATACATATCCAAACCTACTGAGATCATCAGTGAAGGTAATGAAGTATTGGTAACCACCTCTGGCATTTGTTCTAAAATGTCCACACACATCAGTATGTAAGAGTCCTATTAGCTCGCTCTCTCACTGTGACAAGTTAAAGGAGTCTTTGTCATCTTTCCCACAACAAAATTCACATGTCTCTATTGATTCAAAGTCAAAAGAGTCTAGATAACCATCTTTATGGAGTCTAGAAATCTGTTTCTCATTTATGTGCCCTAGACCACAATGCCAAAGATATGTTTTGTTTCATTCATCGACTTTAAGTCTTTTAGTATTTATGTTATATACATTTGTCTCAAGATCTAATAAGTAAAGACCATAAAACATAGGGGCTCTTCCATAAAAGATCTTATCTTTAGAAATAGAACATTGACCATTCTTAATATGGAATCCAAATCCATTCTTGTCCAAACAAGAAACAGAAATAATGTTCCTATTTATAGTAGGTATGAAATAGCAGTTCTCTAACTCTATTACAAGCCCACTTGGCATAGATAAATAGTAGGTGCCTAAGGAAGTGGAAACAACTCTTGCTCCATTGGCAACATATAGCTCTACTTCTCCCTTCGGCAAGGGACTATTTATTTTTAGATCATGCATATTTGAACAAATATGAGATCCACATCTGGTATCTAGTACCCAACATGATGAAGTAGATAAATTTATCTCAATAACATAAATATCTGAAGTGGATATCTCTATCCCCTTCTTCTTGTTCTTCATTTCCTCTAAGTAAATAGGGTAATTCCTTTTGCAATGTCCAGGCTGGTGACAATGGTGACATGTGCCTTCTTTACTCACACCTCCTTTTGCTTTAAGTGCAGAAGATTTAGACTTTTGGCCAGCATTAGAACTCTTCTTTGCTTTGCATTTTCCCTTGGGTTTCCCCTTTCCTTTGTTGACAATCAACACAAACTTATGCTTGTCTTTCTTCATTTGTCCCTCAACATTTCTCAACATGTCAAGCAACTCTGTCAATGGCTTATCAAAGTTGTTCATTTTGTAGTTCATGAAAAATTGGCTATATGATTCCAAAAATGATTATAAGATCACATATGTGGCCAACTCTTAGCGTAAATGAAATCTTAGTCTTGCTAGGCTTTCCACATACCCAATTAAATTGAGCACATGGGCCCCTACTAGATCACCCTCTTCCATGTTGCACTTAAACAATGCCTTGGAGACATCATACCTCTCTTGCCTTGCATGTTCTTGATACATATTATGGAGATGTGTGACCATCTCTATGACTTGCATGTTCTCATATTTCTTCTGGAGCTCATGATTCATGGAGCACAACATGAGGCATTGGATGTCTATGTCGTCATCATCATGCTTCCGATAAGCATCCCTTTCCGCCTTAGGTGCATTTGTAGTTGGTTCCTCTAGTACAGGTGTGTTCAGGACATAGAGCTCACACTCATGAGTGAGAACAATTCTCCGAGTCCTGAACCAGTTGTGGAAGTTTTTCCCATTAAGTTTTTATTTCTCAAGGATTGATCGCACAAAAAGTTGTGGTTGTTGTTGTTTGCCATTCTACAAGAAAATATTTGCATGAGTCAATATTTTTATTTGATAAAGTTTTGATGATATTATTAGGACTTTAAGCAATTATCGCTCCCATTGTTTTCTTCAAATTAATAGCCCTCTCTATAAATTTAGAACATTGCAGCAAACAACCTTCTAGTGAGTCAAGATCCATATTTCATCAAAATCATGAGCCAGTCAGGTATGTCACCCACAACTTGATTATTTTGGTAGGCAACATTTGCTAATTGCATCATATGCAACTCTTAATAGATGGCATGCACAAATCCTTATCATAATCCATCTTTATGCTTCTAGGTGCTTAATCTAAGTAAGGTCACCCAGTTAACCCCAACCCATATGCCGACATGACAGAATATGCTCCCTACTAGGCAGACCCACATATCTACCATCAAACTTCCATGATACAGACAACACACCACGCTAGGGCGTGCCCAGGCATAGTTGATCAGGCTTTTCATGTGTGCTGCTTATGGAAAGAATCTGAGACTTAATTTTTATTTGATAGGTTTATATATAAATACATATACACATCCAAACACTGCATACTTATAATATGTATCATATACATACCATATTCTCAATCACAAACCATAGACATGCAATCCTCAAACACATAAGAATTGGTTATGTCCATACTACTGTAATCTTTGGGATCCAAAAGGATTACTAACCACCTATGATCTTTTGAATCTCATGCAAAATCAACCTATGAATATCATATGAATCTGCATTTGATCAACATCACTGTGAACAACTTCATGGAAGCTCCTTGGAGTTGGAGATTCAAGTTGCCTCTTCTTCTCCATTCTTTCAAAAGAATTTTTTTTCCTATCTCTATTACATCATGTGCAAAAGGGAGAACCTCGAGTTACATTCGAGGGGAGTTTAGAAGGAATATAATTAATTACACTTTGAGATAAAAGGTGAGGCTCGACATAAAAGTTGAATACTTATACAAAAGGATCTAAGCACAATCATATATATCCATCCATAAAATTCACAAAAGGGGTTCTAGGCCATAACGATGCATCCATTCACCACATAAAACATTTTCAATGGCGACGTGCGTGATTTTATAGGTATATTTATATATAAATATATACATTAAGATTGCAATCCCTTTAATGCGGGACATGCTCCATTAACAATTTTGACTCCCACACAAATAAGGAGGGGTACACAGGGGCAGTGCCCCTGTGCAAGGAGGCCGCCCCTCATGGGGTTTCAAGGGAAGCACCCCTACAAGGTCTAGGAAATTTTCATTTTTGTGTAGTAGGAGAACCAATATTTTCCATAGTCAACCCCGTCCGATAAGTAAAAAACAACAGGTCTACGGTGTATGTGGAATTAGATCAGATATGTACAAGAATAGTTTAAGTTTGTATTGTATACAACTATAGAAAAAGGTATACATAAATCTGATCATATCAAAATTTAATCCAAATACACCGCAAATCGACGCAACTCTGATACCACTATTGGGTTTTGTGGAGGAGACAGGCACAACAGAAGCAATAAAATTTTCCACATTCCTCACGCACAAGCCATTCCCATCGAGGCATTAGTCATTTCTAACTGTCAGCTAGCCATGCTTCATCCTGTGCCACACCAGAGAACCTCCATGGTCATCCGCACAAGAGTCTAGGTTGTTGTATCTACGTCGCATCTAGTAGGGCCAAATAGCTTCCTTGTCCATCAAATCCTATAAACTCTTCTAAGAGTTGCACCTTCAGCGATGGCATTGGTGTCCTTCAATCCCAAGCCACCTTGTTTCAAGTCCTTGGTAATGGTGTCCCAGGCGATA
Organism: Alisma plantago-aquatica; assembly: GCA_963693085.1. Taxonomy (NCBI): domain Eukaryota; kingdom Viridiplantae; phylum Streptophyta; class Magnoliopsida; order Alismatales; family Alismataceae; genus Alisma; species Alisma plantago-aquatica. The sequence continues at coordinate 511,845,736 of OY856413.1, read as the reverse complement.
CCATGGGCCTTCCTACCCCAAAGAAAGCCAGTGATGAGACTACTGGCTTTGTCCATGATGAACAGTGGCAGCTCCGTTTGATTGCACCAAAAATGGAACTTCTCCATCAACACATATTTGCACAAGACTAACCACCCTGCCATGGAGATGGATAACCCAACCCATCTGCTAATGGTCTCACAAAGGTCATCCACCAGTTGCCCAAAATCCTTGCCTCTACCCCTTCCTCTGGACACAGGGATTCCAATGTATTTTGTCGGGAACCAGCCACGGGTTAAACCTGCCGCTGCTTTGAGTCTTCCCCTTGTATTGTCACAGGAGCGGGAGAAGAAAACTTTAGACTTAATGTCACTTATAAACAACCCGGTCAACTTGTCGAAGATCTCCAGCCTGTTCCAAATTCTACACATGTACTTGCAGTGACCAGCGGAGAAAATCATCACATCATCGACGAATATCAAATGAGATATAATTGGTGTGATTTTAATCTTGAATACTTTGATCTTCCCTTGCTCCTCATCCTTGTTGATGATATGTGATAAGCCTTCCATAATAATGGTAAAAAGTAAGGGTGATAGCGGATCACCCTGCCTAAGGCCATAGGGCACCCCATTCATGAGCATAAAAAAAGATGTTGATTTGACACATTGCTTGATGAGGTTTATCCATCTCAACAAGAACCCCATAGTGTTCATAATATTCCATAACACTGGCCATTCCACATGGTCATAGGCTTTGCTGATATCAATTTGGAAGCACTCCTTCTTGGTGGAATTGGTTTGGTTGAAGGACTCGAGAAATTCATTTGCTAGTAACACACCATCTACAATAGACCTACCTTGCACGAAGGTGAGTTGGTTAGGTGAGATAATAAGTGGGAGCACCTTCTTCAATATGTTTGCTAAAACTTTAGAAAAAATCTTGTAGAAAGTAGAACGGAAAGCTATAGGCTGATAGTCAACCATCGAAGCATGAAGATTCTTCTTGGGGATCAGTCTAATGAAAGCGTGATTGACTTTATTCACCATGGTACCTCCAACCATGAATCAATGAACAACCCAACAAACATCATGCTTAATAATGTCCCAGGCCGTCTGGAAGAATTTGCCATTGAACCCGTCTGGCCCCGGGGCCTTAGAAGAACCAATACTGAACACAACATCTTTGATTTCTTTAAATATCACATATTAACCCACATCAACATGACATGCATTTATCACTCTCTCTTATCCAGTGGCCAGGATATCAAACTCCTATAGGAGAGACAAATTCCATCTACATCACTCACAATCATCCCCATGTGTCACCGTGCACCCAAGCACAACCTTTATGGCAATCGTTATTCAGGATCACAGTGGATGATGTCAAAGCACACTGAACAACATGTGATGAGTGTAGTGACTTTAGTTCTAAGAACCACAATCACCACCATCACTATGAGAGATGACTCTAACTAAAAATCACGGTTTTCATGTGTCAGTCTCAAGATGGGTCTGTCTGATACACCATTCTCTAACAAGTATCTATGTGCTTAGTTTGATATCATATATCATGAATAATGAGATTCTGTAATCAACCAACACACACTCTAGTCTTTTGTGTTATTTCTATCTATTAGACTTCCACAATAACATCTAACTAGGGGCATAACAAGAATGCATATAATCTTGAATCCATATAATCTCATCGTTCATGTCCTCAACCCGAAGACATACACCATTGAGTAATATCATTCTTTAGACATTTATTATGTTACATCATTATCTCATAATTGAATAATAGAATAAATTATATGATTGCCTTTATTATTGATCAAATCATTTACAAAATATGCCTTTAATCAACATATGAATGGCTCTCTGGGCATACATACCTACATTGACATGACTCTTCATCTTTGTAATCTAGCTTACATCACGGTTGTGAGAGGGTATATGTCAGAGGTGATCCCCTTCTGGGATAATCCAAGTCACTCCTTTACTTTTGGGGATTTTGTTCTAATTTCATCCCTAGAAGATATGGCCAAGATTACTTATCTTACTATTCATGACCACAATCCTATTGTGCTGAAGAAGTCAAGTTTAGTTGCTGAGCTGGAGAGCCTTCTAGGTGTGAAAAAGTCCTAGTCCACTTGATGGTTACTAATGATGGTCTCTTCATTCATATTCCCCCTTGTATAAGTCATTTAATAGAGAAGACTGGTGTTGTGTTAGTTCTCCTAACATGGTACATTTGCAAGCATTCACCCTAATTATGATGGCAGAGCTGTTCTTTAGAGAGACTGTCGATCGAATAATGACTACTTCTTCTAGAGTTGTTTCCATATAAGAGAAGGACTATATTGTTCCTTTGATAATGGCCAAAATGTATGAGTTCTTGGATGAAGCACAACTAACTAGGAAGATGAGGGGACCCTTCAAGATCATGCAAATTTATCTTATAATGTGAATCAACCTTACTAGGTTGGTGGAGTCTGTAAATCCTCATTATAGAATGGCGAAGGAGTTCTTGTCCATGTACATCTTGTTGAAGAGCCCCTTCAACTGTGTGGTGATCTATCTTAGTAGCTTGTAGGTTTGACATCCATGCATGTGCATTGGGGATTCATGGATTTTCCTCTTGACAACTCATATTTTGGATTTTCCATGTCTCGATTTTGATGTCTAATCATCTTGTCATGTTTGGAGAGATGTGTTGGATACTATCTTGTGTCGGTGTTGAGGCAGTTTAATGGTTGCCAATTCCCATGTCAAGTTAAAGTGTTTCCTTGTTTCTTTAAGAAGCATATGATTGACTCCTACAAGGTATGAGAGGGTTGTGCAAGTGTGGTTAGAAGCTGACCCGTGATTCCTTCCCTATAGGTCAAGATTTGGCTCTTGAGTGGCTAGAGTGGCTTGAATCAATGCATCTGGTGGTAGTGAGTTGTGATTCTCTAGAAAAACAAAATGTGTATTTTTACTTTCATATATATTGTGTCAAGTTTGAATGTTTCCTTATTTCTTCAAGAAGCAGATGATTGACTCTTGAAAGGTACAAGAAGTTGGTGCAAATGTGGCCAGAAGTTGACCCGTGATTCCTTCCATGTAGGTTGGGATTGGTCTCCTGTGTACTTGGAATGACTTGAATCAATGTGTCTGGTGATAGTAACTTGTGATTCTCTAGAAACATAAAATGTATATATATATATATATATATATATATATATATATATATATATATATATATATATATATATATATATATATAGTGTTGGCATGCAATCCAAGACTCTGTTATAGAAATAAATATTTTGTTCATGACATGCAACACTGGCTAATGATACTCCCTCCATAATGTTCAAAAATGTGTATTTGGACTTAGGTCCTTATCAATTTTCTTTGAGGCACATATCACTATGAGTTCCTTTCTAACTAACTCAGTTGACTGGGATCACTCTAGATTGCCTATATATTCATTATATCAAGGATGTTTATAGGTTTGCCTAACTTATGTCGAGACCACTTCCTTCTCATATACTTCCCTTAATGAAGTCAAAAGATTAAAATCTTGGTCATTTTTAAGATACTACCCAACTCAATATCCTAGTGATATGTATTCTTTCCTCTAAACATTTGTGGTCTTCTTTTCCATGAAAGCTCTTTCATTCTAGGAAAGGATAGGGACTAATGATATGCTAGACATGGGTGTCATATTAAGTTCTAAAGTCATTTTGTGTAGCATGTGTGTTATAGACAACTCCCTACCCAGTTGGGCCAAGGTGCTAGGTGTCAAGACTCCCTAGTAGGATTCACTTCCAACATACTTTATTATATACATCCACCACAAGCATATGTCTGCCTAATTAAAGGGATTTTAGGTAATTCTTGTAAAGTGTCCACTAGCCATGTATCATTGAAGCTTTTGATTAGACATTGATGCTCAAGGACTTATCATGGGAGCCTAGAATTCCATAGGGAATTAAAGGGGTTTTCCTAAAGAAGGTTTCGACACCTCCTTGCTCATGGGTCAGTCTATGCAAAGTTTGGTTTTACCTCTTTTCTAGAGATGAGGTGAGGATAACCGCAAGGAGTTTCAACTTCTACTTTCTCCTTGCACTCATTCCCTTTTAGGTTGACTATGACATATGTTAGTGTTATGGTATTTGCCTAGGTATATGTGTTAGGATGTGGATTCTAAGGATCATATCTAACTTACCTGCAATGACTCATAGTTTCTTCCATCCTTCATGACATTAATCATGGGGCTTCACCATGCCTTTGATGCAATCTAGAGCATTTTGGTGTATTTTGTATTAAAGTTGGGTTACTTTAAGGAGTTATTTTTAGGTTGGAAAACCATTAGGGCCTCAAGATAATAGTTGTGTTCCTTCTATCCTAGGCTCGAGGTTCTACTTTGACCTTTCCTCTATAGGGTGCTCGGGGGGAGGGCACAGTCGGGTGCTTAAGTAGATTTTAGGTATTTTTAGAGGGGTGAGAGCTTATGGCTCCCTCACATGGCCCTTTTCCAGAGGCTTTCTTTTCATTGAAGTTTGATCATCAAAACTAGTAGTACTTGGTGAGGCTGGCGTTTGTATGATGTATATGAATGTATTCATCCATTTCCTTTAGGCTCATGCCACTCCAGTCATAGATGTCATGGATGATGTAGGGTCTTCCCATTTAGGGTTGAACATACCCCTGGAGTCCACATTCTAGATGAAGCATACTACTAGGTCACCTTTATATATATTTGTGGTGTCAAACCAACTATATGAATACTATACCCGTTCTTGCTTGATAACATTGTGCATTATGAAAAACGCTTAATCGATGTTCTTCCATTATGTTTAGGCAGTAAATATGATCTTGAAGCCATTTTGCCTCTAGTATATCTACTTGTAGCATGCAAACTGAAGAGATCTGAAGCTCGACTAGAAAATCTACCTCCATTCCATACACTAAGAATATGGTGTGGCTCTTGTGGAAATATTTGATAGAAGGGCGATAGGCCCAAAGATCCATTGGAATGTGTCCATGCTAGTTGGCATGAGAGCTGATTGTTTTCTTCAAAATCTTTATTAGATTGTTGTTTGTAGCTTATGTGACTACATTCATCTAAGGCCGATAAGATGATGTTTGGTGGTGTTTTATCCCCAAAGATCTTAGATGTCTTTGAAAACTTTAGCAATGAAGTTTGTACCGATGTCAGAGACAATATCATGTGGTAACCCGTATTGGCTTATGATGTTGTCCTTGAGTAACTTCATTACCTGTTGATATGACTTGTTGGTGATGGACACCATTTCCACCCATTATGTGAATTAGTTGATTGTGAGCAAAATGAATCAATTCTCATTTGACACCTTGAGATTGATTTTCCCGATCATGTTGATTCCTCAAGATGAGAATGGACAAGGCATGGCCATGTCATATTTTTGATTGGAGAATGAATGAATGTGATCTTTATGGATTTGGAAGTCTCAACGCTTATGAACATAATGCTAATAGTTGTATTTTCTTGACTAACATGACTCAAATTGTATGTGTACTATACAACCCTATCTCGACCTCCTTCATAAGAGTTTCTACTTCTATATTTTCAACACATTGGAGAAGATTCTAGTTGTTGGATCTACAAAATAGTTGCTCTGTCCTTAGGAAATATTGTTTGGCATGTTGTTTGAGCTCCCACTTCTTTCTAAGGAATAAGATTTTAGGGACAAATTTATTTTCTATAGACACCTTAATGTCGTGGAACCAAACCTTTACTTCATTAGTAGGTGCATTATCGATGACCATGTAGTAGGTAGGATGAGAGAGTGTTTGATCCTCAAAAGAGAAGGTTTAGTCTCATTGGATGTTGATCTAGGCAGTGAGGGTTTCTAGGACATCAACAATTGCATTGTGATCTCATCTAATGAAGTTAAAAGAGATGTGTTAAATCTTGATCCAGAGTGCACATGCGCTCTTGATACAAAACCAATTTTTTATGGTGTGTCTTATAGTTGTTCTAGACATGAGATCTCACAAGAAAAAGTTAGTGTAGACCTATAAGTGACGTGCCCCTTGCTGCTTGGAGAGATGGAGTCCAAAGATAGCTTCATACTTGGCCACATTGTAAGTGGTGTTGAAATGGACCGCCTTGCTACTAGTAGTTGTTCTCTCTGGAGTCCTAAATTACCACTCTTATTGGATTCTTTATGTTTGAAAACTCAATGGAAGAAGATTGTCCACACATCTAGCACTGGAAGAATAACTATTTCTGGTGGACTGGTCATCCAAATGTCTTTATTTGGGAATTCATACTCATGTGTCACTTCTTTAGGGATCATACAATCAGTCGATTGATCATATAGATCTTGTTCTCTAAGTTTCTTCATTGGTAGATATATGATGTTGAACTCTAATAGAAATACTTGCTACTTGGTGTATCATCTAGTAAGAGTAGGGCAATCTCACAAACAATAGAGGGGATCATGGTTGACAATCAACTGTTATGGGTACATCATCAAGAAATGATATGAATTCCTTATTGCATATATCAAGTCCAGACAATACTTCTCAACTATAGTGTAGTGGGCCTCATTAACATAAAACTTCTTTGATAGGAGTAGATGTCATGATCGCCATTAGTAGTTGATTAAATAAGGACTCCTGCCCATATTGTAGACTAATAAGAAAATGATGGAAGGGTACCCTAGCATTTCTAGTCTTAACACTAGTGGGTTTTGGTGGTATTCCTTAAGGTCCTGTAGAGCCTACTCACATTTCTCATTCCATACCTTGTCTGAGTTCTTCTTTAGTAGCTTGGAGATACACTCACAAATAGGTGTAAGCTTGTTAATGAAGCAAATGATGTATTGAAGATGACCAATCATGCATCATATCTCCTTCTCTATTCTAGGTGAGGGAATTTATGAATATACAGAACTTTTCCCTATTTGATTTTGATGCTCTTTGACCAAAAAATGTATCCCAGTAAGTTATCGGATGCAACCCTAAAGGTGCAATTAGTTGGATTGAGGCGTAGGGAAAATATTTGTAGTCATTGAAATAGCTTCTTGAAATTGGTGATGTGGTCTTGTGGATTTCTAGATTTGGAAATAATTCCATCCACTTAAACCTCCATCTCCTTGTGCATTATTTTGTGAAAGAGAGCAACCATCACCCTTTGATATGTAGCCCTGACATTCTTGAGACCAAATAACATGACCTAATAGTAGAATACTTTTCATTATGTATGAAGGTTATCTTCTCTTTACTATATTTGGAATCTTAATTTGATAGTAGCCTGCAACTCCATCCATGAAACTAAATAGTTCATGGTTGATTATGTTGTCAATGAGTATGTCTATTTTTTGAAGCCAGAAGTTATCTTTTGGAGATTCCTTGTCAAGATTGTGATATTCCATGCACATTCATACCTTGTCATTCTTATTTTGAATTGATACAATGTCAAGAAGTAATGCAGGATGGTTTTCTGGCTCTAAGAAACCAACTGTGTACTATTTTGGAAAATTTTCCATGATCTTGAGACTCCATTCTGACTGCAGCCACCTATCCTTCTACTTGAGAAATAAAATATTAGGGGTGATAGGTAGTCAATGAACCAAGACCGCCTCATACAACCCAAGCATGTCGGCGTAGATCCATGCAGACACATTGATATAGTGGCATAGAAGCTTTATCAATTAGTATTTGATATTCTGAGGTAGACATCCCCCCTATTTTACTTCTATCTTTCCTGGGGCCTGAGCTGAGATTCACTATATCTGTCTCATATTTGATATGAAAAGTTTGATGCTCCTTTTTTATATACTCTGGGTTAGGAACATCTTCAAACTTAACATATTCATCATTATAGATTTGTGCTACTTTGGTGAAATAGCTAACAAACGCATAGAGAGCATGTTCCTTTTTAGAAACTTTTGGGTTTTGTGGGTAATTCTTTGCAATTTTAGGCTTTTTTGGTGATGAGCAGGGATGTGCAGAATATGACTAAATATCCAATCTAGGATCTCTGCCACATTATACGTTGTTCCTCTAATAGATTTTATTTGGGTGCATGAGGAGACTTTGTTATCAGGATGCTGATGTCGGATACACACTAAATTTAGGCTTCTTCAACATTCTAGATTGGGTGGATAAGGGATTGTGGGTCCCCCCCTAGATTTTTTGTCAAAGATAATGTTGATAACCCACCCTTAAATTATGTTGTAGATGGTGTCATAATCTTCTCACAAAACCTTTTAGTATTCCTTTATGACTTCAATAGATGCGATGTTGGAGTCATCTTGGCTCAGCCAGCCAGGGAAAATCCTAAGAGGATCATAGCATGATGTATTGCTTGGTGTCTCCATCCCTTCAAGAGTTGGTTGGTGAGTTTTACTTTGCAAACATGATTTTCTTAGTGATTTTGATTTTTTATTTGGTGTCAAGGTGCTCTGGGCACAACTTTTTGACTACAGGGGTAGGCATACACTTGATTGCTTCCTCATTTGGGGGAATGACCTTGCCCTTAGACCATTGGTTGTTCTAGGATGTCCGAACACCCTAACTTTCTTCAATTTTGAGGGAACTCTCCCCAACTCTAGATTACAATCTAGGGTAGTTTTCATGTTCATTTTTTTTTACCTCTTACATGAGGTAAGGCATTTTCATGGGGTTTATAGCCTTGTTGATGTTGGAATCTTCTTTAATTATAGGTTCAATGCAAGGAAAATAAGGATGGGGAACTTTAAGTTTGGGTACAAGGTCCCATTGATACAATATTCTAAGTTTATGCTCTTCATTTATCTAAATGTATCTAGATTTTTGCCTTAGGTCTCGAGTCAACGATAGATATACAAGATAACCTATTCAGGTCAAGTTCATCATAGTAGGCTACAACATTATGAGCTTCCAATACAACATCCACCTGGTGATTTAAGGTGTGCATAGGATGGGCCATATAATCCTAGGCCCAACCCTTTTTTACTTTGAGGAATTTGAATGATCTATATGCATACTTGATGTATGTCTCCTAGAGCTCGATCTAGGCAGATGTACATCTCCTGTATCCATTGGGCAAATAATGTGGGGTCACACAAGAGATGGAGAGCCTTTCTTCATGATGGTACCTAGATGATGTTGGGAATATGAAAATCTCAAATAAAAATCAGAGGTCATCTTCTTTGATGTAGGCTATTGTGTGTGGATTATCAGGCTAGACAGTGAAAAGGGCATGCCCCGACATATATTTCATCCTCTGGTGTAGTGATGAAGAAACCAACCCATTATGGTGAATGCATGATGATGAATGCATATTCATCATGGTTTCAGTCGCCATCTTTGGCCCAATTTTACCTAGTATTCTCGCTTTTATTTCCTAAAACCTTAAGATATACAATCTTGCTCAATTGGTTGGATTATCAATGCTTGCTGACTAGGTTTATTTGTTTTCATGCAGATGGAGTAGGGCACAAGAGGGTCAACCTTCAATTGATGTGGCCCATCCACAAATGGTAGGCCCTTCTTTATTCAATACCATTAGGCTAGTTCTCCTATAGCAGAGACCGAGACCATCACCTCCTAAGGGATCGCGATCAATGCCTCCTTCATCAACACCAACATCGCGACCTGCAGCCTGCCTAGACCGCGATCGACATCCCATCCACCACCAGATCGCGATCCTTCCAACCGCGATCACTATCTTTACTTACAATAGCATCGCCTCCCCTCTACACCCGCAATCAACTTCCCTCACACCTTGACTCCCTTATGATCATGATCTGGACCAACTCCTTCTCAAGACTGCGACAATCTGCATATTTCTCTGCACCGACCACCTTGACCCGTGAACACCTCCAACCCTGATTGCGATCATCCCCATCCTCGACATCGCCACCTCCACCCACTCCTACCAATCATGATCTTCGTGCACCGCGATCTGCACCTTCCCATCTATCACACCGCGACGTCAACTTCCCCGACCGCGATCCACCTCTAGTTTGCGATCGACGCCTCCACGTCCCTCCTACCAGATCGCGACCAACTCCTACACACCCTCCATCACCATCACGGCGTCGATCTCCAGCATACTACATCACCTGGACTTGGGATCATCATCGACATCCACCTGCATTGGATCACAATCAACTTCTCCACACCTCGACCAAGGTCTCTAACAGCGCCTGCACCCATCAGCCGTAGATGACAGTGACCCAAGACCGCGACTCCAGCCTGCAAAGACCTCGACTGAAGGTCCCAGTAGCACCTAGTAGGTCACCCGCCACTGTAAATAACCCCGACATCAGTCTGTGAAAGGGGATTGACTCTAGCCACCATCATGCTGCTTCCCTGAGTGCTCAACCCCTAGGGGAGTTCAATCTCCATCTTCTAAGAGCTAGCCACCGTGGTGCTCTCGCGCAAGCCTATCTATCCATCCATCTCTTCACTCTCCTAGGTCTGCATGGAAACCTAGGTCTGGTCCGTTCATCCGCCATCCACACCCGTCGACACATCCACAAGGTGCTCCTCCTACTATGAGCAAGGAGGATGAGAAGAGAAGGAAGGTTGAGAGAGAAGGGCTGCCCCGCCTGCCATGGTGTCCTTCCCTCCTCGTCTAGATCTTTCCTGACGTTGTGTCGAAGACTGCCTCTCCACTGAGGTGCGATCGTCTTCTCCATCATACCCATGGAAGAATCTTCCCCCTCTCTTGTTCTTTTTGTTTCTCTCACCATGAGCAAGTAGTTTCTATTCACTGGGGTGCGGAGACTAGCCCCGCTTCCCATGCTTACATGTCCTTTTATTAAACATTCCATGACTTGTATATAAATTTTAATTTCATTGTTAATCGTTTGATGTGTGCTTGTGGATTGATCACATGCTTGCATGATCTATTTTGTTCCTATGTTGCGAGAACTTCAATACGTAGGTTTTGAATGATGATTAATGTGGTTGACTCCCTGACGAGAACTTCTAGTGGAATTCCTTGAAGTCGTAAGTGTGTGATCCGTGAGGTGATGAGACATCTAGCCCACGATGACGCTTCTATGTGCCTATTTCCCATATGGGGGGGGGCAACTTTAGTTGGATATATGTATCTTCAGAGTCGTAAGTGTGTGATCTGGATGGCGATGAGACATTTGATCCTTAAGGTGATGCTTACGTGAACCTAACATCTGTATGGAGGGTTTGCAGCAGCTCCATTTGAATGGTTATATCTCGCCTGGATGTGTATGTTTGGATATGTTTGCATGTGTAGCGGTGGTGAAACCCAGGTCCATCACAGCGATTCTCATCATTAATCTTAAATCAACTCTTAATCTTGCTCTTTACTTTCCTTGTAATTAGTTTAATTAAACTCAAACCAACCTCTGTTCTAAATATTAGTCTTACTTGAACTAGATCCAACTAGCAAAGGTTCTTAAAAATGTTGTCCCTTGGGATTCGATCCTCAACTATACTACAATAAGACATGTCCACTTGCGGGTGGTATTATTGCACAAGGTTTTGATAAAAAACTCAGAGATTTCAGCCCTGAGTGAATTTGTTAGTGCAGTAAGAACCACATCAAATTCTGGCGCCGTTGCCGGGGACAACATAATCATCTAGTTAGATCTTGTTCTATTGAGAATAATCTAGGATTTTACTTTTACTTTTGATACTATTGAGCATCTACTTGAATTTGACTCTACTCTACCCATCTTACTCCAGAAAGATCTTTCCATCCTAGGAACCCCCAAAGACTAGTGTATGCACCGCTCGAATAGTTCTGGCCTTGCTTCTAGATTTGCCCTAAGATAGAAAGAACATTTCATTGTCAGAGTAGAGAGAACCAATCTAGGATGGTGCAAGAGGAGGAAATTGCCCGAAGGGTGGCTCAAGCCCTTAATGCGCAAAGAGATAGGCTTATGCAAGAAGCCCGAGCTACAATTCAAGAAGAAATCCAAGCAGCTCAAGCAGTAGCTCAAGCAACAGAGTTACAAAAGGACCTTAGAGAGTTCTCCATCCCTAAGGTTGATGACATTCATCACCCAGTACAACCTCCTCCCATCAATGCTCTGAATTTTTAGATAAGAGCACATTGGGTTACACTGCTTCAGAACAACCCTTTCTATGGTAAGTAAGGAGAAGATAGTCAAGAACATCTTCTGAGGTTTATAGATCTATGTGCTATGACAAAGTAGAATGGAGTCACAGTTGACTCCATCAAACTCCATCTTTTCAAATATTCTCTTGCCGATAGAGCCATGAGTTGGTACAACTCCTTACAATGTGAACCCATCACTACTTGGGAACAACATCAAAATGTTTTCCTAGAGAAATTCTATCATCCTTCCCTCACCTATGATATTAGAGACCGAATAACACAATTCACTCAGGTCCCTAGAGAAACCCTTGCAGAAGCATGGGAAAGATATAATGAGCTTCTATGAAAGTGTCCACACCATGGCATTCCTAAGAATCATCTCATCGAAATATTTTATAGGGGTGTGGATGATGATATCAAGAAGTTTTTAGACTCCTCATCTGGAGGAAACTTCATGCGTAAAAGTTATGATAGCGCATGGAAGGTTGTCATCCTTGGAGATAAAAATCAAGCCAACTGGGGAAGATCTGTAGACGAAGGAGTGCTGAAGGTAGCTATGGCAGAAGCTACCCTTGAGTACAAGTCTATTTCCAAATCTCTTAAGCTACTAGTTGCTAAGAAGGACAATCTTGAATCATCTTTTTCCGCTTATGAAAGAAAACGCTCACCCCCTCGATAAGAAGAACAAGTCAAGTCAGCCTCACTGTTCTGTGAAGCATGTAAAGGCACGATAATTCTACGTTAGCTTGTAATATTCTTTATGATGTTGTTTTGGGCAATGCCTGTGCCCAAGGAGGTAATAGTCAGATGGAAAATCTAAATGCGGTCCACACTATCCCTAGTCAAGGATATTATAATCTAAATCAGAATAAGAACCATCTAGGTTTTCAATATGGAAATCCTTCAGGAGTGGAAAACTCACAACAAATTTGTTCAAACAACCAACAACGAGGTCCTCCAAGATTCTAGTATAATCAACAACAAAATTTTATGAATCAAGGGAACTATAGGGGTAACTTCCAGAACAGAAACTACAACCAGTATCAGAACAATTCTCAGTTCCAGAATCCCAACCAAGTCCCCTATCAACAACAAAAACAAGGGCAACAAGCCAGTCCCATCTCTCCTAATGACAAACTATCAGCCATTGAGAAGATGTTGCAGTCACACCAGACCATGATAGCAAACCAGCAAGGCCACTAGAAGGCTATTGAATCTCAACTAGCTCATCTCTGAGCTAGCCTCAAGCCACCTACTGGAGCTTTTGCTGGCCAACCAGAGAACAATCCTAAACATCTAGAGCAACTAAAGGTTGTCACCACCAAGTCTGGAAAAGACTATTTTGATCCCACTGTCAAGACACCCATGGTTGTTACAGACACCCATGGTTGTTACAGACTGACCAAGACTCTACAATACCTGAATCTCAACTGAGAGAACCACTAACTGCTGATAAGACTGACAAAGCAAATTTTGAAGAACCAATCATTGCTGAAACAAAAGAAATGCCTGAGCTGGTTGTACCAGTGTACAAGCCTTGTCCTCATTTCCCAGCTCGTTTGAAGTAGACAAAGCTTGATACTCATTTCAATAAGTTCAAGGAAGCAATGAAGAAGATTCATGTTGATATACCCTTCCTAGATGTGCTGGCTGAGATACCAGCCTGGATGAAGTACTTGAAGTCACTTCTCATGAGGAAGTATATAACTGAAGAATATGAGACAGTGAATTTAGCAACAACCACTTCTGACATTATTAAGAGCAAGATGCCAAAGAAGTAGAAAGACCCGGGATCCTTTGGGATTTCATGCCATATCAGTGACTCTTCATGTAAGAAGGGATTGGCCGATCTGGGTGCTAGCATCTCTATCATGCCACTTAGCCTTTGCAAGAGGCTAGGGTTTGCTGAGCTTCTCCCAACTGGCATGCCCATACAGCTTACAGACAATTCTATGACTCTCCCTTTGGGAATCATCGAGGATGTCCCAGTCAAGGTAGGAAAAGATTCTTATGTCCCATGTGACTTTGTCATCATGGAAATAAAAGAGGACTCCAGATACCCTCTTATCTTTGGCCATCCATTCCTTGCCACTATAAGAGCTCTTATTGATGTTGAAGCGGGAACCTTGCTCCTCAGACTAGGTAAAGAAATACTCGAGTTCAAAGTTTTTGAAAGTATGTGAAGACCAAGCATGCAAGAAGAAGTTTATTTGATTGATTGCATAGAGAAAATGTCACTCCTTATGAAAGAGGATTATGAACAAGATGATCCTTTATGAGTTGCTCTAACTAACCCAAATGCAGATAATTCCATTAATGAACAAGTAAAGAATTGTGTTCTTTACCTCAACACTGCTGAAGAAGATCCTGAAGCGAAATTTAAGGAACTCAAGGCTGTGAATGTAATCGAAGAGCCATGAGAGAAACCAGAGGCCCCCAAAATGAAGCCCCTACCTAAGGGACTATAGTATGTGTTTCTAGATGATCTCAAGGTCTGCCCGATTATCATAAATTCTGATCTAATGTTTGAACAAGAAGATAAACTTCTGACAGAATTAAGGGAAAGAAGAAAAGCTATCGGCTACAAAATGAGTGATCTCACCGGAGTCATTCAAGCACTTTGTATGCACAAAATCCCAATGGTGGAAGTCCACAAGCCAACTGTCAAACATCAACAGAAGCTTAACCCAAATATGAAAGATGTAGTCCGCCTTGAGGTCATCAAATTTCTCACTACAGGAATCATCTATCCTATATCTGACTCACTACGAGTGAGTCATGTACATGTTGTCCCAAAGAAAGGTGGAACCACCATGATATAGAATGAAATGAACGAACTCCTCCTCACTCGAATAGTCATTGGCTGGAGGATGTGTATTGATTACAAGAAATTAAACAAGGCAACAAGCAAAGATCTCCTTATTCCTTTTCTTGACCAAGTCTTGGAGCGGCTGGCTCACCAGGAATATTTTTGCTATCTCGATGGTTACTCTGGGTTCTATCAAATACCCATACATCCAGATGACCAAGAGAAGATGACTTTTACTTTCCCCTTTGGAACATACACCTTTAGAAGGATGTCGTTCGAGCTTTGTAATGCGCCTGCGACCTTCCAACGTTGCATGGCAACCATATTCGCGGGTCTAACTGAAACTATTATGGAAGTTTTCATGGATGATTTTTCCGTATATGGGGATTCATACAACTCATGCCTGAATCACCTCTCACTGGTCCTCAAATGATGCAAAGAAGCACATCTAGTGCTAAATTGGGAGAAGTGTCACTTTATGATAAAAGAAGGCATTGTCCTTGGCCATAGGGTCAGTAGTTGAGGAATCGAAGTAGACAAGGTGAAGATTGAAGTGATTTCTAAACTCAATATCCCAACCAATGTAAGAGAGGTTCGCGCGTTCCTTGGTCATGCGGGCTTTTACAGAAGGTTTATCAAGGATTTCTCCAAGATAACAAAGCCGATGACACACTTATTACTAAAGGATGCTGATTTCCACTTTGATGAAGAATGCATCAAGAGTTTCAACAAACTGAAGCATGCCCTTACAACAACCCCTTTCATCAGAGCTCCAGATTGGGAACACCCATTTAAAATTATGTGTGATGCCAGTGATTATGTGGTCGATGCCATTTTAGGCCAATGTATAGAGAAGAAACATTATGTTATTTACTATGCATCGAAGACCCTTGATGAAGTTGAGAGGAACTATGCAACTACTGAGAAAGAACTCCTAGCAGTCGTGTATGCCTTTGACAAGTTTAGATCCTACCTCATTGGTTCAAAGGTCATTGTTTACACAGATCATGCTGCTATCTGTTACCTCTTAGTGAAGAAAGATGCAAAGCCCAGGTTAATCAGATGGATTCTACTCTTGCAAGAATTTGATTTGGAGATAAAAGATAAGAAAGACACAGAGAATGTTGTAGCAGACCACCTCAGTCGTATCCACCCTCTAGAAACTGAGAAGATCCCAATTAATGATTCTCTTTTGGACAACCAACTCATGAAATTCACCAAAGTGACTCCTTGGTACTCGGACTATGTGACTACCTTGTGGCCGGTGTCATCCACCCTGAATGCACCGGAAATGCACTGAAGAAATTCATGCATGATGTGAGGCAATATCACTGGGATGAACTATACCTCTTCAAGCTTTGTGTTGATGGTCTCTACAGACATTGTATCACTGAGGAAGAAGCCTAACTTATTTTAGAGCAATGCCACTTAGGCCCAGTTGGAGGCCATATGAGTTCTAAGAAAAGTGCTTTGAAGGTTTTGCAACATGGTTTATTTTGGCCAACCATTTCCAGATATGCCTACAACTTTGTTCTATCATGTGACAAGTGTCAGAGAATGGGTAACATTACGAAAAGAGATGAAATGCCACTTAAGCTACGGCAAGAAGTCGAGATTTTTGATGTTTGGCGAGTGGACTACATGGGCCCATTCCCATCCTCGCATGGAATTTGCTACATTCTAGTCGCAGTGGATTATGTCTCTAAATGAGTAGAGTCCATACCAACTATCACCAGGGATTCGAAACCTGTCATCAAAATATTCAAAGATATTATTTTTCCCCATTTTGAAGTTCCACACATAGTGATATCTGACGGAGGTTCTCATTTTTTGGAAAGAAGATTTGAAGTGTTGTTAAGAAAATATGGTGTAACGCACAAGGTAGATTCCCCCTACTACCCACAAACAAGTGGGCAGGTAGAGGTTTCAAACCATGAACTCAAAGCTATCCTGGAAAAGACAGTAGGACACAACCGAAAGGATTGGTCAGTGAAAATCAATGACGCCTTGTGGGCCAACCGAACTGCTTTCAAGACTCCTCTTGGAACAACACCCTTTAGACTCATCTATGGAAAATCATGTTACCTGCCAGTAGAACTTAAACACAAAGCTTGGTGGGCAATCAAACAACTAAATTTTGACATGAAGAAAGCTAGCCAAGCTAGGATTCTACAACTTTAGGAGCTGGATGAACTCCGAATGACAGCTTATGAGAATGCACAAATCTACAAAGAACGCACAAAGCTATGGCACAATGGTCATATGAAAAGGAAGGACATTCAAGTGGGAGACCAAGTTCTACTATTTAACTCAAGACTGAGGTTATTCCCAGGGAAACTCTGTTCTCACTGGTCTGGACCATACATTATCAAGAGCATCTACCCACATGGTGCTTTCATTTTATGGAGTGAAAATTCAGGAGAATTTGTGGCAAACGACCAACACTTGAAGAGATATTTCACCGCAGCTGATACTAGCACTGATGAATGGATGAATCTTTCCAAACCAACATATCTACCAGAAAATTGAAGGAATCAAGTCGAGCCAATGACATAAAACAAAGGCACTTGTCGAGAGGCAACCCAATCCTTATTTTAGATTTTTACTTTGAGTTTTAGTTTTAGACAATGCATCGCAAGATGGAATCTTAAGTTCTGATCATTTTCATTTTTGAGATTTTAGATGGAGGACACGTCGCTGAAAGGAATGCAACCACATCTGGTGGTCCAACCGGCATGATTTCCCCCCTCCATCTCATATTTAGAGTTTTCTCGAGATGAGCAAATTTCTAAGTTTGGGGTGGAGGGTGGGTGGTATGTATTTTACTTTCCACCTACACTCCTATCTATTTCAAACTTAAGATTCCATCGTTGCAATTTTGATCAAAATTTTCAAAATTTTTAAGTTTTCAAAGAAGATGTATAGAAACTTGATGAAGTTTTGAAGCTTTTTTTTTCAATTAAAGCCATTACCTAGCCGGTTGTCCCATTTTTCCATGCAGTTTTGAATTAGTTTTGACCCTCCTTATTCAAAGCAAAGCCTTAAGAGGGCTATTTTCTGAGACTTGCTGATGAATTGAAAGCATCTTGTAAAGCTTATGAATCCTAACATCATGTTCAGTAAAATGGCAAGTATCTGTCGAACTGAGAGGGATCAAACACATTGTGCTTCCTAACTGACTAGTGGAACAATATCATGGAATCTCCACTGGATCCTCATCAAGTCATTATTTGAGCAGAGTATGATAAGGGGAACAACTCGGTGCACTGAATAGTAAATCAAGTTGCATTATGATCTGAACTCTCTTCTATGCTTCTTCTACCATCTTCCTACCCCTTCGTCCATAAAAAAGAAACAAAAATAGCCAAAATAGTGCCAAACCCTAAGTTCGGGTGGCACACCCTCTCTCTCTCTTTTCGCTTCTTCCATACCCCTCTATGTAATAGGGGCATACCACCAAAAAGAAAAGATGCCAATGTGCACACAAAAATGCAATCTCGAGTCGAATAGAGGAGAGATTCACACACACAAAAAATGTAATCAATGTAATTGCAACCATATCTCGAGTTGAATAAAGGAGAGATATACAACTTCCTTCCATACCACCCTTCCCTCCCTTTTCCACCTAAAGGCACAATGAATGCCTCCCTTATCTTGAAAAACACCAGTGTCAGATCAGGTGCACACTTGTCATTCTACGGGCATCTCAGGACTCTTATGAATCTCTTAGAAATGCTTGCTATTGGAAAAAGTAGGGAGGAAGTGACGTTGGAAAATAAACCCAGGAATGAAGATATTGTAAAATGTGCTCAGTGATCTCAGGAAGTTGATATGCTTAGTCATACCGAGCAGAAAAGAAACAATTGTGATGTGAAGATGAGGCAATCACATGAGTTGAGATTATTCATTTGACGACTGTTTCATATTTTGTGTTACTCGAGGATGAGCAACATTTAAGTTTGGGGTGTTTTGATGAATGCATATTCATCATGGTTTCAGTCGCCATCTTTGGCCCAATTTTACCTAGTATTCTCACTTTTATTTCCTAAAACCTTATGATATACAATCTTGCTCAATTGGTTGGATTATCAATGCTTGCTGACTAGGTTTATTTATTTTCATGCAGATGGAGTAGGGAACAAGAGGGTCAACCTTCAATTGATGCGGCCCATCCACAAATGGCAAACCCTTCTATATTCAAGCCCATCAGGATGGTTCTCCTACTGTAAAGACCACGATCATCACCTCTTGAGGGATCATGATCAACGCATCCTTCATCAACACCAACATCACGATCTATAGCCTGCCCAGACCGCGATCAACTTCACCACCACCAGATCTGTAACATACTAAATTCTGGACATTTTGCCTTTTGGTTCAAACCTTAATGGATAACCAATGCACATAACAAGAGTAAGTCACATATTAATATGAAATTATGGATCACATAATGCTAACCATGCCATAAACCCTAATGATATGATGAGTAAGATAATTATAATATAATTCGAAATTAATGCATGCTAGGGATGGATACGTGAAATAAAATGGTCATGTTGACCTAAACCCTAAGTTGTAATAATCTAACCCTAATCTATACATCTTTAATGCCTTTCATGATACATTAATGATGTTAAGAGCCATAATCAGTTAACATACTTTGATACACATAAATGATATATATATATATATATATATATATATATATATATATATATATATATATATATATATATATATATATATATATATATATATATATATATATATAATGATCTAATCACATATTAATCAAGTCATCAATATAAAATGCAAGTTACCTTGTTATCTAATACACATGTGATTAGTCACTTAATGTGAATCAATTTGTTGATAAGTAATATGTCTCACCATCTTGATCATTAAGATACATGTAGTGGCTTCAATGTGAATATGAAGTGATGGGATTCACATAAATGTGCAAAATCAATAATATAAATGAATGAATATGAGAAATGATTAATGATTACATTAATGTGAGCAATAAATATAATGTGACAATGTTTAATATGAGTATAAGTAACTAATGTGACATTAATTGGAATAATTGTATGCTTAACCACAAATTGAATAGAATGTCTTATTTCATGTAAAATAATTTGTTATAATTAATAAAGGGGTAACTTGAGGATAATGAGGTATAAATATGAATTATTAAGGACAATGATCAAATATAATAATGAATGTTGAGATAATTGAGTAACCTCTAATTGTACATAATAATGAAATATAATTCTTCACGACATGAATATATCATAATGATGATAATGTGATATCCTAAGAAATATAATGTCAATGAGTCAAAAATGTTAATAATGTTAAATCTCATAAAAATAATCTTAATAGTGGAACCCTGGGCGATCCTTGAGAACCTGACCTATTTCAAGACACTTCTGATGTATATGTTGATGAGTTGTCTAGTGGAATTTACGGTTGGAGAAACAACCTGAAGTTTTGTGATGTGAGGTTGCACACTCACCCTTCCCTAATTGCTAGTGATTTTGGGGATGAAATCCTCTTTAAGGGGTGGAGTACTGTAACATACTAAATTCTGGGCATTTTTCCTTTTTGGTCATCTTTTCCATCTTTTCCTTTCATTTCTATCTTCTTTGGCCTTTCAGTGTAATTTGTGGAGAATATAATGGCCTAATGAGCATTTGTTCACCTTTTCTCTCAATATTTGGATTCATGCACAAATACCTCAATGAAGGCTTAGTAATGGGTGTAATATGTAAAATGTCCACTTAAGTGAAAAAAAGAATAAATAAATCCGTCCTAGAACTTTCTAGTGCTTTTTAGAATATGAAATAGAAAGGAAATCCCAAAATATACATAAAGGAGATAATGAGGAATATATTTTCTCAAAAATCATAAGTGGAAACCAATGAAGATAATTTGGATACCAATCTCGTTTTCTTGATTTAAAAGAAACTTAAGGGCCAAGTATCACCTAATTTGGAAGATAAAAGCATATATTAAAGTCTTTATTAAAAGAAAATAGGAGATAAGCCAATAAGGTGAAATAAAATATCTAATGTTCTCAAATTGAAAAACTAACTCCAAATTCGTAATCTAAGCATGGAAATAAGCTTTTGGGAAAATTTGCATCTAATTTGGCCAATGTTTAATATTTTATTTTGTTTAGGAGAGAGAAAATGACTTAAAGACCAAAAATATTAAATATATGCTAAAAAAACTAATTAATGCCAAAATCGTGTTCCACACATTTAGTATTTCGTATAGGCCAAGTTTTATATTTTTAGAAAGTTTCTATATGCCTCTAATAAATTAAAAGGATAAATAAGTGATAAAATTTAAATGAATTAAATAAAATAATAAATGTCTTCAAAAAAATAAAACAATAACCAAATTCATATTATACACGTTAAAATAGATCTTTGGATGAATTTTGACTCAATTTGGAAAATATTTTATGTGAAGGTGAATTTAGGAGAGAGAAAGTGTGCAAAACCTTCAAATCATTAATTAAAATAACAAACAAATGAAGTTAATAACGAATTCATGTTTATATTTTGTTTTACTTGAGAGTGAAGTTTCACATTAATTGATAATAATATAAGTCTCAAATATATTAAGAAAGAGAAAATATGAATTCCTTTAAAGGAATTAAATAAAATACTTAGAATTCCCAAAAATGAAAACTAATGTTACAATTGGGATCTACATGTATTAAATAGTATAGGGTTCAAAATTTATATTTA
This sequence comes from Alisma plantago-aquatica, assembly GCA_963693085.1. Classification (NCBI taxonomy): domain Eukaryota; kingdom Viridiplantae; phylum Streptophyta; class Magnoliopsida; order Alismatales; family Alismataceae; genus Alisma; species Alisma plantago-aquatica. The sequence continues at coordinate 511,824,115 of OY856413.1, read as the reverse complement.
ACTGGATAATGCTTGCTTTCCCAATTGAATTGGTATTTAAAATCCTAATTACCATAGGCTTAAATAGTGGTATTTGATTAAACAAATTAATGATTTCCTAAACCAAACATAACACAACCTTGTGTTACTTCCTCTCCCTCCAACACAACCTCACATTTCCCCCTTCCAAAACGGGCAACACCCAATGCAACAGTCATCGCCCCCCCCTTCCACTCTATATCCTATTTATCTTCCCCCCTTCCTTCCTTTTCTCCTCAAACACATGAAGCCCTAGACGCCCAACCTACCCTCACCTTGCGTCCAACCGTGGCGAGCAACGCCAGACAGAGTTCAGGATTGTTGGGCACTATCACCTCCTCCTCTTCTTCTTCCTCTCCTTGAACGATGCCTAAAACTCGACGCCCATCAACCCCCGACGCTGCGTCTGTGTCATTAACACCTTCTCATCTGACCCTCAACGCCCAATAGCCCCCGACGCTGCATCGGCGTCACTAACACCTGCCCAACCGACACCTCGACACTACGTTAGTGTTACTACCACCTACCCTTCTGATGCCCTGATGATGCGACGCCCTGATGCTCTGACGCTGCAATGCCTCGATGCTATGGCACCCCGACGCCCACAACACCACTTCTAGAGCAACCATGATGCCATCACACACTCATAGCAGGGCATCGTAGCCACCAAGTGCAACGTCGTCGACCTTGACAGTGATGTCGTCATTCATAACCACTAGATCTGCAAGACCATGATGTTTGCAAACACCTCCATTCAACCTGATGATGGTGACTCATTACATGCTACTTCTTCCTGGGTCACATGATCATAGAGAACGTGATGATGTGTTTGGGTCCCCATCTTGTTGTGAATCAACCAAACATGCAACCCCCATGGTAACCCTAGACATGTAAGTCTTCATTTCACTTTCAATAGTTTTGTTTTAGAAAATAGATTATAAAGATGGGATAAGTATGGAGTAAGTATAATCTAGTTATTTAAAACCATAACATGAACTAGTCAATTATCTTACCTATCAACTTTCTTGTATACAAATGTAAATATTAGATTGCATGAAATCAAACATGTAATGATACGTTAAAGTGGAGACTAGATATTAAATAGAAGATATTGTATAAGACTCGGGTAGATTGATATCAAAAATGATTAATGAATCACCCTAATTGCTTATTGTATGCTTACCAAACCCTAAGAATCATTAGAGGGTGTATCCTTGTTTTAATGTATCCTTTACATTAGAAATCATCTATATAGGTGCATTACATGATAATTAGAAATACATATGGATCTCGGGAACACTCTCATCTAAATTAATCCAAGGGAACTTGAAATATATATAAGAATTCATCTAACGATATTGTCTTCTTAGGAATTAAATAGTAAAAAAAAATAGTAATGTGTTAAGGAATATACTTTTATAAACATATATCTAGATGACATGTTTGTTGGATCAAAGCATGTGTATATTAGTGAACCTAATAAATATTCATATGGAATATACTTACACCAATAAACATGGTAAGCATGATGTTAGGAATAATATGGACTCACATCATTAAACCTATATTGGAAGTATATATTATTATTATCCGCATATATATGAGTTACATAAACTTATGTGACTAAATATTGGTAACTAGAACTAAGATAGATATGTAAACCATCACATATTATCTCAACAAAGATTAAAATCATAAACCCTAACATGACATTACATGGTTGGGAATTGGGTAATAATAATATAAAAATATAATAGGAATGAATATGTTCACTTTGACTTGGCTAATATACATAATGTGTTTCTAGGATGAAAAGTTGACTTGTGGACCAAAGTATACTATTCAAGTTAACCTTTATGTGTGAAAAGAGGTATGTGAATCTACACCTTCAGTTGGGACATTTTATTATACCTTTACCTATGTTCCCTAATGATGCTTAATTTGACCTAATCCATTATTCTTGAAACCTAATTTGTTTATGTCTCAAAATCAGTTGTAGTATTATCTTGTTTGGGTTTTATACCCCACTTCTATGTTATATAAATCATTTGATTAATCTTGCCATAATTCTTTTAATAGCATGTAGTTATATGTTCTATTTAATTGTAAAGTAGATGTACTTATGTACAACCACCCACAGAGGGCATGTATATAATCGCCCTAGGGGAATGTGTAAATTTCTCCCCATAATATTATAGGTGATTGGGAATGTCTTATTCTCCCCTCACCAAAGGTTAGAGGTCCGGTAGGTGCCTCAACCCTACTTAGTTAGGTAGACATATTAATTTATATGCAAATCCTTTAATTATATTTGGTATTGGCAAGTTTCTTTGTTTAAATCTGCATACTCTTGATGTCTCATCCTTTGATGAATTCCTAGCCTGATTTACTTGTTATATTTATCTTGTCACCTTTAGTATAGTTTAGTGACACATACTTTTATTTTCCTTCCCTCTTGCTGGGTGCTTTCCCAACCCCCTAGATGTGGAGCAAGGTGATGGATAAGGCATGAAGATCTTAGCTTTGGCATGGACTTAGCTGATGGATATGTTGCTTGGAGACAAAAGTGGAGTAGTCTAGACTTCTCTCTATCTAGATCCTAGTTGTGTATGATGATGTAACCCTAAAAGGGAGATTTTGATGTATTTTGTACAATTTTTTATGAAATTGAATATAGTCATAATTTTTTTTATTCCGCTTCTTTCCAATGGTGTTATGTTTACCAAATTTAGTAAAGGGGTGATTTCACTTCTTTACAACATGGTATCAGAGCCCATGGTAGTTGGAATCTGGGTATTTCAATTTTGTCTCCCTAGTTAGAACCCTAGGTTTGCATACTTTCCCCTAAGTTACTTGTTTGCCCTAGATTTGATCTATGTTGATGATAGGTTGATTTAGGATCCTATAGTTTCACCTTAGAGTCTTGACGAATAACACTCTAATATGCTCATAATTAAAATATACATAACTTGATGTTGTTTAGGTTTTGCCTTTAGGCAACTATTAGGGCATGAAGTTGAAGCAAAGGTGTCTAGAAAGAATCAGGGTTTCGGGGGCTGGAAATATTTTCCTCCACGCCACTAGCTTGGTTTACGAGGACTCCCATACCTATATGATACTGGCCTGGCCTGAGCTAATACGAATTTCCCAAAATAGTTTTCTTTTAGGCAATAGTGACCTTAGACTTTAATGTTGTATATCTTTGGGAATCCTACGTTTCTGTGAATGATGACTTATTTGAGGATGGATACCAAGATAGTTTCCTTATGTCCCTTAGGACCACATGCTTGGATAAGTTTATTCCTAGAACCTAGACCTTAGAGTTTGGGTGTTTGGAAATATATCAGAGTGCACATTGGAAGCACGATGGATCATGAGTATGATTTAGTTAGACTCATCCTTTAACTCTAATGTAGTTTGGCTTGTTGTGTCGAACCCTTTAAGGGGTAGAGTACGGTTAGTTGATTATGTTTGAGTGGTTAGATTTCGTGGACAAAATCCTCTTTAGGGGGATGGAACCTTGTGATATCTTGAAATCTATCTACTCTATCTTTAGAAACCCTAATCCCATGAATATGAGGTTTGTATGCTTAGATCTTTGGTCATGAGCAAATATAGTTATAACCTAACATGTTTGTTTATATATTAATGAATATGTAATGATCATCTAATGAATAATTCATATGTTCAGACCCTAATGAAGACATAATGCACATAATATGAATATCAATGATAATTATCAATATGCAATACGTTGACCATGTCATGAACCTATAAACCCTAATGATATGATGAGAAAGATAATTGTAATGTAATTTGGACTTAATGCATTCCACGGATGAATAAGTGAAATAAAATGGTCATGTTGACCTAAACCCTGAGTTGTAATAATCTAACCTTAATATACATACCCTTATACCTTTGACGATACATTAATGACATTAAGTGCTACAATCAATTAACATAATCGATACACATAAATGATATATATATATAATTATCTAATCACATATTAATAAAATCATCAATATAAAATGTAAGTTACCTTGTTATCTAATACACATGTGATTAATCACTTAATGTGAATCAATTTGTTGATAAGTAATATGTCTCACCATGATCATTAAGATACATGTAATTGCTTCAATGTGAATATGAAGTGATGGGATTCACATAAATGTGCAAAATCAATAATATAAATGAATGAATATGAGAAATGATTAATTATGACATTAATGTGAGCAATAAATATAATGTGACAATGTGACAATGTTTAATATGAGTATAAGTAACTAATGTGACATTAATCAAAATAATTGTATGCTTAACCACAAATTGAATAGAATGTCTTATTTCATGTAAAATAATTTGTTATAATTAATAAAGTGGTAATATGAGGATAATGAAGTATAAATCCGAATTATTAAGGACAATGATAAAATATAATAATGAATGTTGAGATAATTGAGTAACCCCTAATTGTGCTAACATTCTTAGTAAGAAAAATGAGATACCTATATAATGTTTCATGGATGATAATGAAATATAACCCTTTTGTAAATCAAGTGAATATGACATGACATAATTTTAATAATGTTGATAATGCGATATCATAATGAATGTAATCCTAATGAGCCATACATGTAAATAATGTTAAGTCTCCTAAAAAGAATATATTAATAATGGACCTAGGTGATCCATGAGAACCCGACCTATGATTAGTTAATGTATGTGAAGTTTCTGAACCCTTAGGTGTAGTTGAAGTATAAGTTTTGGTGGAAGTCTTATGGTTGGAGGAATAATCTAATATTTTGTGATGTGAGGTTGCACACTCACCCTTCCCTAATTGCTAGTGATTTTAGGGACGAAATCCTCTTTAAGGGGTAGAGTGTTGTAACATACTAAATTTTGGACATTTTCCCTTTTGGTCCTCTTTCCCATTTTTTCCTCTCATTTCTATCCTCTTTGGATGTTCTGTTTAATTTGTGGATAATATAATAGCCTAATGAGCATTTGTTCACCTTTTCTCTCAATATTTGGGTTTTATGCACAAATACCTCAGTGAACGCTTAGTAATGGGTCTAATATGCAAAATGTCCACTCAAGTGATAAAAATAATAAATAAATTCATCCTAGAACTATCTAGTGCTTTTTAGAATATGAAAAAGAAAGGAAATCCCAAAATATACATAAAGGAGATGATAAATGTAATAATTGAAGATAAGATGGGATATAATGGATAAAAGGAAATAATGAGGAATATATTGTCTCAAAAATCATAAGTGGAAACCAATGAATATAATTTGGATATCAATCTCATTTTCTTAATTTAAAAGAAACTTAAGGGCCAAGTATCACCTAATTTGGAAGATAAAAGCATTTATTAAAAGAAAATAGGAGATAAGTCAATAAGGTGAAATAAAATGTCTAATGTTCTCAAATTGGAAAACTAACTCCACATTCGTAATCTAAGCATGGAAAGAAGCTTTTGGGAAAATTTGCATCTAATTTGGCCAATGTTTAATATTTTATTTTATTTAGGGGAGAGAAAATGACTTAAAGACCAAAAATATTAAATATATGTTGAAAAAAATTAATTAATGCCAAAATCGTGTTCCACACGTTTAGTATTGCTTGTAGACCAAGTTTTACTTTTTTAGAAAGTTTCTAGATGCCTCTAATAAATTAAAAGGTTAAAATAAGTGATACAATTTAAATGTATTAAATAAAATAATAAAAGTCTTAAAAAAATGCCAAATTCATGTTCTACATGTTAAAACATATCTATGGATGGATTTTGACTCAATTTGTAAAATATCAGATGAGAAGATAAATTTAGGAGAGAGAAAGTATGTAAAACCTTAAAATCATTAATTAAAATAATAAACAAAACCAACAAATGAAAATAATGGCAAATTTGTATCCAACATACTTAATAAGACTTATGGGTGAATTTATATTATTTTGGAGAATCTAATAGTCATTAATGAGAGAGGAAAGAGAAAATAGTAATTGGCTTAATGAACTAATCTAACTTTCTCAAAAGGCAAATCTAATTTTATATTTGGATTCCTCACACTTTAATTACCAAACCCATGAATTGGTATAGCTCTACCCTCTTAATTAATTAAATGAACATTGAACTCTAATATATATATAAATGTCTATTGCATGAAAAAAAGGAAACCCCCTTGACTCTTATTTAGTATGCCCTTTTATTTGTTTGACCATTGAATAGCAATTGCTTTCCCAATTGAATTGGTATTTAAAATCCTAATTACCATTGGCTTTAATAGTGGTATTTGATTAAATAAATTAATGATTTCCTAAACCAAACATAATGCAACACTACGTTACTTCCCCTCCCTCCAACGCGACCTCACATTTCCCCCTTTCCAAAACGGGCAACACCCAATGCAACAATCATCGCCCCCTTCCTCTCTGTATCCAATTTATCTTCCCCCCTTCCTTCCTTTTCTCCTCAAACACACAAAGCCCTAGCCGCGCATCCTACCCTCACCTTGCGTCCAACCGTGGCAAGCAACTCCAGACAGAGTTGAGGATCATTGGGCAGCGTCACCTCCTCCTCTTCTTCTTCCTCTCCCTGAACGAAGCCTGAAACTCGACGCTCATCAACCCCAGACACTGTGTCGGCATCGTTAACACCTTCTCATCTGACCCTCGATGCCCAACAACCCCCGACGCTACATTGGCATGACTAACACCTGCCCAACTGATGCCTCGATGTTGTGTTAGCATCACTACCACCTGCCCTTCTGACGCCCTGACGCTGCGACGCCCTGACGTTGTGTCGCCCCGACGTCCACAACACCACTTCCAGAGCAACTCGGATGCCATCACACACTAATAGCAAGGCATCGTAGCCACCAAGTGCAACGCCGTCGACCTTGACAGCGACGTCGTCGTTCACAACTACTGGATCTGCAACACCATGATGTTTGCAAACACCTCCATTCAACCTGACAATGGTGACTCATTGCATGTTGCTTCTTCCTGGGTCACATGATCATAGAGAATGTGATGATGTGTTTGGGTCCCCATCTTGTTGTGAATCAACCAAACATGCAACCCCCATGGTAACCCTAGACATGTAAGTCTTCATTTCACTTTCAATAGTTTTTTTTTAGAAAATAGATTATAAATATGGGATAAGTATGGAGTAAGGATAATCTAGTTATTTAAAACCATAACATGAACTAGTGAATTATCTTACCTATCAACTTTCTTGTATACAAATGTAAATATTAGATTGCATGAAATCAAACTTGTAATGAAACGTTAAAGTGGAGACTTGATATTAAATAGAAGATATTGTATAAGACTCAGGTAGATTGATATCCAAAATGATTAATGAATCACCCTAATTGCTTATTGTATATTTACCAAACCCTAAGAATCATTAGTGGGTGTATCCTTGTTTTAATGTATCCTTTACGTTAGAGATCATATATATATATAGGTGCATTACATGATAATTAGAAATACATATGGATCTAGGGAACACTCTCATCTAAATTAATCCAAGGGAACTTGAAATATGTATAAGAATTAATCTAAAAATATTGTCTTCTTAGGAATTAAATAGTAAAAAATGTGTAAAGGAATATACTTTTATAAACATATATCTAGATGACATGTTAGTTGGATCAAAGCATGTGTATATTAGTGAACATAATAAATATTCATATGGAATATACTTACACCAATAAACATGGTAAGCATGATGTTAGGAATAATATGGACTCACATCATTAAACCTATATTGGAAGCATATATATTATTATCCGCATATATATGAGTTACATAAACTTATGTGACTAAATATTGGTAACTAGAACTAAGATAGATATGTAAAGCATCAAATATTATCTCAGCAAAGATTAAAATCATAAACCCTCACATGACATTACATGGTCGGGAATTGGGTAATAATAATATAAAAATATAATAGGAATGAATATGTTCACTTTGACTTGGCTAATAAATATATTGTTTTTCTAGGATGAAAAGTTGACTTTGTGGACCAAAGTATACTATTCACGTTAACCTTTATGTGTGAAAAGAGGTATGTGCATCTACACCTTCAGTTGGGAAATTTTATTATACCTTTACCTGTGTTCCTTAATGAAGCTTAATTTGAACTAATCCATTACTCTTGAAAGTTAATTGTTTGTGCCTCAAAATCAGTTGTAGTATTATCTTGTTGGGGTTTTATACCCCACTTCCATGTTATATAAATCATTTGATTAATCTTTCCATAACTCTTTTTCTAGCATGTAGTTATATGATCTATTTAATTTTAAAGTAGAGATACTTATGTACACCCACCCATAGAGGGCATGTATATAATCACCCTAGGGGAATGTTTTTATTTCTCCCCATAATATTATAGGTGACTGGGAATGTCTTATTCTCCCCTCACCTAAGGTTAGAGGTTCGGTAGCTGCCTTAACCCTACTTGTTTAGGTAGACATATTAATTTACATGCAAATCCTTTATTTATTTTTGTTATTGGCAAGTTTCTTTGTTTAAAGCCTCATACTCTTGATGTCTCATCTTTTGATGAATCCCTAGCCTGATTTACTTATTATATTTATCTTGTCACATTTAGTATAGTTTAGTGACACATACTTTTATGTTCCTACCCTCTTGCTGGGTGCTTTCCCAGCCACCCAGATGTGGAGCAAGGTGATGGATATGGCATGAAGATCGTAGCTTTGGCATGGACTTGGCTGATGGATATGTTGCTCGGAGACAAAAGTGGAGTAGTCTAGACTTCCCTCTATCTAGATCCTAGTTGTGTATGATGATGTAACCCTAAAAGGGAGATTTTGATGTATTTTGTACAATCTTTTATGAAATTGAATATAGTCAGAAAAAATTTTATTTCACTGCTTTCCAAATGTGTTTTGTTTACCATATTTTAGTAAGGAGGTTATCTCACACTCTTTACAAGATCGCAATCCTTCCAACTGTGATCACTATCTTCACTTCCAACAATGTCGCCTCCCCTCTGCACCCACAGTCGACCTACCTCACACCTCGACTCCCTTCTGATCATGATCTGGGCCAATTCCTTCTCAAGACCACGACCATCTACATCTTTCTTTACACTGACCACCTCACGATCACCCTGATCATGATCATCCCCATCCTAGACATTGCCACCTCCACCCACTCCTACCAATCATGATCTTCACAAACCGCGATCTGCACCTACCCATCTATCACACCACGACATCAACTTCCTCGACCATGATCCACCTCCAATTCACAATTGATGCATCCACGTCCCTCCTGCCAGATCACGACCAACTCCTGCACACCATCCATCACCATTGTGGTGTCGATCTCCAGCACACTACAACACCTCGACCTTGGGTCGTCATCGACATCCACCTGCATCAGATCGCGATAAACTTCACCACACCTCGATCGAGTTCTCTAACAACACCTGCACCCTACAACCATAGCCGACTGTGACCCAAGACCGTGACTCCAGCCTACAAAGACCTCGACCTAAGGTCCCAGCAGCGCCCAACAGGTTGCCCACCGCTATAAATAGCCCTGACATTAGTCTGTGAAAGGAGTTCGACTCCAACCGCCACCATGATGCCTCCCTGAGTGCTCGACCCCTGGGGGAGTTGAATCTCCATCTATCGAGAGCTAGCCACCATGGTTCTCTCGTGCAAGCCTATCCATCCATCTATCTCCTCTGCTCTCCTAGTGTAAGGGAGTGTGATCACCCCTTTACTAAAAATTTGAAGAATTGACATCCATTCCAAACATTCTCAGAGGTATGATGGAATGGGCATAAATTTTCCAAATTTATTAAACATTGGTATACAAAAGACCATTAGAAAGCAACGGAATAAAAAACTAACTGACTATATTCAATTTCATAAAAGGTTACACAAGTACATCAAATTCTCCCATTAGGGTTTATACCAAGACACACAATCATGATCTAGATAGAGGGAAGTCTAGACTACTACAATCTTGTCTCCAAGCAACATCTCCATCAACTGAGTCCAAGCCAAAAGCTATATACTCCTTGTCTTGTTCATCACCTTTCTCATCACCTGGGTGGTTGGGAAAGCACCCAGCAAAAGGGAGAGGAGAACAAGGTATGCGTCAAATAATGAATAAGTACAAGAGAAAAGGAAATCATATGAAACATAAATATATTGAATCATCATAAGATGAGACGGCTAAAAGAATGAGGCAAATAACAAAATAGATTCTTACCAATACAAAACATATAAGAAGTATCATGCATGATATTAATTGGACTACATTAACTTAGTAGGGTTGAGGCACCTACCAGACCTCAACCTATAGGTGAGGGGAGAATTCATACATTCCCAGTCACCTATCAAATTTTATAGGGGAGGAATAACACATTCCCCAAGGGAAGAATAAGATGTTTCCCTAGGGTGATTATTTACATGCCCTCTGTGGGTGGTTGTACATAAGTACCACTACTATAGTTAAATAGCCAAATAAACCATCATTCTCAAGAAATAGTAAAGTGGCAAGATAAATCATCATAAAATTACAACTTGGTGGTGGGTTTCCAAGACCCAAGAATAATGTTCTAAAATTGATTTATGAGGCAAGTATAGCAAAACATTCAAGAGTATATGAAATAGGGTTTAATAAAGCCTCATTATAGAAAAATAGGTTAAGGCACAATTATTCACAACTTAAGGTGTAAATGCACATACATAAAGAGGGATTGCACATACATAGCACATAACTTTCATTATGATTCATATTACCCACTTTCATCACTTGATTGAGTCCATGATCAATTTTTCCTATTTTCAATTTGTATACATGTATTACAATGATATATATGCATTAAGGTAGAGAAAACCCATATTTTTTACTTTTTATAGTAAAACCTCTATTTATACTATGAAAACATCACCATAGACTTAGTTAGGTTCTTCTGATTAAGAAAACATATAATTTTGCATATTTTGGAGTTACAATGATTAGAGTGTATTTTTGGTGATTTTTAAGTGATTAAATCATTTTCTAGAATACCACCATCGACAAAACTCAAAACCAATACTTGGAAATATTATTATTGAAAATAAAATGTTTTTCTTAGTTTAGGACGTATTTTACTTTAGTTTTCGGACAAAGGAATCAAAAGTTATGAATTGTTGAAATTCGGCCAATCAGAAACTGACACATCATCAAACCAAACGAGATAAGCAAAGTGAGAGAGAGAGGGAGGGAAAAGACCATTCAACCTAATATCATGGTTTTAGATTAATAGTTATCCAAACTAGATCTTCTAGAGAAGGTAAACCGGTAAGAAAAAAAAAACCCTAGATGAACATGGTAAATAGAGATGGAAATCATCGATTTTAAACATAGATGCATGAATTTTAAGCATGTAGGAAGCAATATATGAGAAGTGGGTTATGAAACTCGCCTCTAGGGAAGATAAGAAGGTCCAAACAGCAAGGATCCGAGCTTATAAGGTCTTGTTGCTCCAACCTAGCTCCTTTCTTGGATGAAGATCACCTTCTCAACTTAGAGGTGATAAACCCTAGCAAAAGAGCATAGAGATGAGGTGTTTTAGGGTTCTAGGTGGGGTTTCACCATGAATGTCTATGGTTACAACCTGTAATAGTGTGTAAGGAAGACTAATAGTATGAAAATAGGGAAGGAAGGGAGGAAACTTACTATTTTTGGTCGAAATTACCAAGGAGGAGCTTTAGAAACCCTAATAGAGCAATTTGGAAGCCCTAGGAGCCTTCTTCACCAAGGTAGGCTCCCTCTATTACCTTGGGATAGAAACTTTGTGGCCAAATACAGAAGGAAATATTATCTAAGCTAGATGAAAGAAAAGGAGAGCAAGAGTTTTCGAATTGTGAGTTGGGAAGGGGTATACATGGCTATATAAAGAGAGAGGTGAAGCATAAGGTGTCTTAAGGGACTTTCCATGTGTCTTTAGCCTAGGGATTGATGGCCATGCAAGAGGACAGCTCATGGACTCTTCTTGAATATCAAAAGTCGGTCCTAAGAGCCCATAGATCCTTCTAGGCCATCCCCACTATTTTTCAAGAAAGAAATAACCGCATTGGTTGATAGCTTTTAAGGATAAGCATCTTTATAAAGAGGGTAATCCCTATAATGCCCTTGGAAAGATATACCATCAAACTAAGGTGAAACTAGGTTCTCCAATGGTTTAAAATATCATTAATGGTAAGGGAATATCTAAGGATTAAAATTCATTTGATAATTTGCAAAGAAAACCTCCCAATTCGGTAAATTGCATAAAAGTCCAGAATGTACCTAAAATTTCATAACTTGCACAAACAACATCCAAATTGAGCCAAATTTGAATCTTAGGATTATTTTATGTTTTCAAATAATATAAAAAGTTATATTAAGGTTTAGAGCACTTAATTATGGTAATTAATCTTTCACTAAGGTATTTATGCATAAACCCTTATATTGGTACAATTAGTGAATAAATGTTCACTAAACCACTATAAATTCCACTAATTAAATAGAAAGGACAATAAGGATAGAAATGAAAGGAAAAGATGGGAAATAGGGTCAAAAGACAAAATTCCAAAATTTGGTATGTTGCAACACTCCACCCCTTAAAGAGGATTTTGTCCCCGAAATCACAAGCAAGAAGGGAAGGGTGAGTGTGCAACATCTCATCACAAAACATCAGGTTATTTGTCCAACCTTAACTTCCTCCAAACAATTCATCAACATATACTCCACAAGCATTTCAACATAGGATAGGTTCTCAAGGATCACCTAGGTTCCATTATTTAGATATTCTTTTTAGGAGATTTAACATTATTTACATTTTTGGCTTATTAAGATTATATTTATTATGATATCACATTACCATTATTATTCTTTTAATTGTCATGTCATATTTACTTTTTTTTTGGTCGGCCAAAACTCCTGTTGCTTTTTTTCATTTTCCTTTTGTGTCTGTACAAAACTTTGTTGATTCCAAAATAGAACCAACACTAAAAGAAAAGAAAACTATCTATCTATCTTTACATCAAGGTATGATAGACAAAAAGCTCACAAAGAAGAGAAGACAACAGAAATCAGGCATCTCAACGCCTTAGAGCCCATGACAGAAAAAGGACAGTAGGATCAACCCAAGGCGAAACTGAAACCAGCAAAGTTACTAGACCAAACACAAGGGATCATATAGGAAAGATCACCACAAAACTGGATCCATCAGTAGCAGCAGATAGCCAGCATCATAAGTATGGCACGGCCAGAAACATAACCCTTCATGAGCACAGATAGATAAAAATCATAGATCTCAAAATCTGAACTGATAATCCTCAAAGCATCTTCAGACAGAAGGATCAGCAGGTCTGGAAAAAGGAACATAGAGCAACCACAGCAAGCATAGATCTCGAAAACTGAAATGATAAACCTCCACCACAAGGATAGAGCATCAACCATCACTTCAGCAAAAACAGCCACTCCCATAGGATAAAAACTCCCACTCAGTCATGACAGAAAGCTCCAAAATTAGCAGCCAGCGCCACACCAAACGCAGAACCATCCACAGCTACTCCAAAAGAAGAAAGCCATAAAAAACAGCAGCAGCTTTCTAGAGAAAACAACACTTCATCTTGCTTAAGCATGGCTGCAGTCAACCAGCACCTAACACTCCATGACCATCATAACAGAAAAGAGAAGAAACCATCTTGAAGCTCACAACAGAAGAAGATAAAGTGGTTTGCAGACCATAACAGAACTACCAAACCACAGAGCAACCAAAGGCTCAGAGCAACAAACCTCAAACAGAGATCAGGCACATCTGCCCCAAAGCATAAACAAGCTAAGAAAACCCAAATCATAGGTCAGCATAGCAAAGACAGAAGCAACATATCTCAAGAAACGTCTAAGCTCCAAGAAAAAGGGAAATATGAGCCACCATGGCACATCTAAGAACATATCTCAAAATAGAAGCAAAGCAGGCAAACCAAGCCAAGCTTGAGCGAGGTCTGCCACTCCATCCTGGATAACCTCTGCCACTCAAGGGAAAAAGAAACTAAACTTGGGAAAGATCTGCCACTCCACTACGGATAATCTTTACCACCTAAGTAAAAAGAGGAAAAAGAACAAACTTGGGAAAGTTCTGCCACTCCAAAAACGGATAAACTTATCCACCCAAGAGAAAACAGAAAAGCTCATCCACAGGTCAACAGTCTCAACCACCCCATAAACCACCAAGAACAAAAACCATATGAGCCAAACATAGCACTCTCCAGAAAAAACATCCATCAACAAAAACATCACAAAGACAACACCATCATAAGGAAGGCACACCAAGAGAGGCCACACTCAATTCTCAGAAAAGAAACAAAGAATATCCAGATTAATAACTTTCCATAACTGCATCGGATCCCTATACTTATCCTCATGGACTCTTTGATTTCTCTCAACCCATGAATGATAAAAAATGATGCTCATGATGCATTTAACTCTCTGATCAGTCAAATTTTCAGCTTGACTCCAAGAACTAATCTTAGGAATATTGGCCTTAGCCCAAATATCATCAACATATTTACACTCAAACAGGATATGATTGGTGTCTTCATAACTATTCTGACAAAGATAACACATAGAAGCCAAACATAGACCTCTCCTCCTGGAATAGTCAGTAGTGGGGAGCCTATTATGCCTTGCTTTCCAAAGATGTAGCCTAGCACGATTGTGAGTATTAATCTTCCAAATCCATCCAAAGTTAGTAAGACTATGCTTTTTAATTCTAATAGCCTCCCAAACATCATGGAGCTTAATATTCTTCTTCCCATCAAACATGATAGAATCTTTATGACCCTTATGAATCTGAAAATAGCTAACAGCTTTAAGGATATCAGCTTGACCACGATTGAAAACCCTAGGCATATTCCAAACACCATTCTCAATAATAACATTCAGAGTTGAATCCCAAGGAATACCAGCTCTAATAATACACTCTTTGCCCACAAAGATTTCAAGGAAAGTATTATTGCACCAGGGATCCTGCCAAGTATGAATAGAAGAACCATCTCCCACCTCAAATTTAATATAACCAAGCAATTCCTCTTTAATACGAATAATGTTGTTAAACATCCAGGAATAGTTGGGAGACTCCTTAGCAATCCAGAAAGATTGTTTCTTTAAATATTTCTCAGAAATCCACTTCACCCAAAGGGTGTCTTTTTTACTGCTACATCCCAAGCATTCATTAACAAGCATGCTTTAGCCACATCCTTGGACTTTTTAATATTCAAACCACCATCTTCTTTAGGTTCAGTAACATCATCCCACTTTATAAGATGGAGATTCTTCTTAGACTCTGTTTCTCCCCAAAGAAAATCACGGCAAAGCATATCAATTTGATCAATAATGGAACTTGGGATGGGAAAAGAAAAAAGCCAGTAAAGATGCATATTAGAGAGGGTGGACTTAATCAGCTCCCTTCTGGCAGCAATAGAGAGCAATTTCAATTTCCAAGAATCCAATCTAGATTTGATTTTATCAACCATAGTCCCACAAAATCTTTTAGATAATTTCCCAGAGAACAAAGGCAACCCAAGATACTTGGAAGGAAAACAACCTTCTTTGATATTAATGATTTCAGAAATTTCATGCTTATCAGCATTCCTACTATAGACAATAGAGCTCTTCTCATAATTAACATAAAAGCCAGAAGCATCAGCAAAGGAATCAAGAATATTCTTAATAGCAATAGCATTAGTACTGCTAGCTTTTGAAAAGATCATGATATCATCCGCAAACATAAGATGAGATCTATACACCTTCTCAGATATACCAATGGGCTCAAGACCACCATTTCTAACCATTCTTTTAAACAGCTGAGAAATACCCTGCATGCCAATGACAAACAAGTAAGGGGCAATGGGGTCACCCTGTCTCACCCCATTAGTGGGCTTAAAAGGATCGGAAGGCTCCCCATTAATAAGAACCTGGTAAGAGGAAGAGTGAAAGATTTCTCTGATCCAATTTATCCATATAGCAGGGAAACCCATTTTGTGCATAATAGAAAAAAGGAAGGACCACTTAACAGAATCATAAGCTTTCGTAATATCAGCTTGAATGCACATTCTAGGATAAGCATATGGTTTTTTGAAATCACTCAAAATCTCATTAGTGAGCAGAGTACCCTCCTTAATACTTCTATCTTTGACAAAAGCACACTGAGAGTCATCAATAATAGAAGGTAGCACACTTTGATGCCTATTAGCAAGAATCTTAGAAATAACTTTATAGAAAGTATTACATAAAGCAATAGGCCTCCAGTTTTTAATCAAAGAGGAATCAACACCTTTGGGAACAAGGGTGAGAAAGGTTCTATTGGCCTCCTGGAGCAATCTGCCATTTCTAAAAAACTCAAAGACAGCCTCACACACATCATCTCCAATAATATCCCAGCATTTCTTGTAGAAAAAACCATTAAACCCATCAGGCCCCGGGGCCTTATCAACTTTTAAATCCTTAATGACATTCTCAATTTCAGCCCTTGTAACATTAGAAATGAGACAATTTTTCTGCTGAAGAGTTAAAGTGCTTCCAGACCACTCTCCTTGCCATACTCCACAAGAAACATTAGCATTATTAAAGAGCTTGGAGTAAAAATCAGTAATAGTCTCCTTAATAGCAGCATTGTCATACGACAAATTACCATCAATATTAAGGCTTTTAATAGAATTAGCTTGTCTTCTAATCTTCATAGAGGCATAGAAATAAGCAGTGTTGGAATCACCTTCTTTGAGCCATTTAACCCTAGACTTTTGTTTATAAAGAGATTCTTGGGCAGCAACATATTGATTCACTTCATTTCTCAAATTCTTAGCAATAATCCTTAGTTCTTCATTAAAAGGGTCCAGATCAGCTTGCTCTTGAGCTTTAACAGCCTTGAATTTAGCAATCTTAAGATTATCATTGATGTTCCCATAACACTCTTTATTCCATTTAATAAGGTTTTTCTTAAGCTTCTCCAACTTCCTGTATAACCTAAACATGGCATAACCAGGAAAATTCATAACCCACGAGTCCTTCACAATGGACATAAAGTCTTGGTGATCAGCCCATGCATTAATAAATCTGAAAGGCGATTTCACTCTTCTCGGATTCCCAATCTTGACAAGGATTTTCCTGTGGTCACTGACAATGTTGGAAATGACTTCACTCGAAAACTCATCAATAGTATTGAGAAAAGCACCATTATAAAAAATTCTATCGATTTTCGACATAACAAACCTATCACCATCTTGTCTGTTATCCCAAGTGTAGAAAGAACCTTGAAGGCTCATTTCAAAAAGATTACAATTTAAGATGCATTCATTGAAATCATCCATGGATTTTTTAGTGGGCATTTGCTTACTGATCCTCTCCACATTCTTTCGAACACAATTGAAATCCCCCAAGATGAGCCAAGGATTATCCACAATGGAACAAAAGGAGGAAATAGAAGACCAAAGGCTTTCTCTGAGATTATCAGGATTATGACCATAAACAGTAGAAAGATAAAACCAAGATTGATCAGAAATAACTTTCATATACAGAACTTGATCATTCTCATCAATATTAGAAACATCACAAACAGCTGGATTCCAGAGGACAACTATCCTACCCAGGACATGAGAAGCATGATTCGAGAGCCAACTATAACCAGGAAAATACTTATTGATAAGAGCTTTAATTTTGCAAGGCCTAACTTTAGTTTCAACCAAGATAACTATACTATCACTAGCCTTCCTAATTTCTTCTTGAATGTCCTGAATTTTATTGCTTATACCTCGAACATTCCAAGAAGAAATAGACAAAGGAGGGATCATTTATCCACCTGGGCTGTTGGGCTGACAGCCTCAGCTTCTTCAGTTGATACATTAAGTTCCTCAATCTGTGCAAGAATAGGAGAGAGGGTTGACTCTGTAATTCTATAATAGATGCCAGTGCTTTGTTTCAGCTGATGCTCAGGAGGGAAGATATTTCTCCTTCTATCATTTGGGCCAATATGAGCTTTATCGATATTAGAACTATCAGGGGTGACATTAGAGAAGACATGAATTTCAGTAGGGGTCGAAGGAACATAATTTGCTCTGTTTACCACAACAATATTAATAGAATTAACTTCTTCATTAACAACTTTAGAAATTTCCTCATCCTCTACAGTATTATCCATTTGTTCAATCATAAGTTTCTTGCGTTGGATTTCCTCTTCATCTGAGATTTCTTCAATAACATAACCTCCACTGCCTTCTAGATTAATATCAGGAATAACATCAAATACCTGACCAGCATCAGTACTTTTAATCTTCCACGTTTTCTTAGCTTTAGTTACAGGTTTGGCTTTCTGTATTTTTCCACTACGAACAGACTTACATTCTCCATGCCCAAGGAAACCGCATTTACTACATTTATATGGTATCCATTCGTAATCAAGAGAGATAGTATGCTCTGAACCAGCATCGCTGATTAGCGTTAAGCTTCTCAGAAACTTAGCATCTGCTGCAACCATAACTTGGATCCTTGCAGCATCTAATCGCTTCAGATTGACCGTGTCTTCATCCATTTTCACTGGACGACCTAGGAAGGAACCAATCCTATTGAAAGTTCTTGTATCCCACAGCTCCATTGGAAGGTTCAGAATATCAATCCAAATAGGTACATCCGTTAGAACAGGTCTAGTCTGTAGTTCTCCTGGAATCCACTTCTTAAAGACAACTGGCCTTCCGAGGATAGCCCATTATCCTTTAAAAACATTCTCCAGATCTTCCACATTGTCAAATCTTATCAAGAAAAAACCATTACCTCTATCAAATATCTCAAAACGGCCACGAGTAGTCCAGATCATATTAAAATGGTTTGCAAGAGTGATGATATCAGGCCAGAAATCGATGATAAAACCAATAAGGCATTTCTTCCATTTACCAGCATTTTCCTCCGCTTCCTTGCTAGGATACAGCAGCTTACCATTGACCGTGGAGATATCAACTTGTTGTAATCTCGATGCATTCCCAGCAGATAATGGCTTGAAAGCATCCCACTGTTGTGGCGAAATAACTGTAGCACCAACCGGAGCTTGAGATGAGACTGAGATTTCCCCTTTCTTACTGCATTCTGATGGCATACACGGACTCGGACTCAAGGGAGGGGGTCGACCGGGAGGAACCGCCGCCGTCGTCGCCTTGCCTTTCGCCTTGTCGCCCACGACAGGAGGAACTCGGGAATCCATCTCATGGAATGTTCATGTCATATTTACTTTGTGTCCAAAAGAGTTATATTTCATTATTATTATTCTTGAAACCGTATGTATTTCTTATTTAACTCATTATGAGTTTTAGCGCAATTAGAGTTTACTCAATTATCAATATACTTAATTATTATCCTTAATAATTGGATTTAGTCTCTATTATCAACATATTGAATTATAACAAATTGTTTTTCATGAATCAAGACATTTTATCCAACTTGTTACAAGTAATCCAAATAATGTCACATTAATCACTTATATCTATATTTAACATTGTCACATTAACTTTTTTATTCACATTATGTCATCATTAATCATTCTCTCATATTTATTCACTTCTTATTATTGATTATGAACATTTATGTGAATCAATTACTTCTTATCCATATTGAAGTCATTATATATATTTTAATGATCAAGGTGGGACATATTACATATTAATGATTTGATTCACATACTAAGTCATTAGGTGATTAATTAGGTGTGTATTAGAGAACAAGGTGATATGTATTTCTTATTGATGACTTGATTAATATGTGATTAGATGATTATATATATCATTTATGCATATCAAAGTATGTAAACTGATTATGGCACCTAATGTCATTAATGTATCATGAAAGGCATTAAGGATGTATATGTTAAGGTTAGATGATTACAACTTAGGGTTCATGTTAATATGGTTACTATATTTTACTTAACATGTATTAAGTCCAAGATTAGGTTACAATTATCTTGTTCGTCATTTCATTAGGGTTTATTGGTTTATGACATGGTCAACATCATGCATATCCATTATTAGTATTAAAATGTGAGTTACTCTTATTATGTGCATTAGATATTCATTAGGGTTCAAATATATGAACTATTCATTAGATGATCGTTATATGTTATTTTGGATATAAAGAAACATGTGGTTACAACTATAACTTGTTTGGTCAAAACTAAGGATTCAAGCACACTAACATTTGAATTAGGGAGTTAGAGTTTCTAAATTCAGAGTATCTATATTTTAGTATGTTACATGACTCCATTCCCTTGGAAAGGATTTCATCCTCAAAATATAACTACCCAAACATCATCAAACCAACTACTCTCCACCCCTTAAAAGGTTTGACCTAACTAGCCAAACTAATCTAGAGGTAAAAGGGTGAGTATAACTAGACCATATACAAGATACATCATGCTTCACTGCGCACTCTGATTGCTTACTAAACACCAAACTTCAAAGTCTAGGTTCTAGGGATAACTATCCAAACATGTGGTTATATGGGTCATAAGGGAACTATATTGGGTATCCATCCTCAAATAAGTCATCATACACCTAAAACTTTGGGTTCCCAAAGATATACAACATAGATGTCTAAGGTCACTTTTGCCTAAAAGCAAATTATTTCAGACAATCCATTTCATCTTTGGTCAGGCCGGTATCATATGGATCTGGGAGTCCTCGTAAACCAAGCAAGTGACGTGGAGGAAAATATTGCCAGCCCCCAAAACCTGATCCTTTATAGACACCTTTGCTTCAAATTCATGCCCTAATAGTTGCCTAAAGGCAAACCTAAACAACATTGCGTTATGCATATTTTAGTTATGAGTATTTTAGGGTTTTATTCATCATGATACTAATGTGGAACTATACAGTCCTAAATCAACCTTTCATCATTTATAGATCAACTCTAGGGAAACCATGTCACCAAAAGGAACTATGTAAGGCAGGGATTCTAATTAGGGAGACAAAACTAAAATAGTCATATTCTGACTACCATGGGCTCTGATACCATGTTGTAAGGGAGTGTGATCACCCCTTTACTAAAAATTTGAAGAATTGACATCCATTCCAAACACTCTCAGAGGTATGATGGAATGGGCATAAATTTTCCAAATTTATTAAACATTGGTATACAAAAGACCATTAGAAAGCAGTGGAATAAAAAAATAACTGACTATATTCAATTTCATAAAAGGTTACACAAGTACATCAAATTCTCCCATTAGGGTTTACATCAAGACACACAATTAGGATCTAGATAGAGGGAAGTCTAGACTACTACAATCTTGTCTCCAAGCAACATCTCCATCAACTGAGTCCAAGCCAAAAGCTATATACTCCTTGTCTTGTTCATCACCTTGCTCATCACCTGGGTGGTTGGGAAAGCACCCAGCAAAAGGGAGAGGAAAACAAGGTATGTGTCAAATAATGAATAAGTACAAGAGAAAAGGAAATCATATGAAAAATAAATATATTGAATCATCATAAGATGAGAGGGCCAAAAGAATGAGGCACATAACAAAATAGATTATTACCATTACAAAACATATAAGAAATAGCATGCATGATATTAATTGGACTACATTAACTAAGTAGGGTTTAGGCACCTACCGGACCTCAACCTATAGGTGAGGGGAGAATTCATACATTCCCAGTCACCTATAAAATTTTATAGGGGAGGAATAACACATTCCCCAAGGGAAGAATAAGACATTTCCCCAGGGTGATTATTTACATGTCCTCTGTGGGTGGTTGTACATAAGTACCACTACTATAGTTAAATAGCCAAATATACCATCATGCTCAAGAAATAGTAAAGTGGCAAGATAAATCATCATATAATTACAACTGGGTGGTGGGGTTCCAAGACCCAAGAATAATGTTCTGAAACTGATTTATGAGGCAAGTATAGCAAAAGATTCAAGAGTATATGAAATAGGGTTTAATAAAGCCTCATTATAGAAAAATAGGTGAAGGCACAATTATTACCAATTTAAGGTGTAAATTCACATACATAAAGAGGGATTGCACATATTACCCACTTTCATCACTTGATTGAGTCCATGATCAATTTTTCCTATTTTCATTTCGTATACATGTATTAGAATGATATATATGCTTTAAGGTAGATAAAACCCATATTTTACTTTTTATAGCAAAACCTCAATTCAGACTATGAAAACATCACCATAGACTTTGTTAGGTTCTTATGATTAAGAAAACATATAATTTTGCATATTATGGAGTTACGATAATTAGAGTGTATTTTTGGTGATTTTTAAGTGATTAAATCATTTTCTAGAAAACCACCATCGACAAAACTCAAAACCAATACTTGGAAATATTATTATTGAAAATAAAATGTTTTTTTTGAGTTTAGGATGTATTTTACTTTAGTTTTTGGACAAAGGAATCAAAAGTTATGAATTATTGAAATTTGACCAATCAGAAACTGACACATCATCAAACCAAACGAGATAAGCAAAGAGAGAGAGAGAGGGAGGGAAAAAACCATTCGACCTAATATCATGGTTTTAGATTAATATTTATCCAAACCAAATCTTCTAGAGAAGGTAAACCGGTAAGAAACTAAAACCCTAGATGAACATGGTAAATAGAGATGGAAATCATCGAATTTAAACATAGATGCATGAATTTTAAGCATGTAGCAAGCAATATATGAGAAGTGAATTATGAAACTCGCCTCTAGGGAAGATAATAAGGTACAAACAGCAAGGATCTGAGCTTAGAAGGTCTGGTTGCTCTAAGCCTAGCTCCTTTCTTAGACAAAGATCACCTTCTCAACTTAGAGGTGATAAACCCTAGCAAAAGAGCATAGAGATGAGGTGTTTTAGGGTTCTAGGTGGGGTTTCACCATGAAAGTCCATGGTTACGACCTGTAATAGGGTTTAAGGAAGACTAATAGTATGAAAATATGGAAGGAAGGGAGGAAACTTACTAGTTTTGGTCGAAATTACCAAGGAGGAGCTTTAGAAACCATAATAGAGCAATTTGGAAGCCCTAGGAGCCTTCTTCACCAACGTAGGCTCCCTCTATTACCTTGGGATAGAAACTTCGTGGCCAAATACAGAAGGAACTATTATCTAAGCTAGAGGAAAGAAAAGGAGAGCAAGAGTTTTTGAATTGTGAGTTGGGAAGGGGTATACATGGCTATATAAAGAGAGAGGTGAAGCATGAGGTGTCTTAAGGGACTTTCCATGTGTCTTTAGCCTAGGGATTGATGGCCATACAAGAGGACAGCTCATGGTCTCTTCTTGGATATCAAAAGTCGGTCCTAAGAGCCCATATATCCTTCTAGGCCATCCCCACCATTTTTCAAGAAAGAAATAACCTCATTGGTTGATAGCTTTTAAGGATAAGCATCTTTATAAAGAGGATAATCCCTATAATGTCCTTGGAAAGAAATACCATAAAACTAAGGTGAAACTAGGTTATCCAATGGTTTAAAATCTCTTTAATGGTAAGGGAATATCTAAGGATCAAAATTCATTTGATAATTTGCAAAGAAAACCTCCCAATTGGGTAAATTGCATAAAATTCCAGAATGTTCCTAAAATTGCATAACTTGCACAAACAACATCCAAATCGAACCAAATTTGAATGTTAGGATCATTTTAAGTTTTCAAATCATATAAAAAAATTATACTAAGGTTTAGAGCACTTAATTATAGTAATTAAGCTTTCACTAAGGTATTTATGCTTAAACCCTTATATTGGTACAATTAGTGAATAAATGTTCACTAAACCACTATAAATTCCACTAATAAAATAGAAAGGACAATAAGGATAGAAATGAAAGGAAAAGATGAGAAATAGGGTCATAAGACAAAATTCCAAAATTTAGTATGTTACACCTAGGTCTACGTGGAAACCCAGGTCTGGTTCATTCAGTCACCATCCACGCCCACCGACACATCCACAGGCTGCTCCTCCTACTGTGAGCAAGGAGGACAAGAAGAGAAGGAAGGTGGAGAGAGAAGGGTTGTCCCGTCTATTGTCGTGTCCTTCCCTCCTCGTCTATATCTGCCTCAACGTTGTGTAGAAGACTACCTCTCCACCAAGCTGCGGTCGTCTTCTCCACCATGCCCATGGCGGAATCTTCCCCCTCTCTTGTTATTTTTGTTTCTCTCACCATGAGCGAGTAGTTTCCTTTCCATGGGGTGTGGGGACTAGCCCCGCCGCCCGTTCTTACATGTCCTTTTATTAAACATTCCATGGCTTGTATATAACTTTTCATTTCATTGTTAATCATTTGATGTGTGCTTGTGGATGGATCGCATGCTTGCATGATCTATTTCGTTCCTATGTTGTGAGAACTTCAATACGTAGGTTTTGAATGATGATTAATGTGGTTGACTCACTGATGAGAACTTCTGATGGGATTCCCTGAAGTCGTAAGTGTGTTATCTGTGAGGTGATGAGACATCTAGCCCACGGTGATGCTTCTATGTGCCTAAAACCCATATGGGGGGGCCCACAACTTTAGTTGGATATATGTATCTTCAGAGCCGTAAGTACGTGATCTGGATGGTGACGAGACATTAGATGCCTAAGGTGATGCTTACGTGAATCTAACATCCGTATGGAGGGTTTGTAGTATCTCCATTTGGATGGTTATATCTAGCCTGGATGTGTATGTTTGTATATGTTTGCATGTGTAGTGGTGGTGAAACCCAGGTCCATCCCAGTGATTCCCATCATTAATCTTAAATCAACTATTAATCCTGCTCTTTACTTTCCTTGTAATTAGTTTAATTAAACTCAAACAAACCTCTATTCTAAATGCTAGTCTTACTTGAGCTAGATCCAACTAGCAAATGTTCTTAAAAACTTTGTCCCTTGGGATTCGATCCTCAACTATATTGCGATAAGACCCATCCGCTTACGGGTGGTATTATTGCACAAGGTTTTGGTAAAAAACTTAGGGATTTCATCCCTAAGTGAATTTGTTAGTGTAGTATGAACCACGTCACATGGCCTTTCTGTAAGTAGGATGAACAAGGAATGCAATTTCATGAGCACGAACAATATTGTGTAAGTTTTTGGTCCAATAGGTAGCTCGAGTATAATCTCCCCTAGGTCATATTTGATTACCCATTTGAAATAGGTTGCCTTCTTTTTTGTATGTTATAGGTTGGAGGGATCTCTTCCCAAGATTATGAGTGTCTTTAGGGGGCACACTTTGAGGCATGAACTATTGTCGATGAATTAAGAAGGGATGTTGATGCCCGTGTAGATGGAATTTATTAGAAAAGACTTACTGTGAATTCCTCTAGAACACATATCATCTCCAGACAATGAGATTTAGTGATGTTTGTAATTAACCCAATGGTAGCCACAAGAGCTTCTGGCATTACATCTATAGAGACAGAAGCCCCTTGCAATTCCTCATGAATGCTTCAAGGTGTGGATGGGAGCTTTTCATCACTTCATCTAGCTATACCTCCCATTTCGGTTCTTATAGAGACTAGATTATGTCTGAGTATTCCAAATTAATTTATCTGCAAAGCTCAGACATCAATGATACTTTCTTGGTGTTGATCGCAAGAATGAAGAACTTGCTTGTCTCCTTTTCTAGCATTCTACTTGGGACACCTAGATATGTTGTTATCTTCTCTTTACTATTGTTGAGGGATGATGGTATTTTTGATGAGATGGGATGTTGGTCTGTCTCTAGTGTGGCTAGTTTGGATATGGTCACTTACCACTGCCATGGGATGGGGAAACACTGTCTTCTAAGCTTTTCCTAGGAGCGGTATCTTAGGAACCCAAATCTTTTGTATCATCTGTTCTTGGAGAGATCCTAGTATGCTAACTGGTTTCTTGGTGCTCACTGGGACCACCAATTTCTTCTCTTAGACAAAAGAGATAATTTGTTTACTCTGAGACTAATTCTTGATGGCTTGTTCTAAAGGGAGGATGAGCTCGTGTATTGGGTCTTTTGTTGATTAGATTATAACCATAGTGGTGGAGTGAGAATAACTCACCACTGATGTGACTGTGTTGACCTCACGGATTCTATTATGTCTTACAATGCATGTTTGAGTGTGAGGCATGAATCCATCTTGTGTCCCTTAGCCAAATAGAAATCACAAAATGTGTTGGCACTATATCTTTTAGGCAAGGGATTTAGTGGCTCCCTTATATATAGGAACTTCAACAAGTGCTTCATGTCTAATAGTATTTAGCTGAGTGAAGACCCCATCAGAGTGAACTTACTTTTTGGCTTGGAAGTTTCTTTTAATACTGGATCTAAGGTTGTTGATCCACTTGGGGCATTGGATTAAGTGGATCTGGAGGAGTGTTTACCACCACTTGAAGGATAGATATTTAAAATGATGGTGGTGTGTACCCATAGTAGTTGTTTGGCGTTCACAAATTCTGGGGGGGGGGGTGGCATTTATTGAGGTTGATAATTGGGTGGCTCCATCAGAGCCTTCTATTGTTGGGGTGTCTACGCATTAGTTTCCTGATCTACTGGTGCCTAAACGGGAAAGATCTGGATGATCAATTGTTGTTGTTTCGTTTTTTTATTGGATGAGCACTTCTCCTACTATTTCGTTTTCTACTTTCACTTGATCGATTTGGTCTTCTGATTGGTTATCGCATAGGTACTGTGGCTAGAAAGTGAGGCCTATGTTTTGATATACCGCTCTTTTGACAGAATTTTCAACTTGAACTCCTACTTGTATGAGTTTTGGGAAGGTATTATACTATTATAGGGATAACAAGGTTGTGAGTGTTGGTGTGGCTGATGTGATCACCATGTCCATTTCTCCTTATATGTGGGCTTGAACTCTAGATGAGCTACAAACTCCCTCCATCTTCCTACAGATTGGAGAAGATTTTGCTTACCCTTTTTTATAATGCCTCTTGGTCCTCCCCAGTGGGGACTTGATATATATTCCAATCATAGTGATCAATGAACCTTTCATCTATCTTAGCCCAGGTGGTGATGGTTGACATGTTATGTTTGGTGTACCATGTTAAAGTAGGACCTATCAAGGTTTGTGCATAGCATCATGTCAACATTTTATCATAGTCTTGGACATCTACCATACCTGAGCAGTATGCCTTGATGTGGGCCATCAGGTCTCCTTTTCCGAAGTACTCGTAGAACTTGGGGATAATTAAGTCATTGAAAATTTTTACATCTAAGAGGTGGCAAAAGTCAATGAAGATCTTCCTTTCTTCCTTCTTTCCTTCTAGCTATTTGATTTTCTATAAGATTTAAGTAGGAGAGGATATGTGGTGGTAGGTTCTAAAGAAGCATCTTCCTAGTGGGAGGCCACCATTAGAATTAGTGGTGTTGTGGTTGTTTTTGGTGGATTTATGTATACTGGTGGTGAGAAACCATACCCTCCTCTTATTTACATATTGTACCAAGAGTGGAGGTGCATAAAAGGAATGTAGGCTGGAGATGGATCCTCAGCCAATTAGGCATTGTGCTTTAACCTTTACTATGACGCTGATTTTCACAAGCTATATAGGATCTTCTTTTTCACCTACAACTTCTTCCTCTTGCTTTTTCCTTTTGGTCTCCCCTTCACAATTCAAGATGGATGTTGTTTCTTCTAAAGTTATTGGGATTGCCCCAACATTCATAAATGGGGGATCCTGGTTGGAATGGTTATAGATGAGGCTCGTGGGAAACCAACACACCATATGGGAAGAATGGTGTTAACAAACTAGCATATGTAGCTTCCTATCTGGCTGGATCTTGGATACTATCACCCTCCTGTATATCATTAGCTTGGTGGAGGCGTGAAGGGAACATTAGTTGGTTGCTCCAATGTGTATTGCAGAGGATCTTCTTGGGAGGTAGAGGCCTATGGAATCATCATGAATACTTTGTGCTTATCGCCTCTAACATGCTTATCCTTTTTGTTGTTTCCAACATCTCCATTGGTGTTGCTATTTGATTGTCAATATGTGCTACTTCTTCCATCCATTTGGGTTGATCATCGACAAGATCGAGTGAAGTACATGCTCCATGATCTTATAGTGATGTCTTATAATTCATGTTAGCAGGATTAAAAAGGAGGGTGTAACATTGTATGAGAGGATATTTTTTTGTCAAGGAAGGGATTTCTCCACACACATTATATCAAACAAGCAGTTATATAAAAAGAGTCCCTCATTTGTTTGAGAAGTTAAAAAAAGAGTGTTCTTGGGTTTCTTGTAAACTTCTTGTGATACCCTTTTCTACAAAAGAGAGATTACTCAAAACAAAGTATGAAATTATCACTAATAGACATATTATCACAAAACCATGTAGATTAATATTGGTCTCATAATAGAAATTCAAGTTAAACAACTCACAATTGAAGCCATAAACTTGTACCACTTGTATTTCATTCATAGAAAAAGTAGTACACCTCATGGTTCACTGGGTAACTAGCCACAATCTGTTACATATGATCACATGTTCAATAAAAACATGTATGTAGCACTATGGCATACTGCCCAAAACTCAAACTGACGAACAACATTCACAAAATATTCCCAAAGACCTGAGTGTATAGGGACAACACATAGGAATCTATTACTAGACACTAATTGCATATTCATGATCCAACAACTACAACTCCCTTTATTGTTAGTTTCAGCCACAAAATCTTTATCTCAGTGTGCATGTCCACCTACAAAATAGTGGATCCCACATGGTGAGATGAAATTCCCAGCGAGAGATATAACTCTCCGCCAACATTTATCATAAGCAAAGATTAGCTAAACAACAGATTATACTATCAATAGATAAACAAATTTTGTTAGCTAACATAAGCAAGGAAACAAACAATAACTTGAGAAGTTTAGGCATATACATTAAAAAGTAGATCCTCTTATGCATTAAGAGGGAATATGAAGAACACATATAATTGTTGTACAATAAACAATATAGGAAACATGGTAAAAGGGTCAACCAATGTGAAGAGTATTTGACCCTAAGAAATTTTACTACACGGTTGTATTATATCTTTAGCAAATTGCCCTAAGGATTTGAAGCGTACCACTCAAATACAACTGACCACTGCTAAGTCAAAATTTGTACCATACAAGATCAATGAAGAGCCAGACTCCATGGTCATCACCAGCACTACTCGGTCAATTTGAGTATGCAACGCACTGACATATAGTCAATCTACAAAGACAACAACTTATAGTCAAAGCTATAGTCCTGCAAAGACAATAGCTCATAGTCAAAGCTATGGTCATGTAAAACAACTAGCCTGCCTTGGTACATGGCACAATTCTAGAGAACATGATCACGTGTGGTCATTCTATAATAAAACATTATACCACTATTTAAACAAGTTAAGGATATAGGGAGATACATCCACTGATACCCCTCATATTCAACAATATGCACTCTGAGTTTCCCATAGGAATTACTCGTTTCACCATCCATCTAAATACTGACATTGAAGATGGATCTATGGTACATGGCACTACATGGTTAGGGTTTCATTTGATTATCAAAGCCAATTGAGTATCTTTTAGCATCAATCAAGTTATAATGTACAAACCCTAAATTTCTTCCATAAAGATAAGGGCATAACACAACTCCATAAGATATGAAATATACAAAGTATAAACTTGTCATGTTATCACTTAACATCATGATCACATTGTCTTATTCAAGGCTATCAACATCATCACATGTTATCACTGTCAAATATGCCTAACATTGCCATATCATAGGGAATATCAATCCCTTTTTATATGACTGGAGGATATCACTCACATTAGGCATTAAGCCTTCACTAGGTCATAAGACCAATCACATTATTCATGTAACTGACTATTCTCTCATATTGCCTCATCAAACATATAAGCATCACTTGAAGCATATCACATATACACCATAGAAATCATTAGTTATGACATCAAAGTTGACCTTCATGGTTAGGAATTACACAAAAATGGGAGAGAATCATCATAATATGCTATTCACTTTAACAATGTAAGCATGTATATCATTTGTTCCCAAAATTAGGGTTAAGGTTCCAAGTATAACCAATTAGGGTTCTATTGCAATAATCATTCATCAAACCATAGTTAATCAAATCCCATATATTTGGAGTGTATTAGAGTTAATCACACAAATTATGACTAATTATGCACATTTACATCATTATGATTTCAATACACCTCTTCGAAGTTCTCATAGCCATCACCCTGTACTATATTATCATCATCATAGCATCCATAAGGTATGGTATTCAATTAACTTGCAAGATTAGATACATACAAGTAGGAGAGAGAAAGTACAATCACATGTTATTCCTCTTTTCATGGGCAACAAGTATAACACATCCTAGGATTTGAGTTAGGGTTTACACATTTTAACCAATTATGGTTTCACATCATTACAACACCAAACTCTATTTACACCATATCCTACTTTCTTGGGACAAATTTAGGGTTAACATCATTATTTGAACATGATTAGATCATTATATTAACAACACTAAGTATCACCTTCATATACGTATGTATGTGTACCATCTTATCATGTCATGCATGTGTTATGACCATGTAACATAGTAGGTGTCACGACCACCTTCAAGGCAGGTGTCATGACCATAACAACCATGTGTCTCGACCATCATTCAATATGACATCTCAACCGCAACAACCATGTGTCTTGACCACCATTCAATATGGTGTCTCGACCATCCTATGATTAGGGTTTCAACCATCAACAAAATCTCATGTCACAACCATGACCAAACCAACTCAAAGTAGTCTTGACCAAAACACAATAGTCATGAACCAAACACCAATAGTGCATTTGCCTTGACCAAAACTCCAAACAAGATGTCTCAACCTCATCATGTCCAGGTGTCTCAACCTAAAACTATACATAGGCATCTAAACCCAAACCAAGACATAGGTTTTTCAACCTCAACTCCAAGAGTGACACATGTGTTGACCGAAACCAAGGCTAACAGCGAGAATACCAAGCGTCACAAAGCTCAAAACTCATGGGTTCTTGATCAACCAAAACCTAAAACAACCACCATGAAGATTATCAAGCCAAACTACTGAGGAGAGAGAAAGTTGAACCTCAACATGTATGAGAAATCATCCGTAGCTCTATGGACAACATAATGACCAAAACTTAACACATGGTAATTAAACCAAATCTTATGATGCTTATAGGATCATCCTCTCAAGAACACTTTAGAAATCGAGTACATGGATTTAGGGATAAGAAAGAGTGTAATCTACATGAGAATACTACAAAGTCTTAAACCCTAAAATCATAAGAACCTCATTACCATCTTAACATCATGATAACAAAACCAAGTATTGTAATAATTGTATAATCAACACTCCCACCTTTTCTTAACAAATCATGGGTGTCGACCATCAACAAAACATATATTTCAACCAAAATTAAAATAGAGGATGTTATGACCACCGAGGTCAAACTACCACAAGAACAAATCTCTAATCTCAAAACAAGGATGTACCATGATCAAAACAGTAGGTTATCCTCAATGAAAATTCATCAAAATGAAAGGAGATGACAACCTACAAAGATGATCTCCAAAATCCTTTAAACATATATGATAGAGTCTCCATAAAAGAACCTTGTTAAGAGAAGTAATTATTTATGTTCAACACATGCCAAATAGTACCCAAGTCCATGTTATACTAGGGTACCTGAACCCCATACATGTGGATAGAAATCATAGATCAGGAACAAGAAAAACTATCCATCTATTATTCATCTTAAAATGGGGTACACGATAAGGGTTTAGGATTAAAAGCAAATTTCATAGGACTATCATCACAGACCAAACCCTGAATCATGATAATACTTTATAGAATGTTAAGAGCACATTTCAAGGATTGTAACAACAATAGAAAAGTATGATTATAATGATGAAATAGAAGAGGGGAAAATTACATAACCCACCTTATGTGGAGATTCAAGCTCCAAGATCAAAAAATCCAAGAGAGAATAAGGTACTCCAATTTGATGAGCACTTCGGCCACAGGATCACCTCACAAAAGAAGAACACCTTGATCAAGAGATAGCTTAGGAAAGAGGGCAAGAAACCCTAGGCCAAACCAAAGAAGAAATGGGAAAGAGAAGGAATCATCCTTTCACTTAGTTCACCATGTCAAAACATAGTCTACGACCCCTTATGGTGAGGAGTTCATCTCAAATAGCCACCATGGATGGTCTACAGTCCATGACCGAGGAAGACAAAGAAGGGTGATGGAGATTTCAGAAGAGAGAAATGTGATTAGGGTTTAGGATCACTTACTAAGAAGAAATCTCCAAGTATCACCACCATAAGAGTTGATCTAGCACAAATCTTTCCTCAAGCAAGGTTGATCGGCCACCATAGCTTTAGGATCAGATCTCCTTTTCTCCCAAAGCTCCAAGGTCATTTAAAATGGAGAGGAGAGAGAGTAGGGCCGAAAAACTTTCTCATTAGTGAATAGAAGGGGTTATATACCCAAAGGAGGAGGGAAGTAGGGTGTATGTGAGGTGTCAACATATTAGAACACCAAAGGGACACTTGTCCTCAAAGGAAACCAACATGCAACTACTACATGCATGCATGCAACCTACGGTGATACAACCAATGTTGGGTCTCAAACTCTTTAGGTCCCCAACATATTGGTTTTGGCCGAGACACATCAAGGGGTCAAAACAAGCATCATAACACAAGTCTTGGTCGAGACAAATGGTTCAACACATTTGGTAGAGACACACCACAAGAAGACAATTGTCTTGACCCAAACCTCATCCAAGACCATCAAGGTTGAGAAAAAAACATCAATGGAGGGTGTCTCGATTGAGACACTCCCAAAACACACCATAAGGTTGAGACAAGGGTTGCTATACTCAAGCAACACAATAAGGTCGACACCAACAAAACCCTAGAAACCCTAGCATTACCACATGATGCCACCTCATCAACCAAGGTCCCACAAGGTACCCCATAGCATCATTCTCACTCTTATGATGCTAAAGCCCTAAGGGCACATTCAACATGTGACAAATTGTAAGATAACCCCTCAACTTGGGTAAATTGCAACTTGGTCCAAAATAAGCAAGCATAGCTCAAACAACATTCAAACAGGACAAAAAAACTTAAAACATTAGCATGTCACATGATAAAAAAAACACCTCAAACAATTAGAGAAAGGTTCTAAGAATCTTATTATACAAGGTAAGCACAAATTAGCATTAAGCTAGTTTAGGGGCCTTACAACCATAAACCCCTAACAAGGATTTCACCCCTGAAATCACAAGAAAAAAGAGATGGGTACTTCCCATGCATCACATCCTCAAAATACCATGTGACTTCCTCTATACCATAATGATGCCATAAAGTATTAACCGACATGATGTCCTTTTATCCAGGATTAACACAAGATCTTCCACATAGGTCATATCCTCAACTAACTTCACCTCTATTAGTTGTAGTGTCAATTCCTTGTCAAGGTGACACTTTGTCAGCACTGAAACACTGGATGCAACCTAGGTAGCTTAAGTAGTAACTCCACTTATAGGCTATCTTCATCTATCTGTAAATGAAAGTTCTATATTGAATCTCAATAGCATATACCGATGCGTGAACTTCCTCTAGAACTATAGTCTCCAGATCATCGAAACCTAGCACAACTACTTTGTCATGACAATACATTGTTCCAATCTCTAACTCATGGAAGTTGTCACGCTTATGCTACCTACTCTGATTTGTTGACTCAACACCAAATTTACTTGTAACTATTTTAACAAGCCTGTCAATGTAGACATTTCCAGCTATACATCCATCTGTCATAAGGAGACTACATGTCACTCTTATGGCTCAGTAAAGAGTACAATTGTGCCCACTCAAGAGATGATGACAAAGAAGACTTCCTACTCAAGATGTCTATAAACCAAACCGTACCTTGATGCATCATAGGGTATTATTCAACCCTTTTCTTACCAACTATGTTAGTGGTAATGTTGATGTACTAGAGTTCTCAATAAACCACTTATAGATGTCGTAAGTTGTCCTCACTGGAAGATGCCACATGTCTAAAGGAAAACTACCTCGAGAATAGATCAAGATGTTATACATAAATATCACCACAAACTAATCTAGTTGGGCTTGAACACCCTATTCACATGTTTGTAATCAACGCCCATTCTAATGGATCCTTACTTCTCTTATACATAAAACAATAGGAGCACCCCAAGGAAGCATTCTTGGTCTGATTAAAACTCTTTTCCCAAGTAGATCTTGCAACTATCTCTTCAAATCTTTCATCCTCACTGACGTCATCCTATGCGATGTATAAACCCCTAACACACAGTGTATGTACTATAGATTGGGTACTGGTAACAAAGTTAATCGCCTTTAATGGAAAAATACTTGGAAACTTATCAGGAAACATATCCTCAAACTTGCATACAACTGATACCTCTTAGATGCTATGATTCCTCACCTTTTATCATTACATGTGTAAAGAACTCATCACATTCGTTTCCCATCCATTTTTCAGCTATCACTATCAATATCAAACACATTGGAAGAATCTTCCTATCATATTGGAAGATCTACAGTACATCGTCGTCTACAGATGTTATCACCTTGGAACAAAAGTCCAAGACCACCTGATACTCTTCAGAGTATCCATCCCAAGGTCACATCAAAACTATGCACATGAAGTGACATGAGGCTCACTGGGATGTCGTGTCTTAGGACAAAAGGAACACAAAGGGAACATACTTCCTTTTTTCACCACAATACCACCTAGGGATTTCTAACAAGGAAAAGGGGTTACCAACTTTCTTTTGTTATTATACATGTTTATAATTTCTCATGTATCATTTTAACTTGTTTCATCTTCATTTTTCCTTGCGATTAGCATCGTAAATACAAGGATGAATGCATATCATTACTCCTCATTTATTATATGTTCATCATTTTCATGTATATCCCCTTGTGTACCATGTTTTACAACTTTAAAACAAGAGATAGATCATTATTTTTCACATGTTCTTTATTGAGTAGGGATCACCTCTCTTATTCTCTTTCACATATTATGATGATTGCACCTTACATTTTGTCAGACCCATAGATTGGTCTAAGATTAACTCAGGTTACACTTTATTTATTCATTATTTGTTCTTATTTGTCTCCTCACTTCATACTTATCTCAAGAATTCTCTCCATCATACATAGATCTTACACCCTGACTTACTTTATTAATATAGATTTATCTACCTTTTTCTTTATAAACTTTTTGAAGTTACAACTTCAAGAACTTCTCATAGCTTACTCGTGCTCAAGTGTAGGTTTCATGATGTCATATCTTTCTTTTTGAATCACCAAACATTTAATGTTTATGTAGATTATGACGTAGTTCTCATCTTCTTTAGGATAAGATGGATGAATTAGCACCATGATTCCTGGTCCATTATGCTCTTTAGGTTGTTTCAAATGACTACTTGATCAGAATAATCAGAATGATAACAATCTCAGAGTTCCATACCCACCTTTCTTTCAACATTTGAATACCTGGCTAGGTTACTCAAGTACTGAGGTTAGGCAGTATGTGTAACATCCCTGACCTGGGTTATGCCTTAACCCTGGGATTTTTGCTTAATCAAGTTAATTATATCCTTAATTTTATCTTGTGAAAAGTAATTAAGGCCCAAGAGGAACCTATGTTTCAATTTTGGTCATGTTTGAATAATGTTGAAGCAATGTTTGCTTATTTTGGACTAAAGTGCAAATTACCCAAGTTGAAGGGTTAACTTGCAAATGTTACATGATTAAATGTTCCTCATGTGTTTAAGAATCATGAGAATGGAGATGATGCAGAGGTATGGCTTGTGAAAGCCTGAGTACTAAGAAAGAGTTGTTTAAGCAATCTTTGTGCATTAAAACCTAGTTTTGGTGTAATGTGCAATTTACCCAAAACCTAGGGTTCAATATGAAAAATACCACTTCCAGACGGTCCCTCATGTTTCTTGTCATCTTGTAGAGAAAATAAAATGGGAGGGGCGCCTCATTTGAATTACTTTGAAGGAGAGAGAATCTTGATATTAAAATAATCAAGATTTAAGCATAATTGAAACCTTAATTCAATTTAATGCAAAAATAAATAAAATAATTGAAGGGCCTTCGACCAAAAACGAGATGGTTGAATTTGATCAAGTGTGAATACCCTTGTTCCTTTTCTAGGCCACGAAATATCTCAAAGCAAGTGGATAACTCACTTACATAAAATAAAGAAAAGTAATATCCACTAACTTTAGGATATTAATATTATAAGGGTTAAGGTGCTTAATTTTCTTTTCTTTAAATTGTGGATAATTGAGAGGAATAAGAGGCAAGGAGGGTAGCCTCGTATATAAGGAATATAAGGGGGCAAGTGTCAAGGATTTGGAGGAGAAAATTCCTACTTTCTCTCTCCTAAATGAATTTTCAATAAAATTCACATATATGCTCCTTTATCCATAGAATGAAAGGGTAATTTCGAACCCACTTCTTCTCTTTGCTTTCAAAAAGACCAAGGAATCTTTGGAGGATCACGAGGATGACCCCCAACCTATTGGTAAGCTTCTTGACCTTCGTTCACCTTGGTTTCATGGTGGAAATCACAAAACAATGCATGATTTATTCTTATCTCGATCCCATCTTCAATTCTAACCATTCCTTTTCACTCAAATCTTGAGGACGAGCCTTGGAATAGTGAAAGGAGTTGCATCAACCATTTTTTACGTGAGCTTGAAGCTTTGAAGCTCAATTGGAGGCGGGTTATATAACTTGAACCCCTTTACATTGTTATTCAACTATTAATCTTGCAATTTCGTTGAGTCCTTCATCTTCTTGATTAATTGTTTGTTGAAATTGGTAATTCCATGAAATCAGAAGTACGAAGATCTACAGGGACGAAGTTATATTATGATGACATCATCTTGGACATATTTCCCAAAGAAATTGTATTTCATTCGGTTTCAACAAACTTGTTCATTCGGTTTCAACAAAACTGTTTGAAAGCAAACAGTTTCATCAAACCATTTAAAGCTAAACGGTTTCAAACCGTTTGGGAAAGTTGACCATTTGGTAAAGTTGATGCTAATGTTGATGGTTTATTACCTATCAAATTTGACTGATTAATTCCAAATGGTTCATCAGTTGAAGGTTAATCAATTAGCAAACCCTAATCGGGTTAAGTGCTGAAATTCAATTTGATTGACTTAGATTTTTGGGTGTTTGAGCCCAAACGGTCTCAAGACCATTTGAAGGTCACCCAAATGGTCTCAAGACCGTTTGTAAGTCACCCAAGACCGTTTGGAGGTCTAGGGTTAAATATGGTTGAGTAATTGAAGGTCTAGAGATACCAAATTGAAATGCAATTAAGTGTTGATTTGATGATCAATCCAATGATCTAAACCCTAATGGAACTTCACAAAATCCAAGGATAGGATGGGGTAAACGGTCTCAAAACCATTTGGAGGTCACACAAATGACCTCAAGACCGTTTGAGGTCAGATCATATCAAAAATTTGATGATGATTCATTGATTTCAATTGAATCAATTCCACAATGTTGATCATTGATGGTTCCTCGACTTCAAAGCCCTAATTGAAGGTTCTTGAGTAGAAACCCTAGATCAATTCAGTATAAAACCCTAATTGATGGTCTAATTCAAGGTTAATTCAATAGTTCAAGTGATGAAGAAATCAAGGATTCAATTGTTAATCGGTTCATCTATTGAGATCATGAATCATGTAAGTGTTGAAAGGACTTTTTGGTCCATTCGGTTTTGAGAGGGTTTGGACCAAACAGTCTCAAGATTGTTTGGGTCCAAACGGTCCCAAACCATTTGGAGACCCAAGCTCATTTGGTTTCAACACATTCCTTGCTTAAACAATTTCAAGGGCAATATGCCCAAACAGTTTCAAAATGTTTGAACTCTGAAGCCCAAGACTGTTTAGGGTCTAAGTAATGAAAACCGTTTGAGGTTCAACATGGTTAATCCTTTTGGATACCTGATGTAATTGAAGACTCAATTGGGTAATCCACTTGGACACCTATTGTAATTGAAGATTCAATTGGTCATTTTATTTGGATACCTCATGTAAATAGAGGTCCAATATGATCAAATATTTTGGAGAATTAAGATGATGATCGATCCATTGATCCAATGATGATTATTAATATTGGGTACAAAGGTTTAAACCCTAAAGTACCTATATGATTAGTACTTTTAAATAATTTAAAACTAAAAGGTTATTAAAGTAATGTCTTAGTACACTATGTCAATCATAGTTGTATGTACTTGATTGAAGGGATGATATAACCTAGTCAAGTTGAGAGGATGATTTATTGGAATTCTTACATGATTATTAATCATGTAGTGATTAGGGTATGATCCTTAGTGAAGAGATCATGAAAATCCTATTTGAGAAAGTTAAATGAACCCTAACCCTATTTCAGGGCAATTCTGAGTGAAACCCTAATCTAGGGTAATAGTGAAACCCTAATTGAGGGTGATGACTTGAGTAATCCTAATTTAAGGTTATGAAATGTAAAACCCTAAATTAGATGAATAGTAAACCCTAATTTTGGGTAATTGATTATGAAACCCTAATTGGGATGAATAGTAAACCCTGATTGTGGGTTATTGAATGTGCAACCCTAATCTAGGGTAATGTCATGAGAAACCCTAAATTAGGATAATGTTATGTGGAACCCTGATGCAATGATGTAATGTGAGACTCAAATCCAGGGTGATGCCATGTAATAATAAATGAAAACCCAGTAATGGTATAATGGCCAATACACTAAAGTAGGGTGTGGCTTATATAATCAATTAAGATGGGAATGTTTCACCCAAGATGGGTGAAATTGATAAACCATATGAATGGTAATGCTGATACTCAAAGGTGTAAGGGTATAAGGGACAAGATGATGCCTAGATTATTATATATCTAACTTTATAAATGTGTAACAACCCTATACACCTTACAAAGATGAGGACATGAAACTCTTAGGAATGATGTATGCAACACTAAATAATGATGTGGTTAACATCCTAAGAGTTGAAATACCTAAAGTGGTTGATAATGTTTTATTCTATATAAACAATGCATAACCATTAAATAAGTCCATATCATTAAAGATAGCTGGACAATTCTAATGTGTGACCTATACACTACAGGATGAAGGTGATAGGTTAGTGGATAAAGTATTAATAGGGAAATACCTTAATACAAGGACAGCTGATTAACTTAAGTAAGTTGGAAGTGATGAGAAAAGTGATACATCAAGACATGATAGATATCACATTTAGCATTTCAAGGTTGATATACTTTCATGCATCTCAATTCAATATACTTGGATAATAAACACAAGAAGTGTGTGCTATGTAAATTGTTACAATGTAGATGTAATGAATTCAAAGCACTTTGATAAGTATTGACTAAACATACTATGAGAAAGGGGTTAAGCCAAGATAACGAGTACGCTATAAATATACCATGGTAAGGTTGAGAGATGAACTCATACCTTGAATTGATAATCATTTATGAAATATGATGAGAGAAATGATCATGAGTGAATACTTGAGAGGTCAATAGATTCTCCTAAAGGTATGGAGCAATATGTTAGGGTTGGATAAGATAATATAAACATGAAACCCTAATTAATGTGAAATGGGAAACCCTAACCCTACTTTTTGGGTGAAGGAATGAAAAGCTCTATTTGATGGTAAACCCTAATCATGGTAAGGGAATAATGGTATTACTGTTGTATTGCATGGTGTGATGTGAAATTTTCATGACTGTTATCATGTGTATTAACCATGCAGGTATCATGAGATGATGAACATAGCTAGATTTGAGATATGATATTTATATAATAAAAATGTTGATTGGCCTTGTGTGCCTTAATGTTATTGTTTCTTAGTAAAAGTAACAAAATGTGTATGGACTTTATGAGCCATATGAGTAAGTTGTTGCCTAGTGAAAGGTGACAAGACACTTAATGGGCCTTGTGAGCCATGTGAGATACTTGTGTAACAAGTATCATGTATACCTCAGTCTGAGGACGTAGAGGTAATAGTTACCTAACAAGTGGTAACAGTGATTAGTGATGAACTGAGGGTATGAATACCCAGATTTGATAAGTGAGATAATGATGTTGTTGTGAGATGTGAACTTTCAAGTGATGAGATAAGGGATTAAGATCCCAATGTATTATAAGTTTTGGTAAAGCAATTGATAAGAGCTTATATGTTTCTTTGTAGTAAGTTTCACAATAATTCCTATTTGAGAACTTGACTGATGCTAAAAGAATGTGCTAATGTACTTAATTAATCAAGTGAAATCATATCATGTAGAGCCCTGACCATAGATCCATCAGCGTCAGAATTTGCTGAATGGTGAAACGGGATGCTCCGCGGCATAACCCGGAAGCCGCATATTTTTGAATATGTGGGGGTAATGGGTGAATATATCCTTACACCGCATAGGAATGGTTACGGGCCATATTCTATGCACAGGAATGGTTATAGACCATATCCTAATAAGAGTATGGCTACGGGCCATGACTCCACAATATAATACTAGGCATTGGCTATGGGCCATATCTTGAAGAGAGTATATGCTACGGGCTATAACTCTATAGCGAAGATGCCAATATATCTTGGCAAGCTATTTGCAATTGACACATGGTGTCTCTGCCATATAATCTCGTACTGACCAAGAAAGTTGAGGTCTTGGATAACATCTATTCCATTGACCTTGTATGGTACCGATTTTGACTTCGTAGTGGTCGGTTGGAGTATGAGTGGTATACCTCATCTCCTCAGGGCATAAGTGTGATTGTAAAATGTAATCACCCGTATAGCATGTTTGCTTAAGGATTG
Source organism: Alisma plantago-aquatica (assembly GCA_963693085.1). Classification (NCBI taxonomy): domain Eukaryota; kingdom Viridiplantae; phylum Streptophyta; class Magnoliopsida; order Alismatales; family Alismataceae; genus Alisma; species Alisma plantago-aquatica. Next base: position 511,783,100 of record OY856413.1, on the reverse strand, counting down.
AATATGGAAATTTACTGACTGATGTTACATTTCTTTTATACGTCTCTAGTTGATAGATGTCATTTATATCTCTTTACATTCATTGCAAGTAAATGAATGAATTACAACTCTACCATAGGTAGATGAAATGTTCTCCTTAGGAAAGGATATTACTTCACTTTGTTCACCCAGTGATTTATCTGTTGTTAAATATATATAAAATCCTTCTGCTCAGTTTTATTCTAATAAGCTGCAATAATAATGTTTTGGCAAAGAGTTATATCTCTCGCTGGGGAAATTTACAATTGTTTCACCCTTGTGATATTCAACATTTTTAGGTGGACGCGGATGAGGTAGAGGCAGAAACCCCATAACAAGAGAAGAACAACAACAACAACAACTAGGACAGCAGTGAATTCCTCAGGTGGAGATACTGGTTGTCGAGGCTTGTATATGTGTAAATAGAGTCCTATGTGTCGTCTCTGTACTCTCAGGCCCTAGGAGTCAGTAATAGTGTTTTTATAATCGATCTGAGATTTTGGCATGATGCCTTGAGGATTTTGTTACTTGAGCTTTTGATAAAGGAAATGATGTATATATATATATATATTCCTCGGGAAGAAATGGTACAGAGAATGTACTATGTGAACTAGGATGTGAATGCGATATGATGGTACTTGTTGAAAGAGTTTTCTAGAGAATGGATCTCCTTGCAAAAAGTTTTAATTTTTTACAGATTTTCAGTAATTCCGCTGCTAATGATCTCTTCCGCATTAATCTTAATCGATGTTTGGCAACATACGTTACAATTTAGTGGTATCAGAGCTCTAGGTTCGCTGAGTATACAGAGACATAGGACTAAGGTAGTAGAGTATGTTCTAGTGTCTTCCAGTGTATCTGATAGTGTCTTCTGCTCATATAGGAGAAGAAGAACTTGATGATGTCTGGATCACACGAAGAGTATGCTACTGAGAGCAGCACTTCTACACCAGGAAGAGGTACAGGGGATCATAGTAGAAAAGAACATATACCTGCACATCCCCAGTTTGACCTAGCCATGATAGAGAGCCCAGCTTTCCCTGCTCTGTTTGAGCACTTCAGGACAGCTATGATGCATATAGTAGATCGTGCATTAGCAATGCAACCTCGACTACCAACCCCCAATGATGAAGTTATGGGCTCCAACAGGATTCCTAATCAACATCAACATGATGATGTAATGGAAAATGTGGGAAGGAAGAGGTTACAACCCAAAAGTAGAATTTGCTATAGGTGTAGGAAGCCTGGACATATTATAAATAATTGTCCAATAAAGAATAAGGAAGAAAGAATTGAGAAAAGGCATATCCAAACTCAAGAACAGAGGCCTAGTAGTTCCAAAAAGAAGAAGTTTTTGGTACCACCGATACAACCAGGGACTAGTGCACCAAGGCAAGGGCTACCCAGAAGGGGTAAAGAACCATTTAGGCCTCAGTGGGAGAACAGAACTTATTATCAATGTAGACAGGTAGGACATCTGGCAAGAGATTGCTCATCCAGAAATATTATGGTAAATCAACCCCTGAGGCAGAGTCAGCAGGACTCTCATAAGCAGTGGTCTAGTATTAGCATTCGAGGACGTGGACAGATAGGGGTGAGAAGAATTTGGTTAATAACCAATTAACCGAATAGATAATTCCAAATGGTTAATTTTATTGGGTCAATTTGGTTAATTCGGTTAATTTGGTTAATTTATTTTGGTTAATCAGTTAAATGGTTATTTTGACGGTTAAAGAAATTTTTTATTTGGTTAACCAAATTAACCGAATAGTCAGAATTTATTCATAAATAATATCCTATACATGCATATATACATATATAGTTTTACTTTTATTTCAAAATACTTCCCTATATATATAGTAATCAAGTTTTTACGAGCCATACAAAATTAAATTTACAACAATACTACTATAATATAACAATATTGTCCCAAATTCTATGACTATTTCAAATAATATTATTATACGAGTGTTATTTAGTTAACCAAATTAACTGACTGAATTAACCATTAACCAATTAGACAATAACCAAATTAACCGACTCAATTTGGTTAGGCTAATGGTTAAAATCTCAAACCAAAAATTAACCATTTAACCAAACCGAATTAACCATAACCGACCGAATTAACCGAATGCTCACCCCTATAGACATACGTCCCATGCAAGGTTCTATGAAAAGAATCAACCTGAGGCAACAAATAACTGTGAAATAAAACATGTCAGACAAAATAATGTCATTCTAATATGTCTTTTTATGGCTTCCTGAGTTAAATTGAGAAAATAATTGATTGAGTTTTCTTTGAATGGTCCTACGAGGACTTATATCTTGTACAGTAACATTATAGATGTTTCATATTGTTCTTACCTCTATGAAGGAGGATGAGGTATAGAGGAGATGCCTGGATAAAATCCAGGAATGTTAAATCTTATGCTTGTAATAATATGAAAAGGAAGGAATATGATAGTATACAAAGTGCATACTACTAAATCTCAGTATTTATATACCCTGGCCAGGTATACAACTATTGATGATAAAGTAAGTATGGAAACTCTTTGATTGTTATCTTTTTTATTGCTCTGATCAAGTAGTCATTCTGAGACAATCCAATGAGTATCATGAAATTAGGAATATGGAATGAAAAAAAATGTGTCATATCCTAAGAATAAGAAAGAGAAATCTGAAATAATCCCATATCAGTATGTGTATATAAGGAAGTAAAAAGTATACTCCTCACAAGATAAGAATGAGAACAAGGGAGGTGATCCCTATTCGATAAAGGTGTGTGTATAATAAAGATCTTTTCCCATAATGAGGAAATGGGAAATGTGATGAGATCATAAGATGCTCATGAACATGTTAGATAATAACAAAGAAAGGAATAATGTCATGTGATCATCCTTAAAAATTCATGTGGAAAGGGCAAGGAACCTAGGATGAGACAAAGAGTAAATGATTCATACATAGTTGAAAACTCATGAAATAATAATGAGGAATATGATTCCTTGTTTTCTTTCCTTTCGGGGACATGGCAATCAAGTGGGTCTTAGGACACTTGATGTGCATAAGATAAAAAAATGTTAATGTGATGAATACTTAGAAAAGTATCAGTTTATCTTGGACTTTGGTTCCAAGGTAAAGACATATGTAACAAATAATGTCTCAAGATGAAAGGAAGATAAATATGTGATGTGTTTTCAACACATATGATAGATACCAAGGTAAGAGATTCCGATATCTAAAAAATACTAGATGATTTATGTTGGCTACCTGGAATGGTTAACCATGAAATTAGTTTAATAGTATAAACATCATGTGTTAGGGATTTATGCTTTGCATAAACATAACAATTGAAGATATCTTTAAGATAAGTTCTTAATTGATAAGTAACCTTTCCTTATGATAAGAGAATGTAAAACTAATAATATAGTTAGTACAAGTAATAAGGAAATCTAGTATTGTGTCACCAAGGGAAATGACACAATCAAGGTATGAAAAGACCTATAGTCCCAAATGGGTGACAGAACATAATTGTAATCTTGAAAGTGAAATGTTAAATTAAATAAGGAGTATGGGAGACTCCTCAGGAACAAAAATCTATTACATGAAATGGTAAAATAAGGAAAAGTATCATCTGGCACAGTATTAACTCCACAGTCAATAATGAAAGGACAGTGGAGTATGTGTCCTATGAAATTGATGAAAACTACTAGAGGGGGGGTGAATAGAGTTTTAAATATAATTTGAACAATTACTGAAACTAAAACAACCAACCACAAAATATTGGACAAGGGGACAAGGATTTAGAGTGGTTCCAACTTTAGCAAATACTAAAGTTGTCAGTCCACTACCCGGTTGCTTACCCAACCGGGATTTGGAAAGAATTTAATTTTATTACCTCGCAAGGACTTTACATAAAATTACAATTCTCTCCCTAAACCCTTCAAGCAGCCTTCACCTAGAAGTAATCGCCCAACCTTGAAGCAGCCTTCACGTAGAAGTAATTGCACCACCTTGAAGCAGCCTTCCTCCTGAAGTAGCTTCCCGTTGCAATAGCCTTCTTGAAGTAGCTTCCCGTGCGATAGCCTTCTTGAAGTATCTTGAAGTCCACCTTCTCCTCCGAGAAGAACCTTCTCCAATCAGCAGCCTCCAACCCTAGGAGTAGCAAGGAGAATACAAAGGATAAAAGGAACAAGAAGGAAAATAGAAGTTACAACTTATCCTTTGAAGCACAAGGCTTGATTTGCCTATATCAAGCGTATCGATCTCCTAACCAATGAGTGTAGAAGTGTAAGTGCTGTGGTAAGGAGATGCTAGCCTATAGGACACGAAATGGGAGCAATGGGAATGAATAGCAAATGTAGGAATTGCTCTATTGCTCAAAACAGTATTGCCAATGTGTATTCAAGCTCAAGTATAGCACAAGTGTAGCTTTTGTATTTTTAGGTGTCCTAAGGCATGTCCTATTTATAGGAATGGCCTACAAGTGCTTAAGGACGTTCTAGACACTTTCTAGGGGGTTCCTAGTGCTTAATTAGCCGTTAGGTACAAGTTAGGCGCATTAGCAACGGCTAGTTAATTAATTCTGCAGTTGCTGTCAGAGTCCACCTCGGTCGAGGAATGGTCGACCGAGACACTTACTCGGTCGAGGACTTATCGACCGAGAGGCACTCTGGATCAAGTGTTAGTAACGTTTAGCTCCAACTACCAACTACCTCTAACGGCTACTTGGGTCATTCTCGGTCGAGGAGTTTGTCGACCGAGAGTGTCTCGGTCGAGGAGTTTGTCGACCGAGATTGACCCTGTTTCAATCTTTTCAATTAAGGCACTAAGTGTGTATATGAGTGTGCATAAGTGACACTATTGAAGGGGATAACCTATCTAAGTGTGGTATTTAGATAGGGAAGATCTAACGCTTGATTTACATGAAATCTTAGTACTTGTACATTATATATTTGTACAAGTTTACAATTGATTACATTTCATGACATTTACAATCATTCAAGCATATAGATTCCCTAGAGCTTTGTCATCCACTTCATTCCTGCAACACTCAAGTAGCATGTTAGATCAACAAGAATGAAATGTTTGTCATCATCGAAACAAAGGGATTTATCATAATGTCCAATTTATCCAACAATCTCCCCCTTTTTGAAGATGACAAACATTTCCAAAATATAAAAATAAAGGAAATATAAACCATATGAGTTTCATACCTTTAGATTACCTGTTGTAGCCATTCTTGTTTTGCAAGTGAGTGCTGGCCATCAAGATGAAACTCATTTATATTTTTGATTTTATATTCTTTCTCCCCCTTTGTCATTTCAAAAAGATATCCAGATAGAATATTTTATTCTCCCCCTTAATTTTATACTAAGTTCCCCCTTAATATCATTCTATTAGGAACATGGATATAATATCATTTTTGTCTAATTTAGCCACAATTTGTTGCTCAATCATTTGCAAAGGATGTTAAGCCTTGAAATGAATTGAGTATCTTTTAAGTTCATGGTATATGTATTGATTTCTCATCCATTTTACAAAGGGATGTTAAGCCCAGAAAATGAAGTGAGATTCTCTTAAGCTTATGAGTACATGAAAAGTGTCTCTAATCAAATGCACGGGATGTTAAGCCCATATTTGTTTAGAGAATTCCATTAAAAATAGGATATATATCACATTTATAAAATTTGTAGATTTCTTTTCATAACCAAGATTAAAAATACTAAGGTCATAACAAGTTTCAAATGATGTTTACAAAGTTTTGTAAGCTTCTTAAAAAAATAGTTTTTGTGAGCTCCCCCTTAATCTTATAATTAAGGCAATTTAAGGATTCTAAGGTCACAAATGAGATTTTGATTTTGACTTATTATAGGAGCTTTATGTTTTGCAATGAACTCATTTTGATTTAAGATACTAAGATTAAGTGCAGTAAAAGGATATACAAAAAAGCATTTTGTCAAAGCTTATTTTAGGTCGCCCTTGACTACGACCATAGCGCCCCTTGGTCAAATTATATTTCAACCAAGAGGCATAAATTGCAGATTTCCAATTAAGTACTCATATCAATTTTTGAAGCATGTTTAAGTGATACTCAATAAAAGCATGAAAGCGCGAAAAAATCTTTTAAAGATACCAATTGAATTTTTTTTTTTTATAACATTGTGCTCTTTGCAAGCATTTCTAAGAGATATATCACCAATGAATCATTTGCTTGCCTATGTAATGATAAAAGCATAAAAACAGAAATTTTCTTTAAACTAAGAATAATTTTTTAGTTTTTGATTTAAGTTACTTAGAATTAAACCAAATGTATCTCATATAAACTTTCAAGGATGATTTCCATAATTTATACTTTATTGTATAGTCATTAACCACAAATAGATATCAATCTGGATCAATTTCAAAAGAATTCAGCAATTCTACAGCAGTCTGAAAATCAGTGACATGCTCGGTCGACAATTTCTCGACCGACTGTTCACTCGGTCGACAGATTCTCGACCGACCAAGTTTCTGGAATATGTTCAGAACTCTTAATCAATTTCAAGCAAAAAAGTTTATGCAAATTAGAGCTCGATTGTGTTGAGATAAGACATTATGATATCAAGAATCAGTTTAGGTCAAATCTCAACTAGTTAATTTTAAGCTACTATGTTTTAGGAATCCAAGCTAACTCATCATTCTTTTTCTTATATGGGCATGAAAATGAATAATGTCCAAGATGCATGCAATAATGACAACTAATAGCATCAACTTCATTTCTCTTTCTAGGAATTGAGTTCCTAGGTACAAATATAATCTTGGATGCTTTAACTCTTTTGGGTTTATTTCTCCTTGGATCGTATCCTAATCCTCTTCGTCCATTATAATTAGAGGAAATTTTCAGAATATTTTCAAGTATGTCATTTCCTCTTAACTCATTTACATTTCTTTGTAACTTAGCAATATCTTTCTTTGCCTGATCTAAATCGGATACTAGAGAGTTTCTTTCTTTGACAATCTCATCATAATCTAAATGTGAACATAGAATAGGTTGTTTCTGAAGATCATTCACTTGAGTTTGCAAGTTTAACTTTTCTAAGGAAAGAGGATTGCAATTAGCTTCTACCGATTTTAACTTAAGAGCATAATCTTCATTTTCCTTTTTGAGATTTTCATTTTTGGATACAAGAGCAAGAAGTTTAGCATTTAAATCTTTATTTGCTTTCTTAAGTTTCTTCTTGCACTCAATATATTTCTCATGAGTATCTTGAAGACCAGCAATTAGATCTTCTTTTGGTAGATCATAAAGACTTACCTCTTCTTCGTCTTCATTTGTTGTAGCAATGAGGCATTCTACTTCTTTTCCATCATCACTATCATCACTTGAATCATCCCATGCAGCTCGATATGCTCTTTCTTTCTTTTTGTGAGATGATTTCTTCCCTTTCTTGAGTTTTGGAGAATCACCTTTCATATGTCCTTTCTTACCACATTCAAAGCACCTGGAAGAAGAAACACTAGAAGTTTTATTAGTTTTAAAACTTTTATATTGCTTACCATTTACAACGAGAGTTTCTTCTTCACTATCATCTTCACTTGTGTCATGATTGTCTTTAGTTGAAGCTTTGAATGCAATATCCTTCTTTTTCCCATGTTGACGTTCACGTTCTCTTCTTTCTTCCTCTTCTAGAGTTGTCTCATGAGCTTCTAAATTGCCAATGAGTTGCTCCATTTTCAGTTTAGTGAGATCATTGGCTTCTTCAATGGCTGTCACCTTGGGCTTGTATTTGGGAGGAAGTGATCGAAGTACTTTTGACACCTGATCTTCTTCAAGTACAGTTTTTCCTAAGGCATTCAAACCATTAACAATAGAAGAGAATTTTGCAAACATTTCACTAATGGATTCATTTGGATCCATACGAAAGTGTTCAAATTTCTGTTTGAGCATACTAATCTTAGAGTTCTTAACTTGAACCGTACCTTCATAAGTTATGGACAATCTATGCCATATTTCATAGGCTGTTTCACAATTTGATATTCTATTAAATTCTCCTACTAAAATTGAACAATAAAGAATACTTACAGCCTTTGCATTCATTTGAGCCGATTTTACCGTGTTTGCATCCCATTCTGCATATTGTATTTGAGGAAGCTCGTATGGTGTTGACACCATCCTCCATAAGTCTCAATTTATGCCTTGGAAGTAAAACTGCATCCTTCTCTTCCAATATTGGTAGTTTGTTCCATCAAACACTGGTGGCCTAGCAACGAATGTCCCTTTGAGGTTAACCCGTCACCCATTTCTTCAAGACCTTGTTAGGGTTCCTTGAAGCCTGCTCTGATACCAATTGAAAACTACTAGAGGGGGGGTGAATAGAGTTTTAAATATAATTTGAACAATTACTGAAACTAAAACAACCAACCACAAAATATTGGACAAGGGGACAAGGATTTAGAGTGGTTCCAACTTTAGCAAATACTAAAGTTGTCAGTCCACTACCCGGTTGCTTACCCAACCGGGATTTGGAAAGAATTTAATTTTATTACCTCGCAAGGACTTTACATAAAATTACAATTCTCTCCCTAAACCCTTCAAGCAGCCTTCACCTAGAAGTAATCGCCCAACCGTGAAGCAGTCTTCACCTAGAAGTAATTGCACCACCTTGAAGCAGCCTTCCTCCTGAAGTAGCTTCCCGTTGCAATAGCCTTCTTGAAGTAGCTTCCCGTACGATAGCCTTCTTGAAGTATCTTGAAGTCCACTTTCTCCTCCGAGAAGAACCTTCTCCAATCAGCAGCCTCCAACCCTAGGAGTAGCAAGGAGAATACAAAGGATAAAAGGAACAAGAAGGAAAATAGAAGTTACAACTTATCCTTTGAAGCACAAGGCTTGATTTGCCTATATCAAGCGTATCGATCTCCTAACCAATGAGTGTAGAAGTGTAAGTGCTGTGGTAAGGAGATGCTAGCCTATAGGACACGAAATGGGAGCAATGGGAATGAATAGCAAATGTAGGAATTGCTCTATTGCTCAAAACAGTATTGCCAATGTGTATTCAAGCTCAAGTATAGCACAAGTGTAGCTTTTGTATTTTTAGGTGTCCTAAGTCATGTCCTATTTATAGGAATGGCCTACAAGTGCTTAAGGACGTTCTAGACACTTTCTAGGGGGTTCCTAGTGCTTAATTAGCCGTTAGGTACAAGTTAGGCGCATTAGCAACGGCTAGTTAATTAATTCTGCAGTTGCTGTCAGAGTCCACCTCGGTCGAGGAATGGTCGACCGAGACACTTACTCGGTCGAGGACTTATCGACCGAGAGGCACTCTGGATCAAGTGTTAGTAACGTTTAGCTCCAACTACCAACTACCTCTAACGGCTACTTGGGTCATTCTCGGTCGAGGAGTTTGTCGACCGAGAGTGTCTCGGTCGAGGAGTTTGTCGACCGAGATTGACCCTGTTTCAATCTTTTCAATTAAGGCACTAAGTGTGTATATGAGTGTGCATAAGTGACACTATTGAAGGGGATAACCTATCTAAGTGTGGTATTTAGATAGGGAAGATCTAACGCTTGATTTACATGAAATCTTAGTACTTGTACATTATATATTTGTACAAGTTTACAATTGATTACATTTCATGACATTTACAATCATTCAAGCATATAGATTCCCTAGAGCTTTGTCATCCACTTCATTCCTGCAACACTCAAGTAGCATGTTAGATCAACAAGAATGAAATGTTTGTCATCATCGAAACAAAGGGATTTATCATAATGTCCAATTTATCCAACAATCTCCCCCTTTTTGAAGATGACAAACATTTCCAAAATATAAAAATAAAGGAAATATAAACCATATGAGTTTCATACCTTTAGATTACCTGTTGTAGCCATTCTTGTTTTGCAAGTGAGTGCTGGCCATCAAGATGAAACTCATTTATATTTTTGATTTTATATTCTTTCTCCCCCTTTGTCATTTCAAAAAGATATCCAGATAGAATATTTTATTCTCCCCCTTAATTTTATACTAAGTTCCCCCTTAATATCATTCTATTAGGAACATGGATATAATATCATTTTTGTCTAATTTAGCCACAATTTGTTGCTCAATCATTTGCAAAGGATGTTAAGCCTTGAAATGAATTGAGTATCTTTTAAGTTCATGGTATATGTATTGATTTCTCATCCATTTTACAAAGGGATGTTAAGCCCAGAAAATGAAGTGAGATTCTCTTAAGCTTATGAGTACATGAAAAGTGTCTCTAATCAAATGCACGGGATGTTAAGCCCATATTTGTTTAGAGAATTCCATTAAAAATAGGATATATATCACATTTATAAAATTTGTAGATTTCTTTTCATAACCAAGATTAAAAATACTAAGGTCATAACAAGTTTCAAATGATGTTTACAAAGTTTTGTAAGCTTCTTAAAAAAATAGTTTTTGTGAGCTCCCCCTTAATCTTATAATTAAGGCAATTTAAGGATTCTAAGGTCACAAATGAGATTTTGATTTTGACTTATTATAGGAGCTTTATGTTTTGCAATGAACTCATTTTGATTTAAGATACTAAGATTAAGTGCAGTAAAAGGATATACAAAAAAGCATTTTGTCAAAGCTTATTTTAGGTCGCCCTTGACTACGACCATAGCGCCCCTTGGTCAAATTATATTTCAACCAAGAGGCATAAATTGCAGATTTCCAATTAAGTACTCATATCAATTTTTGAAGCATGTTTAAGTGATACTCAATAAAAGCATGAAAGCGCGAAAAAATCTTTTAAAGATACCAATTGAATTTTTTTTTTTTATAACATTGTGCTCTTTGCAAGCATTTCTAAGAGATATATCACCAATGAATCATTTGCTTGCCTATGTAATGATAAAAGCATAAAAACAGAAATTTTCTTTAAACTAAGAATAATTTTTTAGTTTTTGATTTAAGTTACTTAGAATTAAACCAAATGTATCTCATATAAACTTTCAAGGATGATTTCCATAATTTATACTTTATTGTATAGTCATTAACCACAAATAGATATCAATCTGGATCAATTTCAAAAGAATTCAGCAATTCTACAGCAGTCTGAAAATCAGTGACATGCTCGGTCGACAATTTCTCGACCGACTGTTCACTCGGTCGACAGATTCTCGACCGACCAAGTTTCTGGAATATGTTCAGAACTCTTAATCAATTTCAAGCAAAAAAGTTTATGCAAATTAGAGCTCGATTGTGTTGAGATAAGACATTATGATATCAAGAATCAGTTTAGGTCAAATCTCAACTAGTTAATTTTAAGCTACTATGTTTTAGGAATCCAAGCTAACTCATCATTCTTTTTCTTATATGGGCATGAAAATGAATAATGTCCAAGATGCATGCAATAATGACAACTAATAGCATCAACTTCATTTCTCTTTCTAGGAATTGAGTTCCTAGGTACAAATATAATCTTGGATGCTTTAACTCTTTTGGGTTTATTTCTCCTTGGATCGTATCCTAATCCTCTTCGTCCATTATAATTAGAGGAAATTTTCAGAATATTTTCAAGTATGTCATTTCCTCTTAACTCATTTACATTTCTTTGTAACTTAGCAATATCTTTCTTTGCCTGATCTAAATCGGATACTAGAGAGTTTCTTTCTTTGACAATCTCATCATAATCTAAATGTGAACATAGAATAGGTTGTTTCTGAAGATCATTCACTTGAGTTTGCAAGTTTAACTTTTCTAAGGAAAGAGGATTGCAATTAGCTTCTACCGATTTTAACTTAAGAGCATAATCTTCATTTTCCTTTTTGAGATTTTCATTTTTGGATACAAGAGCAAGAAGTTTAGCATTTAAATCTTTATTTGCTTTCTTAAGTTTCTTCTTGCACTCAATATATTTCTCATGAGTATCTTGAAGACCAGCAATTAGATCTTCTTTTGGTAGATCATAAAGACTTACCTCTTCTTCGTCTTCATTTGTTGTAGCAATGAGGCATTCTACTTCTTTTCCATCATCACTATCATCACTTGAATCATCCCATGCAGCTCGATATGCTCTTTCTTTCTTTTTGTGAGATGATTTCTTCCCTTTCTTGAGTTTTGGAGAATCACCTTTCATATGTCCTTTCTTACCACATTCAAAGCACCTGGAAGAAGAAACACTAGAAGTTTTATTAGTTTTAAAACTTTTATATTGCTTACCATTTACAACGAGAGTTTCTTCTTCACTATCATCTTCACTTGTGTCATGATTGTCTTTAGTTGAAGCTTTGAATGCAATATCCTTCTTTTTCCCATGTTGACGTTCACGTTCTCTTCTTTCTTCCTCTTCTAGAGTTGTCTCATGAGCTTCTAAATTGCCAATGAGTTGCTCCATTTTCAGTTTAGTGAGATCATTGGCTTCTTCAATGGCTGTCACCTTGGGCTTGTATTTGGGAGGAAGTGATCGAAGTACTTTTGACACCTGATCTTCTTCAAGTACAGTTTTTCCTAAGGCATTCAAACCATTAACAATAGAAGAGAATTTTGCAAACATTTCACTAATGGATTCATTTGGATCCATACGAAAGTGTTCAAATTTCTGTTTGAGCATACTAATCTTAGAGTTCTTAACTTGAACCGTACCTTCATAAGTTATGGACAATCTATGCCATATTTCATAGGCTGTTTCACAATTTGATATTCTATTAAATTCTCCTACTGAAATTGAACAATAAAGAATACTTACAGCCTTTGCATTCATTTGAGCCGATTTTACCGTGTTTGCATCCCATTCTGCATATTGTATTTGAGGAAGCTCGTATGGTGTTGACACCATCCTCCATAAGTCCCAATTTATGCCTTGGAAGTAAAACTGCATCCTTCTCTTCCAATATTGGTAGTTTGTTCCATCAAACACTGGTGGCCTAGCAACGAATGTCCCTTTGAGGTTAACCCGTCACCCATTTCTTCAAGACCTTGTTAGGGTTCCTTGAAGCCTGCTCTGATACCAATTGAAAACTACTAGAGGGGGGGTGAATAGAGTTTTAAATATAATTTGAACAATTACTGAAACTAAAACAACCAACCACAAAATATTGGACAAGGGGACAAGGATTTAGAGTGGTTCCAACTTTAGCAAATACTAAAGTTGTCAGTCCACTACCCGGTTGCTTACCCAACCGGGATTTGGAAAGAATTTAATTTTATTACCTCGCAAGGACTTTACATAAAATTACAATTCTCTCCCTAAACCCTTCAAGCAGCCTTCACCTAGAAGTAATCGCCCAACCGTGAAGCAGCCTTCACCTAGAAGTAATTGCACCACCTTGAAGCAGCCTTCCTCCTGAAGTAGCTTCCCGTTGCAATAGCCTTCTTGAAGTAGCTTCCCGTACGATAGCCTTCTTGAAGTATCTTGAAGTCCACTTTCTCCTCCGAGAAGAACCTTCTCCAATCAGCAGCCTCCAACCCTAGGAGTAGCAAGGAGAATACAAAGGATAAAAGGAACAAGAAGGAAAATAGAAGTTACAACTTATCCTTTGAAGCACAAGGCTTGATTTGCCTATATCAAGCGTATCGATCTCCTAACCAATGAGTGTAGAAGTGTAAGTGCTGTGGTAAGGAGATGCTAGCCTATAGGACACGAAATGGGAGCAATGGGAATGAATAGCAAATGTAGGAATTGCTCTATTGCTCAAAACAGTATTGCCAATGTGTATTCAAGCTCAAGTATAGCACAAGTGTAGCTTTTGTATTTTTAGGTGTCCTAAGGCATGTCCTATTTATAGGAATGGCCTACAAGTGCTTAAGGACGTTCTAGACACTTTCTAGGGGGTTCCTAGTGCTTAACTAGCCGTTAGGTACAAGTTAGGCGCATTAGCAACGGCTAGTTAATTAATTCTGCAGTTGCTGTCAGAGTCCACCTCGGTCGAGGAATGGTCGACCGAGACACTTACTCGGTCGAGGACTTGTCGACCGAGAGGCACTCTGGATCAAGTGTTAGTAACGTTTAGCTCCAACTGCCAACTACCTCTAACGGCTACTTGGGTCATTCTCGGTCGAGGAGTTTGTCGACCGAGAGTGTCTCGGTCGAGGAGTTTGTCGACCGAGATTGACCCTGTTTCAATCTTTTCAATTAAGGCACTAAGTGTGTATATGAGTGTGCATAAGTGACACTATTGAAGGGGATAAACTATCTAAGTGTGGTATTTAGATAGGGAAGATCTAACGCTTGATTTACATGAAATCTCAGTACTTGTACATTATATATTTGTACAAGTTTACAATTGATTACATTTCATGACATTTACAATCATTCAAGCATATAGATTCCCTAGAGCTTTGTCATCCACTTCATTCCTGCAACACTCAAGTAGCATGTTAGATCAACAAGAATGAAATGTATGTCATCATCAAAACAAAGGGATTCATCATAATGTCCAATTTATCCAACAATTGATTCTATTGAAATCTTGTGTAGAATAACTTTGTGATGATCAAAGACTTATGGTGTCTCCATAACAATGAAATGTTATGTAAAGACTAGAAAGTATGATGAATGAATAATTTCTATCTTCCTTTATCTGGGATTTCGGGGATGAAATCCTTGTTAGGGGTTTATAATTTGTAACATCCCTGACCTGGGTTATGCCTTAACCCTGGGAGTTTTGCTTAAGAAACTTAATTAGATCCTTAATTTTATCTTGTGAAAAGTAATTAAGGCCCAAGAGGAACCTATGTTTCAATTTTGGTCATGTTTGAATAATGTTGAAGCAATTTTTGCTTATTTTGGACTAAAGTGCAAATTACCCAAGTTGAAGGGTTAACTTGCAAATGTTACATGATTAAATGTTACTCATGTGTTGAAGCATCATGAGAATGTAGATGATGCAGAGGTATGGCTTGTGAAACCCTGAGTACTAAGAAAGAGTTGTTTAAGCAATCTTTGTGCATTAAAACCTAGTTTTGGTGTAATGTGCAATTTACCCAAAACCTAGGGTTCAATATGCAAAATACCACTTCCAGAGGGTCCCTCATGTTTCTTGGCAGCTTTTAGAGAAAATAAAATTGGAGGGGTGCCTCATTTTAATTACTTTGAAGGAGAGAGAATCTTGGTATTAAAATAATCAAGATTTAAGCATAATTGAAACCTTAATTCAATTTAATGCAAAAATAAATAAAATAATTGAAGGTCATTCAAACAAAAATGAGATGGTTGAATTTTATCAAGTGTGAACACCCTTGTGCCTTTTCAAGGCCACGAAATATCTCAAAGCAAGTGGATAACTCACTTAAATAAAATAAAGAAAAGTAATATCCACTAACTTTAGGATATTAATGTTATAAGGGTAAACGTGCTTAATTTGATTTTCTTTAAATTGTGGATAATTCAAAGGAATAAGAGGCAAGGAGTGTAGACTCGTATCTAAGGAAGATAAGGGGGCAAGTGGCAATGATTTGGAGGAGAAAATTCCTACTTTCTCTCTCCTAAATGAATTTTCAATAAAATTCACATATATGCTCCTTTATCCATAGAATGAAAGGGTAATTTCGAACCCACTTCTTCTCTTTGCTTGCAAAACGACCAAGGAAGCTTTGGAGGATCAGGAGGACGACCCCCAACCTGTTGGTAAGCTTCTTGACCTTCGTTCACCTTGGTTTCATGGTGGAAATCACAAAACAATGCATGATTTCTTCTTATCTCGATCCCATCTTCAATTCTAACCATTCCTTTTCACTCAAAGCTTGAGGACGAGCCTTGGAATAGTGAAAGGAGTTGCATCCACAATTTTTTACGTGATCTTGAATCTTTGAAGCTCAATTGGAGGCAGGTTATATAACTTGAACCACTTTACATTGTTATTCAACTATTAATCTTGCAATTTCATCGAGTCCTTCATCTTCTTGATTAATTGTTGGCTGAAATTGGTAATTCCATGAAATTAGAAGTACTAAGCTCTACAGGGACGAAGGTAGATGATGATGACATCATATTGGACACATTTCCCAAAGAAATTGTATTTCATTCGGTTTCAACAAACTTGTTCATTCGGTTTCAAAAAAAACTGTTTGAAAGCAAACGGTTTCATCAAACCATTTGAAGCTAAACGGTTTCTAACCGTTTGGGAAAGTTGACCAGGATTGGACGTTTGGTAAAGTTGATGCTAATGTTGATGGTTGATTACCTATCAAATTTGACTGATTAATTCTAAAGGGTTCATCAGTTGAAGGTTAATCAATTAGCAAACCCTAATCGGGTTAAGTGCTGAAATTCAATTTGATTGACTTAGATTTTTGGGTATTTGAGCCCAAACGGTCTCAAGACCATTTGGAGGTCACCCAAACGGTCTCAAGACCGTTTGGAAGTCACCTAAGACCGTTTGGAGGTCTACGGTTAAATATGGTTGAGTAATTGAAGGTCTAGAGATACCAAATTGAAATGCAATTAAGTGTTGATTTGATGATCAATCCAATGATCTAATCCCTAATGGAACTTCACAAAATCCAAGGATAGGATGGGGAAAACGGTCTCAAGACCATTTTGAGGTCATCCAAATGACCTCAAGACCGTTTGAGGTCAGATCATATCAAAAATGTGATGATGATTCATTGATTTCAATTGAATCAATTCCACAATGTTGATCATTGATGGTTCCTCGACTTCAAAGCCCTAATTGAAGGTTCTTGAGTAGAAACCATAGATCAATTGAGTATAAAACCCTAATTGATGGTCTAATTCAAGGTTGATTCAATAGTTCAAGTGATGAAGAAATCAAGGATTCAATTGTTAATCGGTTCATCTAATGAGATCATGAATCGTGTAAGTGTTGAAAGGACTTTTTAGTCCATTCGGTTTTGAGAGGGTTTGGACCAAACGGTCTCAATACCGTTTGGGTCCAAATTAACGGTCCCAAACCATTTGGAGACCCAAGCTCATTTGGTTTCAACACATTCCTTGCTTAAACAGTTTCAAGGGCAATATGCCCAAACAGTTTCAAAACGTTTGAACTCTGAAGCCCAAGACCATTTAGGGTCTAAGTAATGAAAACCATTTGAGGTTCAACATGGTTAATCCTTTTGGATACCTGATGTAATTGAAGACTCAATTGGGTAATCCACTTGGACACCTATTGTAATTGAAGATTCAATTGGTCATTTTATTTGGATACCTCATGTAAATAGAGGTCCAATATGATCAAATCTTTTGGAGAATTAAGATGATGATTGATCCATTGATCCAATGATGATTATTAATATTGGGTACAAATGTTTAAACCCTAAAGTACCTAGATGATCAGTACTTTTAGATTATTTAACACTAAAAGGTTATTAAAGTAATGTCTTAGTACACTATGTTAATCATAGTTGTATGTACTTGATTGAAGGGATGATATAACCTAGTCAAGTTGAGAGGATGATTTAGAGGAATTATTACATGATTCTTAATCATGTAGTGATTAGGGTATGATCCTTAGTGAAGAGATCATGAAAATCCTATTTGAGAAAGTTAAATGAACCCTAACACTATTTCAGGGCAATTCTGAGTGAAACCCTAATCTAGGGTAATAGTGAAACCCTAATTGAGGGTGATGACTTGAGTAATCCTAATTTAAGGTTATGAAATGTAAAACCCTAAATTAGATGAATAATAAACCATAATTATGGGTAATTGATTATGAAACCCTAATTGGGATGAATAGTAAACCCTAATTGTGGGTTATTGAATGTGAAACCCTAATCTAGGGTAATGTCGTGAGAAACCCTAAATTAGGATAATGTTATGTGGAACCCTGATGCAATGATGAAATGTGAGACTCAAATCCAGGGTGATGCCATGTAATAATAAATGAAACCCAGTAATGGTATAATGGCCAATACACTAAAGTAGGGTGTGGCTTATATAATCAAGTAAGATGGGAATGTTTCACCCAAGATGGGTGAAATTGATAAACCATATGAATGGTAATGCTGATACTCAAAGGTGTAAGGGTATAAGGGACAATACGATGCCTAGATTATTATATATCTAATTTTATACATTTGTAACAAACCTATCCACCTTACAAACATGAGGACATGAAACTCTTAGGAATGATGTATGCAACACTAAATAATGATGTAGTTAACATCCTAAGAGTTGAAATACCTAAAGTGGTTATTAATGTTTTATTCTATATCAACAATGCCTAACCATTAGATAAGTCCATATCATTAAAGATAGCTGGACAATTCTAATGGGTGACCTATACACTACAGGATGAAGGTGATAGGTTAGTGGATAAAGTATTAAGAGGGAAATACCTTAATACAAGGACAGTTGATTAACTTAAGTAAGTTGGAAGTGATGAGAAAAGTGATACATCAAGACATGATAGATATCACATTTAGCATTTCAAGGTTGATATTCTTTGATGCATCTCAATTCAATATACTTGGATAAGAAACACAAGAAGTGTGTGTTATGTAAATTGTTACAATGAAGATGTAATGAATTCAAATCACTTTGATAAGTGTTGACTAAACATACTATGAGAAAGGGGTTAAGCCAAGATAACGAGTATGCTATAAATATACCATGGTAAGGTTGAGTGAGGAACTCATACCTTGAATTGATAATCATTTATGATATATGATGAGATTAATGATCATGAGTGAATACTTGAGAGGTAAATAGATGCTCCTAGAGGTATGGAGCAATATGTTAGGGTTGGATAATATAATATAAACATGAAACCCTAATTAATATGAAATGGGAAACCCTAACCCTAATTTTTGGGTGAAGGAATGAAAAGCTCTATTTGATGGTAAACCCTAATCATGGTAAGGGAATAATGGTGTTACTATTGTATTGCATGGTGTGATGTGAAATTGTCATGACTGTTATCATGTGTATTAACCATGCAGGTATCATGAGATGATGAACATAGCCAGATTTGAGCTATGATATTTATATAATAAAAATGTTGATTGCCCTTGTGTGCCTTAATGTTATTGTTGCTTAGTAAAAGTTCCAAAATGTGTATGGACTTTATGAGCCATATGAGTAAGTTGTTGCCTAGTGAAAGGTAACAAGACACTTAATGGGCCTTGTGAGCCATGTGAGATATTTGTGTAACAAGTATCATGTATACCTTGGTCTAAGGACCTAGAGGTAATAGTTACCTAACAAGTGGTAATTGTGATTAGTGATGAACTGAGGGTATGAATACCCAGATTTGATAAGTGAGATAATGATGTTGCTGTGAGATGTGAACTTTCGAGTGATGAGATAAGGGATTAAGATCCCAATGTATTATAAGTTTTGGTAAAGCAATTGATAAGAGCTTATATGTTTCTTTGTAGCAATTGTCACAATAATTCCTATTTGAGAACTTGACTGATGCTAAAATAATGTGCTAATGTACTTAATTAATCAAGTGAAATCATATCATGTAGAGCCCTGACCATAGATCCATCAGCGTTAGAAATTGCTGAATGGTGAAACGGGTTGCTCCGCGACATAACCCGAAAGTCGCATATTTTTGAATATGTGGGGGTAATGGGTGAATATATCCTTACACCTCATAGGAATGGCTACGGGCCATATTCTATGAATAGGAATGGTTATAGACCATATCCCAATAAGAGTATGGCTACGGGCCATGACTCCACAATATAATACCAGGCATTGGCTACGGGCCATATCCTGAAGAGAGTATATGCTACGAGCTATAAATCTATAGAGAAGATGTCAATATACCTTGGCAAGCTATTTGTAGTTGACAGATGATGTCTCTACCATATAATCTCGTACTGACCGAGAAAGTTGAGGTCTTGGATTCTGGCTCTTCCATTGACCTTGTATGGTACCGATTTCAACTTTGCAGTGGTTGGTTGAAGTATGAGCGGTATACCTCATCTCCTCAGGGCATAAGTGTGATTGTAAAATGTAATCATCTGTATAGCATGTTTGCTTAAGGATTGAATATGGAAATTACTGACTGATGTTACATTTCTTTTATACATCTCTATTTGATAGATTTCATTTATATCTCTTTGCATTCATTGCAAGTAGATGGATGAATTACAACTCTACCATAGGTAGATGCAATGTTCCCCTTAGGAAAGGAGATTACTTCACTTTGTTCACCCAGTGATATATCTGTTGTTAAATATATATAAAATCCTTTTGCTCAGTTTTATTCTAATAAACTGCAATAATAATGTTTTGGCAGAGAGTTATATCTCTAGCTGGGGCAATTTACAATTGTCTCACCCCCGTGGGATTCAACATTTTTAGGTGGATGCGGACGAGGTAGAGGCAGAAACCCCATAATAAGAGAAGAACAACAATAGCAGCAACTAGGACAGCAGTGAATTCCTCAGGTGGAGATACTGGTTGTCAAGGCTTGTATATGTGTAAATAGAGTCCTATGTGTCGTCTCTATACTCTCAGGTCCTCGGAGTTAGTAATAGTGTTTTTATAATCGATATGAGATTTTGGCATGATGCCTTGAGGATTTTGTTACTTGAGCTTTTGATAAATCAAATGATGTATACATATATTCCTTGAGAAGAAATGGTACAGAGAATGTACTATGTGAACCAGGATGTGAATGTGATATGATGGTACTTGTTGAATGAGTTTTCCGGAGAATGGATCTCCTTGCAAAAAAAATTAATATTTATAGATTTTCAGTAATTCTACTGCTAACGATCGCGTCTGCATTAATCTTAATCAATGTTTGGCAACAGACATTACAATACGCATCATATTTTATATCATGTTCTCAACTTAGACATCATCCTAGTCCTATTCCTAGTGTCCCTATAGACTCAACAAACCTAGAGCTCTGATACTACCAAATGTGACACCCTTTGCCACACAAGAGAGATTACTCAAAACAAAGCGTGGAATTATCACTAATAACCATATTAACACAAAACAATGTAAATTAAAATTGATCTCATAATAGAAATTCAAGCTAAACAACTCACAATTGAAGCCATAAACTTGTACTACTTGTATTTCATTCATAGCAGAAGTATTAAACCTCATGGTTCACTAGCTAACTAGCCACAATTTGTTACATATGATCACCTGTTCACATATACAAAACATGTCTGTACCACTACGGCATACAGCCAAAAACTCAAACTGATGTACAACATTTGCAAAACATTCCCAAAGACCTAAGTGTACAGGGACAACACATAGGACTCTATTACTAGATACTAATTGCATATTCATGATCAAACAGCTACAACTCTCTATATTATTAGTTTCATCCCCACAATCTCTATCTCAACGTGCATGTCCACCTAAAAAAAAGTGGATCCCACAGGGTGAGACCAAAGTCCCAATGAGAGATATAACTCTCTACGGACATCAATTATAAGAACAGATAAGCTAAACAGTGGATTATACTATTAACAGATAAGCAGATTTTGTTAACTAACATACGCAAGGCAACTAACACTAACTTGAGCAATTTAGGCATCTACATTAAATAATAGAGCATGTTATTCTTTAAGAGGGAATATTAAGAACACTTATAACTGTTGTATAATAAATAGTATAAGAAACATGGTAAAAGGGTCAACCAATGTGGAGCGTATTTGACCCTAAGCAATTATACTGCACGATTTTAGTATATCTTTTAGCAATTTTCCCTGAGGAATTGAGGCGTACCACTCAAATCCAACTGACCATTGTTAAGTAAAAATCAGTACCATACAAGATCAATGGAAGAGTCAGACTCCATGATCATCACCAGCACCACTCGGCCAGTTCGAATCTGCAACAGTGACATATAGTGAAACTCCAAAGACAACAACTTATAGTAAAATCTATAGTCCTATAAAGACAACAACTCATAATCAAAGCTATGGTTCTATAAAACAACTAGCCTGCCTTGGTACATGGCACAACACTAGAAAACAAGCTCACACATGATCATTCTATAATGAAACATTATACCACTATTTCAACAATTTAAGGATATATGGAGATACCTCCACTAATACCCCACATATTCAACAATATGTGCTTCAAGTTTCACGTAGGAGTTACTCATTTCACCATCCAGCTAGATACTAATGCTAAATATGGATCTATGGTACAAGGGACTACATGGTTATGGTTTCACTTGATTATCATATCCAATTGAGTATCTTTTAGCATCAATCAAGTTATAACATATAAATCCTAAATTTCTTCTACAAAGATAAGGGCATAACACAACTCCAGAAGATATGAAACATACAAAGTATGAACTTGTCACACTATCACTTGACATCACTGTCACACTGTCTTATTCAAGGCTATCAGCATCATCACACGTTATCACTACCAAATATGTCTCACACTGCCACATCGTATGGAATATCAATCCCTTTTTATAATACTGAAGAATATCACCTCACATTAGGCATTAAGCCTTCACTAGGTCATAAAACCAATAACATTATTCATGTAACTCATTATTGTCTCATCTTGCCTCATCAAGCATATAAGCATCACATGTATCATATCACATATACACCAGAGCAATCATTAGCTATGACATCCAAGTTGACCTTCATGGTTAGGATGTACACAAATAGGAGAGAGAATCATCGTAATATGCTACCTTAAAAAAAATCAACATAATATGATATTCACTTTAACAATGTAAGCATGATACTTGGTTTACTTATAAGATTAGATATGTACAAGTAGGAGAGATAAAGGATAATCAAATTTATTCATCTTTTCATGTGCAACAAGTATAACACATTCTAAGATTTGGGTTAGGGTTTACAAATTTTAATCGATTAGGATTTCACATCACAATTATAACACCAAACTCTATTTACACCATCTCCTACTTTCTTAGGACTAATTTAGGGTTCAGCATCATTAGTTGAACATGATCAGATCATTATATTTACAACCCTAAGTATCACCATCATATACATATGCATGTGTACCAACTTATCATGTCATGCATGTGTTACGACCATGTAACATAGTAGGTGTCTGGACCACCTTCAAGGCAGGTGTTATGACCATAACAACCATGTGTCTATACCACCATTCAAAATGGTGTCTTGACCAAAAAAACCATGTTCCTCAACCACCATTCAATATGGTGTCTCGACCATCCAATGGTTAGGGATTCAACCAGCAACAAAAGCTCATGTCACGACCATGACCAAACAAACTCAAAGGAGTCTCGACCAAAACACAGCTAATAGTCATGACCCAAACACCATGAGTTCATATGTCTCGACCAAAACTCTAAACAATATGTCTCGACCTCATCATGTCAAGGTATCTCAACCTACAACTATATATAGGTGTCTTGACCCAAACTAAGACATAGGTGTCTCGACCTCAACTCCAAGGGTGACACTATGTGTCGATCGAAACCAAGACTAACAGTTAGTATACCAAGTTCCACAAAGCTCAAAACTCATGGGTTCATGATCAACAAACCCTAGAACAACCACCACAAAGATTATCAAGCCAAACCACTTGGGAAAGAGAAAGTTGAACTTCAATGTGTATGATAAATCATGCATAACTCTATGGACAACATAATGACCAAAATTGAACACATGGTAATCAAACCAAATCTTATGATGCATATAGAATCACCCTCTCAAGAATAGTTTAGAAACTGAATACATGGATTTAGGGTTTAAGAAAGAGTGTAATCTACATGAGAATACTACAAAGTCTTAAACCCTAAAATCTTAAGAACCTCATTACCATATTAACATCATGATAACAAAACCCAAGTATTGTAATACTTGTATAATCAACACTTCTACCCTTGCTTAACAAATCATGGGTGTCGACTATAAACAAAACATATATTTCGACCAAGACTGAAACAAAGGATGTTGTGACCACCAAGGTCAAACTACCATAAGAACAAATCTCTACCCTCAAAATAGGGATGTACCATGATCAAAGTAGTAGGTTATCCTCAATGAAAACTCATCAAAATCAAAGGAGATGACTATCTACAAAGATGATCTCCAAAATCCTTTAAACATTTATGATAGAGTCTCCATAAAAGAACCTTATTAAGAGAAGTATTTATTTATGTTCAACAGATGCTAAACAGTACCCAAGTCCATGTTACACTAGGGTATCTGAACCCCATAGATGTGGATAGAAATCATAGATTAGTAACAAGAAAAACTATACATCTATTATTCATCTCAACATCAGGTATAATATAATTAGGGTTTAAGATTAAAAGCAAATTTCCGAGAACTATCATCACGTTCAAACCCTAAATCATGATAATGCTTTTTAGCATGTTAAGAGTGCATTTCAGGGATAGAAATATAAACAAATGAGTATGATTATAATGACAAAATAGAAGAGGGGAAAGTTATATAACCTACATTACAAGGAGATCCAAGCTCCAAGATCAAAAACTTCAAGAGAGAAGAAGGTACTCCAACTTGATGAGCACTTCAGCCACAAGATCACCTCACAAAAGAAGAACACCATGGTCAAGAGATAGCTCAAGAAAGAGGGCAAGAAACCCTTGTTTGAACGAAAGAAGAAAGGGGAAAGAGAATGAATCATCCTTTCACTTGGGTTCACCATGTCAAAACATAGTCTACAACCCCTTATGATGAGGAGTTCCTCTCAAACGACCACCATGGATGGTCCACAGTCCATGACCAAGGAAGAAGAAGAATACGATGGAGATTTCAGAAGAGGGAAAACGTGATTAGGGTTTAGGGTCACTTACCAAGAAAAATATACAAGAATCACCACCATAAGAGTTGATCTAGCACAAATCCTTCCTTAAGAAAGGTTGATCGGCCACCATAGATTTAGGATCAAATCTTTTGTGCTCCCAAATATCCAAGTTCAATTATAATGGAGAGGAGAGAGAGTAGGGCCAAAGAAGTTGCTCATAAGTAAAGAGAAGGGGTTATATACCCAAAGGAGGAGGGAAGTAGGGTATATGTGAGGTGTCAACATATTAGAACACCAAAGGGACACTTGTCCTCAAAGGAAACCAGCATGCAACCACTATATTTATGCATGCATCCTATGGTGATACAACAATTGTTGGGTCTTGACCTCTTTAGGTCCCCAACACATTGGTTTTAGTTGAGACACATCAAGGGGTCGAAACAAGCATCATTACACATGTCTTTGTTGAGGCAAAAGGTTCACCAACACACTAGGTCATGACACCTCACAAGAAGAAAATTTCCTCAACCCAAAACTCATCCAAGACCGTCAAGGTCGAGACAACAACATCAAGGGAGGGTGTCTCGATTGAGACACTCCCAAAACACACCATAAGGTCAAGACAAGGGGATATACTCAAGCAACACTACAAGGTCGACACCAACAAAACCCTAGAAACCCTAGCATTACCACATGATGCCACCTCATCAACCAAGGTCCCACAAGGCACCCCATAGAATCATTCTCTCTCTTATGATGATAAAGCACTAAGGGAACATTAAACATGTGACAAATTGTAAGATACCCATAAACATGGGTAAATTGCAACTTGGTCCAAAATAAGCAAGCATAGCTCAATCAACATTCAAACAAGACCAAACTTAAAACATTAGCATGTCACATGATAACAAAACACCTCAAAGGATCAGAGAAAGGCTCTAAGAATCTTATTTCACAAGGTAAGCACAAAATAGAATTAAGCTGGGTCAAGGGCCTTTCACTTCTTATGGAGAAAGACACCTAAGATAGTCGCTTTATTACTATCAATTTTTAGATGATATCGTCTAACCCTATCCAAAGTAAGATAGAGAATTTTGTTCAACTTTTAGAGTTAGATATACTTTCTAGTACCATTGCAAGGAAAAAGTAAAGATGATGGACCTGATGTTCCTTAGGAAAATGTCCCAAGTAAATTATTTAAAAGAGGATTGAAAGGTGGGGGAGTTAGTGGTCGATCAAGATTAAGGTATCCCATATTGGGCCAGTGAGTGTACTTAATAAATCACTTTTTCTCCCAAGGGCATCCTCGTCCAATGGGGTTCCCAAAATGAATCCCTTAGAAACATCCAAAACACTCTAGTTTCCTCCTAGTTTGAGGAGTTTCCCCTGGGGATTTTTCCCCTTGGAAATGAAGAACAATAAAAAAAGAGGGAGCATCAACTTGACATCTCCCTATTGATCATGATAATGGGTAAAGGTTGTGGTCCACTTTTAGGTCATAGTCTGGGACCATAGATGTAGGCATGAAGAGCATAAGTTGGTCTAGTTTAAGGTCATAGTCTAGGACTGTAAATGTGAACATGGAAGGAGTTGGGTGTCTAGTTTTAGGTCAAAGTACAGGACACTGGTGGTGGGTGGACCCGACATTAACAAGTGATATCTCAATAAACTTTCAAGAACTGTATCACTTCAAGGGGTTTCAATGGTAGGACACCTTTTAAATTAAAAGTGCTTATTCTTTCAAGACGATTTAGCATGTTCTTTTTTTTTGAAAAAAGAACTCAATTTGAAAAGTTATCTCATCTTTTAAATGATCTTCGAATTTGAAAAGATGATTTATCTTTTAAAGATGGTTTGATTAGAAAAGTTTGTTAATATTTTGAAAGATTGTTTGGATTTGAAAAAAAAAATGATATTTTTTATGAATTTTGAAAGGATTGTTAATCTTTTATAAGATAGTTGGTTTTTGAAAGGATTTTTAATCTAGCAAAAAGATTGTTTGGTCTTATAATATTAATGTTCTTTAGAAAGTTTGTTTGATCATGAAAGATTGTTAATCTTTAAAAAAGATTATATTGTTTTGAAAAGATTGTTAATCTTTGAAAACATTGCTTGGTTTTGAAAAGATTGTTAATCTTTTAAAAGTTTGTTTTGTTTTGAAAATATTGTTAATCTTTAATAAGGATTGTACAATTTTAAAAATGCTTGTTTTTCTATAAAAAAATTTGGTTTTGAAGATATTGTTAATCTTTCAGAAAGTTTGTTTGGAATTGAACATATTGTTAATCTTATAAAGATCGTTTCTATATGAAAAGATTGTTAATCTTTAAAAGGATTGTTTGGATTTGTAAATATTTTTAATCTTTAAAAATATTTTTTGATTTCCACACAAAAGGGGTTAGGAATAATCATGAACTTCTCCACAACCAAAGCAAGATATATGCATAGGAAGTAAATGACCCTCCCCTTTTAGCCCATGAGTTTTTAACTACATCACATCCTCACTCAAATATGACATGCATAGGAGGGGTTGGTCCTTATCATATCTATGGATATGTGGCACTCATTGAGGGGGTAACCTGGGTTTAGAGGATGTGATAATGCACCTAATATACCTTGTGGCTAAAATGGGCATAATCATCCTGAGTGTTAGAAAAGTGGGGTATTTTTAAGGCCTTTGGAGGTCCAACTTAACATTGCATTGGTACCTTTAGTAACACCCAAAATCAATTCCATAGATTGAATGTGAGGTTGGAACATGTTCTGTGACTGATAGGTTTGTAGTAGTGTAGAATGCAAGTGCAAAATTTTACATTTTTTGATGCAAGCCCATAAAGCATGAAAGCAAGTCATATGTAGAAAAGAAATAATATTTCTCAAGAAAGACCAGATCTTATTTTTGACCCACGTATGCTATTTGTCCTTTCCTTACTTTTTCATTTGTTTTATTTATATATTTTTATCAAAAAAGTAAATAAAAAAATATAACACAAAGGAAGTGAACATGAAAACCTGAACAGGGCAACATGCCCAAACCCCTAAATTCGTAGGAAAAAGAAAGGTGAAACATGGAAACCCTTCAAAAGGGAAATTTCCAGAACTTATTGGGAATTGAAGGGTAGGGGGGCTAGTGGATCACCTCGATCTACAAGCCAGAGGCTAGTGGATTAGAGGGTTGCATTACGTAGTACTCAAACCAATCATATAGAAAAAATGAAAAAAGTAGAAAAATAGTTGTAGTAGAAAAAATAAAGAAAAAAGACTAAGCGGTCCTAAAAATGTTTAATCCTCACAATAAGAAAATAGGGATTCAATTTAGATCATCTTGGAGATTCCCAGTGGATTTCCAGTCTGTCACACCCTTCCCAAGAAAAAAGATACAATGTGATTCCTATCCTTTTAGTAGTGAAACTTTGTTTGGTACTCACATGGAAAATAGAGATAGGTGTTTGGAGTCAATACCGCGTATTATGTGAAAATTGAGGAAAAACATACTAAGTGTTGAAATAATATTGGAAAGTTGAATATTCATCTGAGTTAAATGAATAATAAAAAGGAACGAAAAAACCCAGCGAGATCAAGTTCATCAATCTTGTTACAAGTAGGGAAGAACTAGCACCCCTTCTCACCTAATAAATCAATATCAATCCACTTTTAGGCCATTGCAAAGAAAATAAAAAGTTCAGTATGCAATAAATGGAAAACTAGGCAATTGTATTAAAAAATATTTTGTATGGCCAGACTTTTAGGGTTGAAGATGTCCACGTCCTTCCCATCATTTCCCTAAAAGTACTATTTTTAAGGTAAATTGGGTTCCTAACCACCTCAAGACCTCCCATGTAGAGATTCCTCAGGGGTGATTTGGATCAATGTGTAGAATTAGAGGATGATTACCAAGCATGGACTAAGAATAAGATTTGATTTCAAATAAATATAAGAAAATGAATAAGAATAACAGAACCAGAGTAGTATAATAGAGCAGTTATGGTAGAATAACACTTTACATTACAAGTTTAACAAACAAATGATGCTAATAGGACATGAGGTGTCAGATTAAGGATCATGTGATCACAATTAATGTGGAATTAAAAGAGAGAGATAGTTTGATCCTCTGTCTTCAGGAGGTTTGAAAGGGGCCTGAAATACAATGATAAGGGTATATATAGGTGGATATTAGGGTTCGGGATTCTAGACAGAACCTTGTGGAAGTGGCGATAGATCACCCTGATGCACCATATTTATGGGTCACACAAATCTTGTCGATCCACCATGTATCACGTGTCGATGGATCAAATTTGTCAAATGTCTTGGTTGGATGAAACTTGGTGTCTTGATAGTTCAGCAATTTTAGGAATGTTATGTAGAAAATCAAAGAAAACTATAGAGAGAGATAATTCAAGTTTGTTCCTCAGATTTATCAAGGGATAAACATAATATCTATGGATAAAAAGGAATATTTTATTTAGGATAATTCTATTGGTCAATTTAGAAAAAATCTTGTAAAAAGTAGAATTAGAGAGAAAATTACACTTTTGGTCCAAAAAGAAGGTTTCTTTACATAAAGCTTCGAACTGGGTAAAAGTGGGTGAAATGGGTGTATTAAATGCAAAAAAATGTAAATATATGAGAATAATGATAAATGTGGAACAAGTGTGGAATGTGGAATGGACTCCATTATCCAGAGAATTAGCATTAATCGTGAGCTTCTCCTGAGTGAGAAGAAATGGGGTGTCAACAACTGGCCTATCCACTCTCTTCCTTTCCTAATTAATATTGCTTTCACACATTCCCTTTGATTTGCATAAACATTTCTAGGGTGTTGTTTGTCCATGTTTTACTTCCACTTCCTTGATAGGTAGGGCTTGTGTAT
Source organism: Alisma plantago-aquatica (assembly GCA_963693085.1). NCBI lineage: Eukaryota > Viridiplantae > Streptophyta > Magnoliopsida > Alismatales > Alismataceae > Alisma > Alisma plantago-aquatica. Next base: position 511,753,579 of record OY856413.1, on the reverse strand, counting down.
GTAGAAAATTAGAGGCCGTATTCATCAATTTTTATAATATACCTTCAAAAATATTGAGCTCATTGTGTTACACCAGTTGCTTGTCCATGTACTAATTGTCACATGGCTAATGGTCCTTGTCCCTCGAGATGAAGTTATGATGTCTTTACCACCATGGATTGTGTGAGCTTGAATATTGGTTGTGCCTTTTGATTTTTCCTATGTAAGTTATATGTTTCCATAATGCAATCTACAACTGAATGTGGACCATGACAAAAAGCACACCTCATAGTTGGTTGCAATTGATAACACTCATTGCCTTAAATTGATTGGTGATGCTATAAATCTTAGCATTGAGAGTTGAAATTGTCTCAACATTATGGATGTTCTTTCCCTTTCTCTCTACACCTCTCATCATTTGGTTCATAAACATTATTATGAACAACTTCCTTCCCTCACTCACCATTTTCATCAAGAAATTGCCTCTGACATCTACATCAATGATGGTTGTGTTATCATGGAGTAGACCTCTATAGAAGGAGCATATTTGTGTCCATTTAGGCAAGTTTTGGAGTGGGAATGTTACGACCCCATCTTCCGATAACCCCCAATTAAGGGAGATCGCAAGGTTGAAGCCGCACCCATGAAATTCCGGATCAAAGGTTCGACATATAACCAATAACAATTATTAAATTCTAACATACTATACTGAAAATGGTAATAAAATTTTTCTTTATCATACCTTTGAAAAGTTGGAAGTACTAGACTTCTAACCACAGAAGAACTACTCTAACTAACTCCTCCTTGTTCTTTAGTTCTTGAATTCACAATGTGTCACTTTACTGTTTTGTGCTTTGAAATATGTACCTAAAACGCCGACAAACAAAACAACGGTCAGTCGGTATGTGGAGGATCCAATAATCAAGAAATTATGCTAACAACATAATCAAGCAATTAATCTTTTTAACAATCAAGATTACATTTTAATATAACATCCGCGATCCACAAGTTCCATAACCTCTGTGCTGTCCCTGCAGTGGACCTGTATACCAAACTACAACCCCTCATGATCCACCAAAATGGTAAACCAGTTTCTAGGATTGAGTTACATGGTAAACCGAAGAGTCTCATGAACGCACAAGGCAATCCAGTTTCTAACTCTCGGTATGCTGAAGAGTCTCATGAACGCACAAGGCAATCCAGTTTCTGACTCACGGCAATCCTAGACCTTTCTCTAGGTATTACCCCCTTTTCAGCCTTTTTTTAAAACACCAGAGGTGAACAAGGATCTAGCCAGTTATATGCATACTTATGATGATAATCATAGTCACTTTATAGTTGCATGAAATAAATAAACACTCAACAGTTATTTCAAGCAACCGGTAAATCATTCGGGAATCGCCGGGAAACTAAAGCGATTATTCATAAGCGTAACCACATACCTTTCAATTGCACTTTTCAAGATAGAAAGAGAAACCCAATCAACAAGCAAAACCTGAAATAAAAGGACAGTTTCCTTTTATTAATATGTATCCACTTCCATTAATCCAATTAGGATTCCAATTCCATAATTAGGGTTTCTTTTAGAAATTAGAGTTTTTCTTCTTCTTTCATCAATACCCTTCTTGATTTATTACTTTTCATAAAACTCCTAATTTCTCATTGAATTTCCTTTATTAAACAACTGGTTTCCTTATTTCATAAAAATATGGCTTTCATCTCTCTTTAACTCAAATTAGGGTTTCCATGCAAATTATCCTTCTTTTAAACATTATAATTCCAAGTTAAACATTTTTGCATTCAAATAGCAAATTAAACTACCATTAACCTTCTCAGAGTCAAACTTACCGATTTGACTTGTTAAATTACTTAATTACCCTCTCAATCATGTAATTAGGGTTTCTCATTCAATTTTAATAAACTTTATTAGCCAAATAAAGTACTTTTTGCAAAACTAGTGGAATTAGGTTCTGGAACTATTTTTATTGTGTTCCTTGCGTTTTTCTATGCAACTTTCATATATTAAGTTTTCTCATATGAGTTTCCTATCAATTTCTATTAATTTCACAAGGAAAATTAGTTTTTCTGAATATTCGTTACAGATAGGAATTTACCCAAAATTTTCTGATCGTTGGATTGATGCGCCCGTGGTCCGCTTCAAGATCCGACGCTCCTCGCTGCGCGTCCCCTTTCACTTACGCGCCTCACGCTCAGATCGTTCGATCTCGATCCAAGGGTTCGGCCCAAAAACTGACCCGATCGTTAGATTGCAATCCGACGATCGTTACTTAACGGCGATCAACTCCAGCCTGTTCCTTGCTCGTACCGTTGGATCGGAAGTTAGACCACCGTGGTCTAAGATCAGACGATCGATAGGTCGTCTCCTACCTTGGTCACAGAGACTCGCGCAGTCAACCTGGTGGTTGACTCTGAGCTGTCGACCACCAACGCTAGCGCTATTAGGCCTGGGAGCGTCGCCTCCCGATGTCGAACCCAAGTGAGACTTCAATTGGGATTCAAAGCACGCCGTGACCCCTCCCTAGTCGCCGGACCTCCGGCGAGGATCGCTCCAGCAACAGGGGTGTAGGTCAGGTTATAAAAACCAATTGAGGACGGGAATATAATCGTCCTGCTCTCCCGCAGCTGTTGGTTACAAGATTGCGGATGCTGGTCCTCCCAAATACCTCCTCCTATATATAGGATCAAGCAGCTCTTGCGAAATTGGGAACTTTCCCAATTCGAGATGAAACCCTGACAAACCAGGGATGTCTCGAAACGACTTCGTCTCCCGAAGCTAACAGGATTGTTAGAATAAGCCTATAGGCTCTAGATTCCAAGAAAAACGAAGAGGAATAATCCTCTGTTGCCCGCACAGTCCTAGTTCCAGTAGAACTAAGACGATGACCGTGTATCGTTGGATTAAGATCCAACGTCCCAGGTTGATCGCGTTCAACTAAATAGGAAATTTATTTCTTAAATTATCCAATAAAGCCAATTTTCAAGGGAAACTTAGAAATTAAATAACTCCCAATTGGCTACTCCTATTTTTACCAAATTTTGAGGGAAGATTCCTCATATGTTTCTCTTCCTTCCTACAAAATTTGGAGGGATTTACTCAAGGATTCGACTCCTTTTCTTGTAATGCAAGTTATCATTATATTAATCACTTTTTCCCTCTTTTCCTTAATCCTATTATTATTATTTATTGATTTTGAGTTCCTTGAACTCCAAGATATCCAAAATATCGAATTCTTATCTTTAGGGAAATATTCCACATCCTTTATCTTATTTTATGGGATTCTTTATGTATTTCTTTGTTAATGTCAATTTGGGCTTCAAATAAAGCAAGGCCCAATAAGAACCATGCAACCAAACATCTATGAAATACATTTCAATCATTCATGGAATCCATTCCAAACCACATCACATCAATCAAGCAAATTCATTTATCCTTAAATGATATTTACAAAAATCATTACATAGCTTGGAAAATTGAGGTTATAACATCCTTCCCCTCTTATAGGAATTTTGTCCTCAAAATTCAAACACGCAAACAAACAAACAGTTCAGGATAAGACTTTTTCCATGCCCATCATTGGCCCCTATGTGGCTTTACCGTACCCATGGCGCTTCCAAAGAACCTTTACCATCACATATCCTTTTCCTTGAGTCCTTTCATCCCGGAGTCTATAAACTACACAGGTGACTCAGGCCATGTCAGCCTCCCTTGGGGCTCACTCGGTTCATTGCTCAGCACATGGTCGGGTACCTCACATAGTGCTCCAAATTGAACACATGGAAAACACCTCACATAACTTTATCCTGAGGGTAAGGTCAAAACCTAACCATCTCCACCTATCCATCTCTAATGGTCCCATATATCGGGGACTCAGCTTTCTTAGCTGCAGCTCAGAGGGGTCAGATTTTCATGTCACATTTTCTCCCACAGTAACTTGTAAGTCAGTCTACTTTGCATCTGCTCACGACTCTCATTGTCTCTAGGCTCCTTTCAGCCCTTGCGCAATCAAAGTGACTTCATCTACACGTACTGGGGTCCCTTTTCTAACCATCATGTGGTCCTTTTCTAACCATCATGTGGTCCTTTCACCAACATCACCTTACTGAAGTGGTGACCGACACAACCTCCCTTACAGAGCTTCATATAGAACCCGATACTGGCTATGGTGGTCATTGTCACATCTTTCATAGGACAAAATTGTCTCTAGATATCACCCTGAACGAGCATACATGTCCTCATCAGACCCTATAGTCTGGATCATACTAACCATAGTTAGGGGTGATAACTATACTAACATTGAGTTCTTCATGTACCTACTTCCACTTTATGGAAGTGAACCTTTAGGTCAAACTCAAGAACCTTCGAACTCGCTTCACAGTGTAGTTGAACCATCTCTCTCATGGGTAGTTCAACAAAACTCTTTCTTTCTCATGTCCTTTGGGTAAGGCGACCTACCATAACCCATATTGCATCTCGACCTTCCTCGGTCCAGGGAAGACCTATCTCGACATCCATAGTGTTGATCTCTCATTCCCTCCCAGGGATTCTTTTGTCCTCCATATTGATACACGGGGTTACTGGGGTTCGTCCTTTACCTCCTGGCTTGCATGGCCATAAACCACATGCAACCTCATCTTAAGCATCCAAAGTGCTATCTCCATTTCCATGGTGTATCATGATTCCCTGTATGTCATGATTCTTCAAGATCGATTCCTCTGAAACCCTAAACCACTCTAGTCAAGGTTTCATCACCTTCTTTTTCAAAGAAGTGCATCTGAGGTTTTACCACCATCCTTTTATTGCATCAAGGAGTAGACTGGCTAATCAAACAACCCATAACTTTTCAACACATCTTATCACATTTGAGTGTTATCCAAACACCTCTCCTTTTCAAACTTAGGGTTAGCCAAACAACCTCTTCTAGCTATAACTCAACCAGAGCATCCATTATCACTTCATATCCTTAGGTGTTAGATAACATCGAAGACATACACTTCTCTTTATTTCACTTATCATTTCACTTCCAACTCTATGTCCATTTTTATTAAGAACACTTCTCTGATTTCATCATCAGGGTGATCAAGCTCAACCTGGTATAACTTGTAAGTTCCACATAATTCATAATAAAGACATCCTCATAAGGTGACTACCTCATTCCTTTAGTGTTTGCAAACCATCCATGTATCATTCACTCTACCAGGGCAGGTTATCCCATTTATCGTGGCAACGTTCCAACCTACATCATCTCTTATCCTTAGTGTATGCCATGCGTAATGTACTATCTCTCACTCCCATAACAAGAGGAAATAAGCATTTGGCTGCAGTCCAAATACAGAGTTCTTCCTGTTCCAAGAGTAGAGATGGTACATCCCACCTTGCCAGTACACCTTTAAATCTATGTTGCAACGTGCCACATATGTCTCTTCATCACGAACATCATGATATCAAACTAATCTTGAACCTTCTGAGGTTTATATCCTTGGTCATCTCCTCTAGGTCTATAGGGTACCGACTCTTTTGGGGTCATCCCTCTTCCCTCGTGCATCAAGAGAGTGCCCTACTCATCTGCCCTTTGGGTCCCATGAGTTCATGAAGGTGATCAATCTCCTAACCCATGGCCCTCAGACAATGATAACTGTTACCTCCCGACCCTATGGTCATGTGCAACTGGGGAATTAGGTAACTCCTACCTTCATCGGTATTATCCCTACCTGACCCTAGGATAAACTTAGGATTCTCCATCATAGTACATGTCCACTTAGAACCTTACCCAAGTCTTCATCATCTCTCTTTCTGCATTCATGGGCTGGCCTTCATCCTTTCATTGGGATCATGGCATCCTGCCTATCTTGGTCAACCCCATACCGGTTACTTCCATGGTAACACATCTACATGCACTTAGACATGACTATCTATGGGTCTACAGGTTCATTCTCATACCATGTACTCTTCACTTAACTTCTCAAGATTCTATGAGACCTCTTTTAAACTAACAAAACTGATATACACCTCACCAAAGGGGTCCCTCTCCCAGGATGGGAGGAAAACTATCCCTTGACCACGAGGTCAGAAAAGCTCTTAGGTCTAGGGTTTACATCCACACGAGCCTACTTAACCCTAGAAAGCCATTAAGGCATGAGAAGATCACTTACTGTACCATGCTAGGTCATACTTGTCCTCTTTCCTCAATGCTGGATCAAGATCATATCTTCCTTTATCCTCGACCTAGCTGTGAGGGGTCATCAAACATACCTTAAACTTAAGGGGGTTTCCCTTTCCTTTATGTATGTGGAGCACCATGCTCAAAACTATTGCAACTTAATTCTCATCATGAGCATTAGGTATACCACTTCCCCTCTTAGGCCTAGGAACCCTAGGTTCACTTTTAGGTGTCCAGCAACACACTCTATTTCTTAACCATGAATCAAGCTTGCCATAACGTGCACTTCCTGTCATCCTTCAACTCGAACAACCCTGTAAGGTTGAGTCCTCCTCAAGGACAATCAACAAGGTACAAGGCCTCAAAACCTGTTACTATACTTCTCCAGGGTTTATGGAACTCTTCATCTTATCATGCCATAGGTACAAAGGTATAAACAAACTCATCCTCTCTCTAGTACTTGGGTGGTCAAAGGTACTCGGTCATCCAACCTCTCATGGATCATATGGCATCCCATGCACATCCATCCAAACACCTGGTCTAACTCATCATTCCATCTCTCTCTATATCCTTCACTTAGGGTTAGGGTTAACGTCATCCTCGTAGGATGAACAAGGTTTCCACTTACACTGGAGATCTCTATCTCCAAGACTAACTTATCCTCCTGACAAGAAGGTCTAGCCTCAGGTCTCTTCTGAGGACATGACAACTTATGTCATATGACCTAAGCATGTATATATCCTTTAATTTGCGCTTAATCAATTAAGCTTATGTCCATGACATCTCATTTACATGCTTTTCATTAATTTGATGGAGGATCCCTTAGATCTTATTAACCTTACCCATACCTCAAGATGGTGAGGAAAAGAGAGAAAACCCTAATCCTTAAGGTCCTTAACAGAATTTTGTGATGAGCAGGGATGAATAAGATGAGAATGTCCTAGAGGTATCTTATTTCGATTCATACCCTAAGACTTTGGCCAGGCGGTCACACGGGTCCGGGAGTCCTCGTATTCCGACTAGCGGTGCGGAGGAAAATCTTGCCAGCCCCCGGTCGTGATCCCTTTCTAGACACCTCCGTCTTTCGGATACTCCTCTAATAACTCCCTTGGGTTCTATGGAGTTTGTAAAATTTAATAATTATTAATGGTTACATGAGGAACCCATGCTCTGATACCAAATGTTACGACCCCATCTTCCGATAACCCCCAATTAAGGGAGATCGCAAGGTTGAAGCCGCACCCATGAAATTCCGGATCAAAGGTTCGACATATAACCAATAACAATTATTAAATTCTAACATACTATACTGAAAATGGTAATAAAATTTTTCTTTATCATACCTTTGAAAAGTTGGAAGTACTAGACTTCTAACCACAGAAGAACTACTCTAACTAACTCCTCCTTGTTCTTTAGTTCTTGAATTCACAATGTGTCACTTTACTGTTTTGTGCTTTGAAATATGTACCTAAAACGCCGACAAACAAAACAACGGTCAGTCGGTATGTGGAGGATCCAATAATCAAGAAATTATGCTAACAACATAATCAAGCAATTAATCTTTTTAACAATCAAGATTACATTTTAATATAACATCCGCGATCCACAAGTTCCATAACCTCTGTGCTGTCCCTGCAGTGGACCTGTATACCAAACTACAACCCCTCATGATCCACCAAAATGGTAAACCAGTTTCTAGGATTGAGTTACATGGTAAACCGAAGAGTCTCATGAACGCACAAGGCAATCCAGTTTCTAACTCTCGGTATGCTGAAGAGTCTCATGAACGCACAAGGCAATCCAGTTTCTGACTCACGGCAATCCTAGACCTTTCTCTAGGTATTACCCCCTTTTCAGCCTTTTTTTAAAACACCAGAGGTGAACAAGGATCTAGCCAGTTATATGCATACTTATGATGATAATCATAGTCACTTTATAGTTGCATGAAATAAATAAACACTCAACAGTTATTTCAAGCAACCGGTAAATCATTCGGGAATCGCCGGGAAACTAAAGCGATTATTCATAAGCGTAACCACATACCTTTCAATTGCACTTTTCAAGATAGAAAGAGAAACCCAATCAACAAGCAAAACCTGAAATAAAAGGACAGTTTCCTTTTATTAATATGTATCCACTTCCATTAATCCAATTAGGATTCCAATTCCATAATTAGGGTTTCTTTTAGAAATTAGAGTTTTTCTTCTTCTTTCATCAATACCCTTCTTGATTTATTACTTTTCATAAAACTCCTAATTTCTCATTGAATTTCCTTTATTAAACAACTGGTTTCCTTATTTCATAAAAATATGGCTTTCATCTCTCTTTAACTCAAATTAGGGTTTCCATGCAAATTATCCTTCTTTTAAACATTATAATTCCAAGTTAAACATTTTTGCATTCAAATAGCAAATTAAACTACCATTAACCTTCTCAGAGTCAAACTTACCGATTTGACTTGTTAAATTACTTAATTACCCTCTCAATCATGTAATTAGGGTTTCTCATTCAATTTTAATAAACTTTATTAGCCAAATAAAGTACTTTTTGCAAAACTAGTGGAATTAGGTTCTGGAACTATTTTTATTGTGTTCCTTGCGTTTTTCTATGCAACTTTCATATATTAAGTTTTCTCATATGAGTTTCCTATCAATTTCTATTAATTTCACAAGGAAAATTAGTTTTTCTGAATATTCGTTAGAGATAGGAATTTACCCAAAATTTTCTGATCGTTGGATTGATGCGCCCGTGGTCCGCTTCAAGATCCGACGCTCCTCGCTGCGCGTCCCCTTTCACTTACGCGCCTCGCGCTCAGATCGTTCGATCTCGATCCAAGGGTTCGGCCCAAAAACTGACCCGATCGTTAGATTGCAATCCGACGATCGTTACTTAACGGCGATCAACTCCAGCTTGTTCCTTGCTCATACCGTTGGATCGGAAGTTAGACCACCGTGGTCTAAGATCAGACGATCGATAGGTCGTCTCCTACCTTGGTCACAGAGACTCGCGCAGTCAACCTGGTGGTTGACTCTGAGCTGTCGACCACCAACGCTAGCGCTATTAGGCCTGGGAGCGTCGCCTCCCGATGTCGAACCCAAGTGAGACTTCAATTGGGATTCAAAGCACGCCGTGACCCCTCCCTAGTCGCCGGACCTCCGGCGAGGATCGCTCCAGCAACAGGGGTGTAGGTCAGGTTATAAAAACCAATTGAGGACGGGAATATAATCGTCCTGCTCTCCCGCAGCTGTTGGTTACAAGATTGCGGATGCTGGTCCTCCCAAATACCTCCTCCTATATATAGGATCAAGCAGCTCTTGTGAAATTGGGAACTTTCCCAATTCGAGATGAAACCCTGACAAACCAGGGATGTCTCGAAACGACTTCGTCTCCCGAAGCTAACAGGATTGTTAGAATAAGCCTATAGGCTCTAGATTCCAAGAAAAACGAAGAGGAATAATCCTCTGTTGCCCGCACAGTCCTAGTTCCAGTAGAACTAAGACGATGACCGTGTATCGTTGGATTAAGATCCAACGTCCCAGGTTGATCGCGTTCAACTAAATAGGAAATTTATTTCTTAAATTATCCAATAAAGCCAATTTTCAAGGGAAACTTAGAAATTAAATAACTCCCAATTGGCTACTCCTATTTTTACCAAATTTTGAGGGAAGATTCCTCATATGTTTCTCTTCCTTCCTACAAAATTTGGAGGGATTTACTCAAGGATTCGACTCCTTTTCTTGTAATGCAAGTTATCATTATATTAATCACTTTTTCCCTCTTTTCCTTAATCCTATTATTATTATTTATTGATTTTGAGTTCCTTGAACTCCAAGATATCCAAAATATCGAATTCTTATCTTTAGGGAAATATTCCACATCCTTTATCTTATTTTATGGGATTCTTTATGTATTTCTTTGTTAATGTCAATTTGGGCTTCAAATAAAGCAAGGCCCAATAAGAACCATGCAACCAAACATCTATGAAATACATTTCAATCATTCATGGAATCCATTCCAAACCACATCACATCAATCAAGCAAATTCATTTATCCTTAAATGATATTTACAAAAATCATTACATAGCTTGGAAAATTGAGGTTATAACAGGGAACCTACAAAAAGTTCTTTATATGTTTTCCAATCTTAGGCTAGTGTCTCACTATCTTGTTGCTAAACAATGAAAATGCTCTATAGACGATCATTTGTTTTTCCTAGAGTAAAAAATTCTACGAGAAGGCTATTAACAAAGCATTCCATGTGAATGGATTCTTTCATCATTCCTTACACCCATAGATTTGTTTTCCCTCTCAACATGAATGGAAATAGTTGGAGTCACAATCCACCCTCATTCATCTCATTGATCTTGATTGTATATCACTAAGTTCACAAAGGTTCTCATTATGAAGATTTTGATTTTCATGTATAAACCCCAAAAATTGGTTTTATTATATCAAGGTGATTAGACCCTGGTCTAATATAAAATTTATAACATCCATAGTTGGCATCACAATTTCCAAACTACACACCTCAATAAGATTAGGGGACGTGTAATCAACATATGCCTACTCGATGTCACAATTGTTGTTAGAAACAACATCTAATTTGGATTTGTTTTGCTTCTTTCTCCTTGCTCATAGTCACCTAGTGGTTAGCACATCCTTGAGGTTGTCAAGATCTATGTGAAATAGTCCCAACTAGACTGAGAATGAACCACACATGGATCCTATTGAACAAAAATTATAAGAATATACTTCCCAAAGAATCAGTATGAATCATAAGAACTTGACATGTGTAAGAAACTAATTTTACAAAATTATACAAATAAACTAAGATAAATTAATATTTGAATTTGCAAAAGAATTTGGCTCACTGCAAAAGACGCCAAAAATTAATGTTTACTCATGAGAGTGTGCATGCAATTAGTTACAAGATAATCAAAATTACAACTCAAGGCTCACAATAGGACATATCAACAATAGTATAGTTTAAGGTTGTTTTAATAGTATGACAATGTTATTCAACACTTAGTCAATTCAGTAGCCATGCAATTAAAGAAACAAATGATTTGATTTGATTAAATGCATGAAAATCCTAGTCAATTCCATATAGTTGATAGTTAGAGATCTAATTACCATCCACGAAATTTATATCCCTCTTGGGTTTGTGGAATTTTGGGATGTGATGAATGAATATTCATCCTAGTTTTAGTGGTTGTTTTGGCCCGATACATCCAAATCTTTTAGTTTTATTAGTTATATCTTTGTTTAGATCTACTTCGGCTTTCATGCTAATATGAAGGAATTTGGTACTTTTATTGACTTCTCTAACAGGTTCTGAGTCCTATCACTCTGTATCAAGAAGGCCTAGGAGGGGCATACCAATCAACCTTCAAATATCATCAATTATCAAGCATTAACAATCAACCTTCAGTCCATCATCCTGAATGATCGAGCATCCCATCAAAGTTCAAGGTCAATGACTAATTGACCTTTCTTGATGAAGTTCCACCATCAGTCGACAGACGTTGTTCAATAGCCATCGATAGACATCCATTGGTTGGAAGCTAGAGCTTAACATCCAATCAATCAAGTATTCAAGACCATCAACCTTGTTGACCATTTGTCTACCCCATCAACCTCTATCCACTATACTTGGCCACAAAACAATAGATCTCAACCTTTCACATGGGAAAAATTTGGCCACTGACACTCAGGCACAAAGGACTATAAATACTCATCTCACAACCATAGAAAATGGTGGTCGGACTCCACACTACTCTAGGGATATAAGTGTTATAACTCCTAGACATTTCTAGATTGATCAACCTCGTCATATCTAGAGTGATCAACCTCCTAAGTCCAGATCCATTGGTCGTCTAATGCTTCTTGGTTCCATAGACCTCTCTACCTGAAAGAGCCATTAACCTCTAGGTCAACAATTGTGATTGATTGACCCTTTCCTTTAACAACTCAAAAGAGTCTTTGACCTCCCTCTCTAGGGAAATCGACTTCTTCATCGAGTTGTTGTCGATCTGCCTACTTAGGGCTAATATCTAGAAGAGACAGTAGGAAGGAAGTCCACCATCACACACCACAGAGCTATTTCTACCAGTGATATTATTCCTATCATGTTGAGGGATTAGTCCTTTCACTGGGGTGTAGGGACTAGCCCCACTACCCATTTATTGCAATTTCATTCTTATTCCAAGCCTTAGATGAACTCATTTAATTCCTTATATATCATTTAACACATCTTTTGTGGATTAATCACCTGCTTTATGTGATTTATTATACTCTTATACTGTGAGAACTCCAAAGTTTAAGATTTGAATATCAATTGGTTTTGGTTGGTGCTCTAACAGGAACTTCTAATGGGAAGCTCCAGAGTAGCAGATTAATGACCTATAAGCATCGATACATTGATCTTATAGTGATACCACTCATGTATCTTTCTAACGTTGAAATGGGAAACTTGCATAGCTCCAATTATCTCTTTGTACAAGTTTGGATTTGAATAAATGCATAGAGTCAGGTGGTGGTGGTGAAACCTAATTCCACGCAAATGTTTTTTGTCATTTATCTAGATTCAATTTTATTATAGCTTTTACTTTTCCTACATTATCTTACCTTAACCCAATAAAATATATGTTTTAAAATTAGTCTTAGTTCAACTAGATACAAACTATAAGGGTCTTAGAAAAATTGTCCTTTAGGATTTGATCCTTAATTATACTATGATAAGACCTATCTGCTTGTGAGTGGCATTATTGCATGTTTGTTTTTCTAAAGTCTAGGAACTTTATTCCTAGTGTATTGTTAGGACAATACTTTCCGCAAAAGGATTAGGGAAACGTGGCAGTGTCTCCCCATCAACAATCAACAACAATTAAAGAAAAATAGGGAAAATCTTAATATTATATCCATATATTCATAACTTGACCAATAGGTGTAGAAATACACCAAATGTAAAGGAAACTACTCTAGAATCAAAGATGGTATACAAACAAGGTTGTTTACCACGAATCTAACAAGTTCCTTAGAGTTAAAGAAGAAAAATGGAGTGTAATACGGGGTAAATGTGATATGAAAATAGTAGAGGAAGGATCCTCAACATTAGAGCATGACAAGAAGCTTCTAAAGCTTTACAAGAAGGAAATCCATCTCCATGGCATTCTTATTCTTCCTTTCACCCTATTATATAGTGTAACTACCCTCTCATTTTCCTCCCTATCATTTCCCAATGTTGGAGGAGAAAAATCAAAGGTATCCACTAACAATCACTCTCCCGAACTCTATATTTTTCAATAGTTTGATGTGATGTGAAGTCCTTGGGGTGTGGCATGTCATGTCCCTTGATAGTTGTCAAGAATTAGGATCCATAATCATCTAATAAGATGTGTCGAATGGTTTTGTCAAGTGTTTTTATAACATTGCACAATGTGGCATTCGACATACATATCATCCATGTGAGTTTTTTTATCTAGATGCGACTAGAGATGTGTGGCATGTCGTGCTTGAGAGGAACGCATAGTGCATGCTTGAGTCAAAGATGCTAATGGATATTGATGTTGGGAACAAAGTGTAGCCAGGAAGGCACACTTTTTTCTGATGTTGGGAAATCTAAGAGATAACCTAGAGGTGGAAACAATTTGTATTGATTGTTGCACATCATGTGTCGGTATAGAAAGAATGATTTTGGACTTATTGAGTCCCACTTTTAGTGATCAATGCACCATTGGTTCCAAATGAGCCAAGCTTCATAATTTCTACATTAAAATACTTTCAATTAGTCTAAATGACAAGATAACTAATTATTCTATTACACATTTACAAGTGTAGAATTGAAAATAAAGATCAATAGATTCCTGGAATATGGGATTGAAAAGCAATATTAGCTACACTTACCAAAAGTCTACGCTATCTTATATGAATTAAATGAATTTTGGTAGTGCAACTAAGGAGATGGTATGCCACTAATTGCAAGGCATGAAAGCTCTTATACTCTCATGGCCAAGGAGTCTTTTTATGGCATGCAAAAATGACATGTGCATATTAGGAGTCTAGTGTAGCTTGGGTGCATGAAACCAATTGCAATGTCTCACATCTTTAGTGCATTTGGCACTTCCGTAGCATACACTAATGTCATTGTTAGTTTTGCTACCACCTCTCTTATTGGTGTTATTAGCATATGTGCCATTATTTTTGCTTTGAGCTATCATTTCCAGCACGTGTCTATCTTCTCATGGGCTGATGGCATCAATGGAAGATCAAGGGAAAGGGGATAAATATGTGGTGGAGCATAGGGAAGAGCAAGGGACAGGGGCGCATGGGGTGGAGGCAAGGGTAGAGAAAGGTAAAGGAGGTGAATATGTCATGGAGATAATCACATATTTTGGGATGGAGGGCCAAGGGTGGTGATACTTATTGTAGAGCAATTGAAAGAGGTAGAATGGTGGGTTGGGGATTGGGCATGTAACTAAAAGCTTGACATGGATTTTGAAAAAACAAAATACCATGAATTTGTTTTGTAATGTAGGAGAATGACTAGGTTCATGCATGTATTCATCTTATTTGTCCATCCATCAAGAATATATTTTGAAGTTTAATCGCACCCCCTTCTTGTAGTTATATCATCCATAGACAAGAATGTTGCTTTACCAAATAAGTAATTATGTTTTACCTTGAGAATAAAGGATTGGGTTCTCACACCTGTCAATATGTGTATAAACCAAACTATGTTTTTCTTGGTATTACTAATAGATGTAGCTGCATGTTTGTCATGGGACTATTTGTTACCTTAAGTCCGCACTCCTAATTGCTATACAGCCAAAGGCGAGTGGACCTAGGCATCCGTTCCTAGAATGAATCACATCACATATGCATGTATAAAACCATAAACAAGTACAAGGTGAGAGGTAACAAAATATTAAACACGGTGATAAGATATATGTACACATTTCTATATTTAAGAGTAACCCATTGGTGTTTCATTATTTATCTTAGAGTCTTGAGTGCAACAGATCTTCATTTGGAAACTAAAATTTTGATAAACACAAAATATTAATGCTAAAACATTAAGTACACTAAATTTTAAGAGTAGTATAAAAGTTGCTTGGCTAGAAACATCATAAAAAGCAAGAATTATAAACAAGGTGAGAACATTTAACAACATTCTTCTATAAAAAACATGTTTTAGATTTCTTTATCGATTATATCAGCATAGGCCTTTGACCACTTCTCAAAGAAGGGTCTGTGAGAGGCATTTATGCTCCCTATTTCTACATGAGGGACCTCAAGACCAAAGTCAATGAGTTAACCATGTTTCATTCGTGCCTTGTGCCCTTACCATGAGAATTCAGGCAGGTACGCAAGGTTATATAATGGATTTCTATATGTTATGTTCAAGGTTTAGCAACATATTATAGTCAACATGAAAGTAGCATTCGTAGGTAATGGTAGCTCAAACAAGTAATTATCTAACCAAGCATTCATACGAGCATACATACAAACAAGCCAATAACATAGTAGGGTCAAGAGATTAAGTGTACCTTGTGAGTAGAGTACAAGATTAACCATTTTGATTTAGAAGACGATATATATGAAGAATGACTAGATCTTGGAAAATGAGTCCATAAATATCAACAAGATTAGGTCTCAATAATTATTATCATGGTAGTTGTATGTGTCATCTAAGTCTAGATATCATATCTTTTATCATTCATTTCATGGTCTCAACTAGTCATGCATGTTCTCAAGCAAGCTACATCATATAGTATGGGTTCATTAAGGTCTCAGGGTGACACATCACTACCAATTTAGATATCTAATATTAGGGTTTTAAGATCTTAGATAGAGCAATTGTAAGATTTGAATGAGCTTAGTCAACACTAGCATCAACATAGGCATACTAGTCATATTGAGTTATAATCATGCAAGATTGTCATAATTAGAGTGTAGATGGGGTGTAATTGAGTTAGGAATCATTAACATCACTAACATACTGATTTGAAATCATTATATAGAATGGATGATCCTTCAAATAAGACTTGCACAAGATTAGAGATTTAGATATCATCATGCACACTAGATCACATATCAAGCCAAGATTAGGGTATTTATCCACACAAGTGCACAAGAAAGTTCCACAATACATATAGGGATACAAGGCATTTAAGCTTACTAATTTAGTAGTTCACATGATCATCTTAGACATAAAATACCCATATGTGAATTAGTTTTGGGATTCAACATTAATGAATCCATAAAAGGCATTTTCAAGGTCCAAAGTACATCATCAAGTCAAATTAGGATGATAGCATGGACAATCTCAAATATTTTTTAAACATGCATCAAAATTTACTTATGTAGGTCAAGCATGAGGATTAGAAACACATTCAACAAGGTTAACCATTAAAGAAGTAAAATTTAGCCTAAAAGCCCATTCTAGGTTATTCAAGCAACATTAAATCATTTTAGGATACATGGATGTACAAAGTTCAAATTTTGATGTATCAAGAGGTTCAAGGTACTGAGATTAGTCTATCATCACGTTTTGGGGCATAAATGATCAAGATCATTCATTCAAAAGGGATAATAAACATCTCAAAACAACATCAAAAGCATGTTTTAGGGGATATCAGTAGAATACCAAACAAAATTAGAAGTTGAAAGTATTTTTACTGGAAAGATCTCATTCTTTTTATCAAAAAGACATATTAGAAGTCCATATTTAAATAAAGCCTCACCAAGATATGATTTTTTAAAGGAGATACCTTAGACTCATGGAATGAGAACCCTTGGATGAAGATCCAAGGGTCAAAACTAGCGCTTTGCTCATGGATTCGGCTTTGTGGGCCTCCTGATTCACTGCTTCATTAGCCCATTCTAGCAGCTCGAGGTGATCGCCAACCGCCCATCCCTGGTCACCAGCCCCAGTCTGCGATGGGGTGCGGCTGGAACACAGTTGCAAGTCGCCTTTGCTAGTGCACACCGGCCCAAGATGGTTGTCCACCTACGAGAACCTCATGCGGAGTTGAAGAGGGATAGAAATGGGACGCAACGTGGCTAAGAGGAAACTTCCCAAGCTTGAATTCCATGGCGGCAGCCATGGATGAAGGAAGGAGGAGAAGAAAGGAAAGAGGGCATCAGGGCACAAAAAAGAGGGAAAATGGGGGAAAGATTGTGAGTGAAGTTGTATAGAATTTTAGCAAGCTAGTTTCATCAAAAAGAATGGAGAATGGGTGCTATTGGATGTTCTTAAATCTACTACTATAGTAGTATGGACAGATCTTAAAGATGATCATTGGCCGTAGGATTAGGGGCAAAATCTGTGTCTCAAGATCCAAGGGTCCAAGTTTGTTGAAAGACTAAAAAAGAGGATCATTGATGTGTCAAGTGAAACAAAGGGGGGCACTTTGGCTGGGTTGTGCCCCACATTGGACCCAATAAGGGTTAAATTCAATTTAAATCAGATTAAACAAAGGGAATGAGGGGTAATTTGAAAGACCCATAACTTGGGCTATGAGTGTCCAATTGAGTTGATTTTTGAACTATTGGATTCAAAATTTAATTAACTACATCATGAAATATATATATATACATATATATGAAAACAATGAGAGTTCATTAGATGGGTTCAATTTGGATTGCAAGTGATGATACATAATAAGCAAGCCACTTATTTCACAATGTTCCTACCTTTCGTCCAAGTCTTTTACCTAAGGTTGGTCATCCTCTTTCCCATCTCCCTCTAAGAGAGTAGGGTATGACACAAAAACAATTTTTCAAGTAGTATTAGGGTATCACACTGTATATTATGCTTTGTTTGTCATAGCAAGACACCTCATCATGTTTATAAAAATATCTAGGTGAGGCCTTCCTCATCAGGTCCATATGTGACTCAGCTATTGGTAACCAATCCTATACCAAAATCTCATTTAAAAAAATAGGGTGAGGCATGTGCCTCGTGTGGTTCTTCCATTGTCCAAGATAACAAGTCCATCCATCGCTCCTTGGAAAAATCATGGTTGGAATCTACTACAAGATGCATAAGTTTCACATTGTCACAAAGGTCTATATATATGGCCCTAGTTAGATCAATTAAAGTTTGTATTCACTACATGTACTAACATGATGCTAATCACATAGAAATTTAAGTTGTTTCAATCCATGAAAAAAATGATGAAGATGATATAAAATAATATAAGTAGGAAGACTAATTAAAATTGCACCCTTTGTTGTAAATTCAATTGTGGTGGATCATAATTTCCTATCATGAACCAGTACAAACAAGTATAGAGTAACATAAATGAAAGAATTGTTACAATTTCACTCTTTGTTGTCAACACAAATATATCTTAACCTCTTAAAACAATATCCAAGAGTATCAAAACTTATTTGTTAAGAACCTTATGTGTCTCTTAAACCTCTATTATCACACCACCCTCCTTTCAATGCCCACAAGATAATAGTCAAAGTTTTCATGCCTACCATTAGAGTCAACAACCATCCTCTTCTATTGTATTCAACCGCTTCTCCTCTACCAACATAAAAATGATATACATCTCCCAATTTGAACCTGCTTCTCGAGACTTGACAAATCCCAGTTTGATAAGCAAGAAATACTTATTATTCATGAGTTCCCCAAAATGATTCTCAAGGACACAAAACATATAAGAAGACCTTTCTTTACTTTACACAGAGACCAATAGTACCCCCCATGGAGAGCACATTCCCTCCACATTCTCCACTATGGTTATTTTTTCTCCTCCAACAAATGCTAGGGTTTGTTTCCAATTCAAGTTACATGGTGACTATTTCCCCACTAATTGGCGCAAGATCCTCGGCAAAGGATACAAGATCCTCCTTTTTTAGAAGCTTCTTTGTCTATCCTAGATGGTGGACACTAATGAGAAATTCTCAAATGACCACTGAGGACTTCTCATTCATACCCCAACAGTAGCTCCTTCTTCACTCCCCGTTGGAAACAAGCTCCGCTCTTGGGTGGTGATAGTGCATTTTCCATTCTGTCATGGTAGCATTATGCTCTAACTTCCCTCCATCCTCTCTTTTCCAACAATGACATCAAGGAGGATAGGCCTTGTGTCCTTGTTTTGGTATAATACTTATTTTTTGAATACTAAACAAAATGAGTATTGCATTTGAGCATGATCGTGAATAAATAAGTTATGTTCCAAAATTGGTACCAGTTTGTACTAATTTGCTATTGCATATTGAGTACTATATTGATATGTTACTATGATTTCTACTATTAGTTACAATACTATGAGTATTGTACTTTTTTGTACTGGTTTGTTAGTGTAATTATTGAGCACAATACTTGATTTTTAGAGTAATTATTGAGTGCTTTACCAATTATTTATTGTAATTATCACTATTAACTTCAAAAGTATGACTATTATACTTCTTGTAATGATTTATTTATCTAATTATTGAGTGTTGTACTTAATTTTTTACTACAGTTGCTTCTATTATCTACGAGGTTATGAGTGTTGTGATCATTTTCTATAGATATTTTACTCTAATAATTGAACGTATGAATGATTCATTACTGTAATTATTGATGTTATTGTAATTTTATGAGCATTGTACAAATTTTTTACTAATTTATTATAATAATTAAAAAGTATTGTGATGATTTATTATTGTATAAGTTGCTTTCAATGACAACGTTTTTAATATTTTGTTGATTTAAACTACTTTGTTAACATAATTATTGAATATTGTACAAAAAAGGATTGGAACATATTTGTATGGAAGTGAAGAATGTACCCTAAATATTTACTAGATTTTATAGAAATAATTATTGTGTTTGAATAGAATAATTATTGCTAAAAATGGGTACTTTGATATTTAGTTAGTACTCTGACAATTAAGTACACTGTTGAAAAAACAAATTTCCTTAAATGAATGTTGAGTACTATACTTAAAAATGAAAATTTAATTAAGTAAAAAACATGGTATTATAACATAAATATTGTGTTTGAATAGAATAAGTATTATTCCAAAAAGGATAGTATTGTACTCGGATGAAAAATGACCATTGAATAAGTATTATTCCAAAAAGAATAGTATTGTACTCGGATGAAAAATGACCATTGTATTCATAAAAAGTACTATGTTTGTCAAAAACAAGTTTTGCTCTAAAATACAATATTATTTTTTTGAAATATAAGCAAAGTACACTCTTTTTTTAAATTATGTTAAATGACATGTTTTGTACAAATGTACCCCTAAATTTATAGATAAGAGCTTATTCAAACAATAACTATACATTACGTAGTCAAGTACATGAGGGATTTTCACAAGGTGTCTTTTGAATAAGTTTAAGAAGGTAATGGAATTTTCTACATAAGTACATGTGTGAATACTCAAAAGCACTCTTATTGGGATTTGGAGAAGAAGGGTTTAAAGGTTGGGAAATCATTTCTAAACTTTCAAGCTAAACATGTCACTAAAATACTGGTATGTTCAGGAAGAGGCAATATATTTGTATGTTCATTCGGTAAATGCTGGTATTCAAATTGCGGATGAAGCTCTTTATTTATTCATTATGCAAGCAATGGGTGTTGGAAAATGTTGATAGAAGCAGCAACAATACCATCATATTAAATGAAAAGTATTTCAAGAAGGATCCCAAAGTGGCAAACGGTGACGATATTTTAAAGAATATTTCTACAAAGACTAGCAAGGATAGCATGGAGGATTTAGTTAAGGTGTGGATAAATTTTGTCATGGGAGATTTTCTTTTCCCATATGATCACCTGACAATGAAAGAATTTTGTTTGACTATATTGATTATCTAAAGAAGATTGGATACTATTATTGGTGTGATATTGCATATACATTCTTACACATGGGGATGATTGAAGTTGCAAGGAAGAAAATTGTTTATCTTTTAGTATCCAATGAAAGATTTATTTTTATTGATCCTTATATATAGAGGATAATGTTTGTCATACTAAAAGTGTGGTTTAGAGAATGAACAAAAGTAGTGTTACATCAATATTCAAAAGCTTTTACATCACTAAATAAGAGGAAATATGATATGAAGATGTGTACATAGTTGAAGGTTGAAGAATATTCACGAAGACTCTTGACGAAATTAGTGACACCCAACGCCACACAAAGCAAGATTCTTCAAAACTAAGCGTGGAACTAATACTAGACATCCAGAATTACCATAAAATAGGGTAAATCAAAACTGATTCCATATGACCATAAAAGAATAAACATATTACATCTAGGTCCACATAAGGCCACTTATATTACATATCATGTCATGTGATGATACAAATCACCATTCATTTGGCCAATTTGTCGCATCATGTTACATATGATAACATGTTCACATATATACAAACCATATCTATACAACCATGGCCTACTGTGAAAAAATCATATCAATATTTAACATCTGCGAAACACCCCCAAGAACCTGCGAGTACAGGGACGATACATAGTACTCTACTACAAAACACTAGCAGAATATCCAATGTTTAACAACTATTACTCCCCTTGCTTCTTAGCCTCAACCGCCACGATCTCTACCTCATCATGCACGACTAGCTAAAAGATGTAGAAACCCATAGGGTGAGAACAACATCCCAATGAGAGAAATAACTCTCAGTCCACAACTATTATTAACATAGATAAGCTAAGGCAGGAAAGTAACATTAATTTCAAGTTGAGTAGATTCGGCTAAATGATATGAGTAAAGCTTTTAACATTGTTTGAGAAGTTCAGGCATCTACACTGAGCAGTAGAACATATTATTTTTTAAGAAGGAATATGAAGAACATGTATAACAGTTGTTTTATCTACCGCATTATAATTCAACTAAACAGTACAAGAGATAAGACAAAGGGTCATCTAATGTGAGTCGTGTTTAAGAAAAATACTACATGATTGTATTACATCTTTTATTATACTATGATGAGATGAGGTATACAGACCACTGCTATGTCAAAATCAACACCATGCAAGATCTAGAAGGAAATAGACTCCTATGATATCACACACCCTCAGTTAGTCCAATTCCACTGTAGTGACATATGAAGTTCAACTGCAAAACAACCTAGTCTTCCATGGTATATAGGCACGGCACTAGTGAAATTTAAGTTGCGACCGCAACAACACTCCTGTCGAGGTTTGACCGCAACCATCCTCAAAACATGTCATATACATATAATGAATCACATCACTTGAGATACGGCCTCAATCATTCTCCTGTTAGGGTATGACCACAGCCAATCCTGTGAAATGCATATACTCAACAGTATACAACTCCGAGCTTCCCCGAAGGGAGAACCCATTTTACCATCCAGCAATTACTGACATTGAAGATGAATCTATGGTACATGGAAACTACATTATTAGGGTTTCACTTTATTAATTAAGACACTTGGGTATCTTTTAGCATCAATCAAGTTACAATGTATAAACCCTAAACAAACTCTACAAAGATAAGGGTATGTTACAACTCCAGAAGATATAAAATGTATCAGGTATAAACTTGTCACATCATCACTTGACACCATTGCCATACATGTCCATCAACATAGAACATCACTAGGGAATACCAATCCCTCATCACGAAACTGGAGGTTATAAACTCACACTAAGCATTGAGCTTCTGCCAGGTTATAAGACCCAAACCACATAATTCATGTAAATCATCATTATCTCATCATGCCTCATAAAGGCTCACAATCATTACCATGTGTATTATATCAAATGTACCATAGAAACCACAAGCCATGGTATATATTCAACAAGCAACATTCAAGTTATATGAGTAGGAGAGAGAGAGAGAGAGAATGCATCATCATTACATGCACAAGGTAGACAACTATATCATAGTCCCATAGTAGGGTTAGCATTTTGATATTGTAACAAAATAGGGTTTCCAAACAACATTTCGTATCAAACCCTAGATACATTATTATTTTCCACATTCTTGGAGACCTTTTAGTCCACCATTATCATCACTAGATAACCACATATTGGAACCATCTATCCATGGATTATCATTGGTTGAACAAAGTCCTAGGTCACACAACTATGCGATCAGAGAGCACATAACCTTGTGGTCGAAGATCATACTCAAAGCAAGTGATCGAAGGTAACTCCATCACATTAGTGGTTGAAGAGAACTAATCCATGCAACAGAAGAGAACACTACTCATCATTGGTCAAAGGAAAGAACCTTAGATCAAAGGGAAGCAGGTCGAATACCACATCAACAACCAAGAATGCCATAAAACTCCATCAGTCAAAGGGAACCAAACACCTCCTACAATTGAAGGTCATAACACCATCTTCAGCAACCAAAACAAAGACAAGATCAGCAAACAAAAGCTTCAACTAATCAACGACCAAAACATCACAAGGCCATCAATCCAAACATCTTCAAAAGACACTAAAGGAATTCCATCACCACTTAGCAAGGTATAATCAAAACAGGTGGTTAACATCAAGGAGTTCAAGCAACATCAAGGTGAAACATCATGGAAATGATGATCATCAAAACCCTAGACAAGCATCACATAACGTCAACATGAAAACCATGAGATGATAGATGGAAACCCAAGATTAAAGCACTTGAAATCAGAACCAAACACCATCTCATGCAAGATAACCAAACCAAAAACCAAGACAACAAGAACAAGGTTGAGTTGCATGTAAAAACCATCATCATCTTCATCACTTAGATTTTGGGAATATGAATTATGGTTTAGGTAAAGGAACAAATACATTCAAGATGATTATAGGAACCCAAACCCTAAACAATATATCATTATCAGCAACATGTAATCATGATTTAGAAATGATTTTACATGTAGAATTAAGGTGCAATAATACTAGGGAAAGTAGTTATATAACCTGCCTTAGATTATGGTGCAACCACCTCCAAGCAAGAAGCTCCAAGGACAAGAGAGAACCTAATTTTGATCTCCTCCGTGACCAAGCTAGTCACCAACTCAAAAGATAAGAAAATCCTAGGTAAAAAAGTAAGAAGGAGAACCAAAATACTAAGGACAAAAAATAAAGAAGAAGGAAGAGAGAAGAGTTCCTCCACTCAACTTGAACACAATCTTGGAAAACCAAGGATTCAGTCCAAGAGAGAGGAGTATCTCCATCCCAACACAAGCACTACCATGGGGACTCCATGGATTTTGTCAATAGAAGAAGAAAGGGGTAGGTTTTTACAAAGAAACGAGATCAAGAAGATAGATCACTTACCAAGGATCAAAGATCACCAACAAAGAAACAAGAGATGATGCTCCAACTCAAGATTGGCACATGCAAGATGATTGGCCACCAAAGATCCAAGGATGAGTCATATTCACCACCAAGCTCCAAGTGTTGAACTCCAAGAAAAGACAGAAAGAGAAGATGCAAAAGGATCATATGTTTGCAAAAGATAGGGTACGTATACCCAAAGGTATAGAGAGGTGAAAGGGGTTAGGTGGCATGCACATAGGCACCACTTGTCCATCAAAGAACAACCATGCATCCACTAAGACCATGCAACCAAGATAGATCGTAATAGCCAAAGCAAATCAGCAACCTCACTTGGTCCTAGAGGACCATCAGTCGAAAGAAACATGGCCACAAAGGCTCAATGGTCGAAGGCATTCTTAAGCTACCAAAAACCCTAAAACATCATCGACCCAAATGAAGACATAGAAGGCTCTATGACCAAAGAGAGTACACCACACCTGCAAACCTCCTTCTTCCATAGAGAACCCACCAAGAAACATCAATCATGGTTGCTAAAATTCCAAGATCATCAACGGTCAACACAAGGTCAACACCAACATAGGGCATCTAAGCAAACCCTAGAAACAACACTCAAGGTGTCACAACATCTCTCCTCATCAAACCAAGGCACAACAAGGCACCCCCAAAGCACCATCCTCTCTCTCCTGATGCTAGAACATGTGAGGCACATCCAACATGTGACAAATCGGAAGATAAACACTCAACATGGTAAATTGCAACTTGGTCCCAAACAAGCATAACTAGCTCAAACATCAACCAAACAGGATTAGACTGAAAATATAAACATGTCACATGTTATTAAAGATCATCACATGATTAGATTAAGGTTCAATCATATTATTAACTAAAGAAAGCACAATTAAGCACTACGCTAGATCAGGGGCCTTATGACGCAATTCTACTGTGCGCTAAAATGCAAGTGAACGCGTCGAGTAGTACAGGCCTTTGTGAGGCCCGAGTCGAACACAGGGATACTCGAAATTGTTGGAGACTCCTACTAACTATTTGCGATCAACTAAGCCGAATAACAAATTGAGGGTTGTTGTTAAGATTAAAAGAAAATAAAAACAAAAACAAAATAAACGATCGATTAAATGTTAATTTAATCAATTCAAAAGGGTATCTTTAGGATTGCGGTTTCACTGTGGGTTTTCATTGTATTAGATTTATATAATGCCTCAGTTTTATCTCTCTATCCGGGTAGTGGCCTGAAAACAGAATTACCCACTGTCGTGGTGCAATTCACTACCTAGGTTTAGGTCGGTTCCACCGTCGTAGTAACCTATACCCTAAACTAGGTGCATTATGAACGATCTCTCAGTATCCACCATTAATTTTACACCGCCTTGGTTAAGGGATTTATCGATTAATGTAGATTTCGTCTCTTTTCAACCGTTAATCCTTCTTTCAAAGTGATTAAAGGAATTAGGTTATCATTATGGTGATCAAGCATAACAATATATGGAGAAAACGAAACTATACCATGGATTTAAGAGATAAAATATGAATTACTGTTATAAAATTGTCATACAATGAATTCTCGGGCTACTCCCGGTCCTAAAGACGAAGGGGATTAGCCCCGCATGTTCATCTCAAACAAGTACAAGGTAGAGATAGGGGAAATCATGTGGAAAACATGAATTGAGAGGTGAAACCCCTGAACGGAGAAGAACCGGTTGATCCTTTGCGTAGAACACATGCTCTCCCACCTTTCAGTGGTGAAATCTGTCTTCTGCGGTGTCCGAATCAACTAGTATGAGCTTCTGGCCTCCGTTCTCCTCTCTCTTGCTCCTCGGTACTCGTGCAATGGCTAATGAGATGCCCCTGGCCTGGGCGGCCGTCATTAGGTTTAATTCCCTCATTAGGTTGCTAATTAACCACGGCCGTTCGATTGGGATCAATCTGAATCAAACACATATCTGACGGTGTCGATACCATCGACACGGGTCGATGGTATCGACCCAGTGTGGTAGCGGCAGCCCTTCTTTCTTTTCGTCTGAGTGTCTGATGTAGTCTCGATACCATCGACGCGGGTCAATGGTATCGACTACCCTGTAGCGACGGTTTTGTCGTTTTGTGTCGCTGTAGCCTCCATGCGTCGATGGTATCGACTTGGGGTCGATACTATCGACTGCTTCTTTGCCAGCAACCTGAAGGTGACTCGATACCATCGACATCCCTGTCGATAGTATCGACACTTTGCTGCTCCTTTCGGCTGGCAACCTGTGATCATGTCGATGGTATCGACTTCCGTCGATGGTATCGACAGAAGCAAATACTCATTTGTCCTGAAATTCAAACACAAGATCACATAAATTCACACAAATAATAATATTTTGACAATTAATGCTCAAAATGATGAAATAAAGGGGATTTGACATAAAATAGTAGCAAAGACCAAAGTGGTTGAATTATGCAACATTAACCATTAAAATGACTAATAAAAGCATAAAACACATATCAAACAGGTCTATAAATGTGACTCAAAATCATCACATCACCTTACAATTATAAACCCCTAATAAGGACTTCGCCCCTGAAATCCTATGTGAAAAGAGACGGGTACTTCCTACACATCTCTTCCTTAAGCTCCCATGTGGCTTCCTCAATACCATGATGATGCCACAAAACCTTAACCAAAATGATATCCTTCTTCTTCAACTTCTTGATCCTCCTATCTAGGATCAACATGGGACCTTCCACATAAGACATGTCCTCATCCAGCTCAACCTACACATGCTGCAAAACTTGCTTAGTATTAGGGTGACACTTCCTCATCATGCTAACACAGAACACCAGATGTAACATGTGCAACTCAGGTGGAAACTCCAACCTGTAAGCCACCTTCCTGACATGTTCCACCAAAGGGTTAAGGTCCCATTAACCTGGAGCCAACTTACCCTTCTTCCCAAACCTCTGTTGGCTAAATTGGACATTATTGTAATCCCTTTATTTTGATGATGACAAACATTTCTTTCTTGTGTTTTTAACTTGCTATTTAAGTGTTTCAGGGACAATCATATAATGTGGTGGATAGCAAATACTTGGAAGATCAATTTGCTAAATTTATTTTATTTTCATGATTATAATCAAATGTAAAAACTTGTATAAGTATATAATGTACAAGTACTTAGATATCATGTAAATCAAATGTTTAGATCTTCCCTATCCACACACAACACTTAGATAGGTCATCTCCTAAGTTAGTGTCACAATTACACATTGATACACACACTTAGTACATGGCTCAACACATTGGAACGGGGAGATTCTCAGTCGACAAATTCCTCGACCGAGACACTCTCAGTTGACAATATTCTCGACCGAGAACAGTCCTTCTAGCAAATTCTATAGACGTTATACTGAGATGAAAAGTAGTTGGTAGTTGTAAATGAACGTTGCATACACTCATTTCAGACCTTCCCTCGATCGACAAATTCCTCGACCGAGAGACTCTCGGTCGACAAACTTCTCAACCGAGAAAGGTTCAGGACTGCACTTTTCAGCATTAAACAACTAGTCGTTGCAATGTAATTAGTGGACACATAGCGGCTAGTTGAGCACTAAGAACATCCTAGAAGGTGTCTAGAACGTCCCCAAGCATTAACAAATGACTCTTATAAATAGGACAAGCTATAGGACACCCAAGGAATCACTTGTGCATACAATTACACTTAAGATTCATTCTTTGTGAGCATCAAGTTGAGCCACACTTGCAATCTGTTCTACATTTGTGTCCCATAGATTAGTATCTCCTATCCACCACACTACCACGTTCATCCACAGTGGATAAGAGATCAATACGCTTGATATAGGATCAAAGCGTTGTACTTAATTGGTAACATTATTTCTTTCTTCCAATCTTGTTCCTTCTATTGTATTTTGTTCTCCTTTGCTACTCCTAGGTTGGAGGCTATGGAAAGGAGTTTGTTGGAGCTTCTTCAGGTGGAGAAGGTAGCTCGGTAGACTTTGGAGTACTTCTAGAAGATCTCAATGGGAAGCTACTTCAAGGAGGAAGGCTATTTCAAGGGAGAGCTTGAAGTTACTTCAAGTGAAGGCTGCTTCAAGGTTGGTGAGACGACTTTGGGGTGAAGGCTGTCCAAAGGGTTTGTGAAGGTAGTTGTATCTTATGTAAAATCCTTGTCAGGTAATAAAATACAATTTCTTTCAAATCCCAGTTGGGAACAACTGGGTAGAGGACTAACTCCCTTAGTTTTTGCTAAGGGTGGAACCACTCTAAAGGCCTTGTCTCCTTCACCAATCTTTTGTGGTTGTTTGTTTAAATAATTTTTAAAATTATCATAAAACCCTATTCACCCCCCACTAGTGTTTTTCAATTGGTATCAGAGCAGGCTACAAGGAGCTCTAATCGAGTCTTGAAGAAGACGGGTAATGGAGTACTAAACAACCTCAATTTGGAAGGAACACTTGTAGCTCAGCCTCCACCATTTGATGGCACCAACTACAATTATTGGAAGAGGAGGATGCAATTCTACTTTCAAGGGATCAGCTGGGATCTTTGGAGAATGGTTTCAAATACCTACACTCTTCCTCAAATGGAGTATGCTGCATGGGATGCAAACATGGTAAAATTAGCCCAATTGAATGCAAAAGCTGTAAGTATCCTTTATTATTCACTTTTCATAGGTGAGTTCAATAGAATATCAAATTGTGAAACTACAAATGAAATATGGCATAGATTCTCTATTACTTATGAAGGAACTGTTCAAGTAAAGAACTCCAAAATTGGTATGCTTAAACAAAAGTTTGAACAATTTTGTATGGAACCTAATGAATCTATTAGTGAAATGTATGCAAAGTTTTCTTCTATTGTTAATGGTTTGAATGCATTAGGCAAAGCCATTAGTGAAGAGGATCAAGTGTCTAAAGTTCTTAGGTGTTTGCCTTCAAAGTAAAAACCAAAGGTGATAGCAATTGAAGAAGCCAATGATCTCACAAGATTGAGGATGGAACAACTCATTGGCAACTTGGAGGCTCATGAAGCCACCCTTGAAGAAGAAGGAAGATTGGCAACTGAACACAAAAAGGAGAAAAGAAAGGACATTGCATTCAAAGCATCAACCAAGATTAGTCATGACACAAGTTAAGGAGATAGTGAAGAAGAAACTCTCATTGTAAATGGTAAGCAGTATAGAAGACCTAAAACTAACAAAACTCCTAGTGTTTCTTCCTCCAGGTACTTTGAATGTGGAAAAAAGGGACATTTAAAAAGTGATTGTCCTAAACTTAAGAATGGAAAGAAATCATCTCACAAAAAGAAATAAAAATCCTACAAAGTTGCATGGGATGATTCAAGTGATGATAGTGAAGATGGAGAAGAAGAAGTGGAGTACCTTATTGCTACAACAAATGAAGAAGAAGATGAGGTAAATCTTTTTGATCTATCTAAAGAAGAGTTAATCGCTAGCATTGAGGAATTACATGATAAATATATTGATTGTAAAAAGAAACTAAAAAGAGTTACTAAAACTAATGAGGATTTGTATGCTAGATTCAATAATCTTTCTTTTGAAAAGGAAAGTATTATTTTTGAAAACTTTACCTTGAAATCATGTTTAAATGATTGTGATATGAAGTTACTTACTTTAGAAACAAACTATTATCTTCTTTTTCAAGAAAAGGTTGAATTGCTTGCAAAACTAAATAATTTTTAGACAACCTATCCTATGTACTCATTTAGATTATGTTGTTGTTATCAAAGAAAGAGATAGTTTGTTGTCTAATCAACAGCAAGCAAAGTTAGATGTTAAAAGAAGAATGAATGAAATTGCTAAATTACAAAAGGAAATTAGTAGCTTGAAAAACAATGGTATTCTTGGTAAGATATTAAAAGATTCTTCTGGTCAGATCGGAACAAGAGGACTAGGTTATAAGCCCAAAAGAAAATCCTATCAAAAACCTAGACAGCGAAGGATACAAGTGCCCAAGAACAAAGTTATGTATGTGCCTAAAGACAATCTATCCAAGAAGAGAAATGAGATTAATTCAATCTGTTGTAACTATTGCTTAAGGCTTGGACATTATTCCTTCTCATGTCCTTACAAGAAAAAGGATGTTGAGTTGGTATGGGTTCTAAAACCCCCAAACTAAATGAATAAATTTAATTTGAGATATGACCAAAGACTCTAATTTGACTATCTTCATGTCTTATCTCAACTGAACATAATAGAACAACAAATTGACCAAAGTAATCCATAACTTGAATAAGCATATTTCTGAATGAACTTACAGAGATACGCTCGGGCGACAAACAATTCGGCTAAAAGTAAGTCGGTCGAGAAACTATTCGACCGACAAAGGATCTACGTTGAACCTGAAATTACTGGCAAAATAGTAACTTATTCAGTCGAAGTAGAGTTCGACCGAGCAAATACCCAGTCGAGAAATAGTGGACCAAATCTGGCACTGATTCAACCCGATAAAACTTGTAAAAATAGCACAAAAATCGGTCGAGAAAATTGTCGACCGAGATGTATTCGATCGAAGAAAAGTTTGACCGAATAAAGTCCTGCTGAACCTGCTTAATTGATTCAGTTTGCACAAAACTCGGTCGAGAAAATCATCGACCGAGATGTATTCGATCGAAGAAAAGTTTTACCGAATAAAGTCCTGTTGAACCTGCTTAATTGATTCAGTTTGCTATCAATATACCTAGTGGGATTAAAGGAAACCTTTTGAAGAAAAGAACGTTGAGACAAATTTGTCAAATAAAAACATATTGATAAGTCTTGCATCACAAAAATTGTGAGATAATGTAAATGATGTTCTTACCCAAATTGATACAAATAATGTTGCTTACAAAGATTAATGATGCTGATTGAAAATCTATACTCTTACTGTAATTGGACATGCTTTAATACAAATATAGCATAGATTGCAAGTTCATTTTCAATTGCTATGATCTTATACATGGTTTGCCTAAAAGTATTTTTTGGCCAATCTAAAAATTATGAACCATGCTTGAGAAAACTTCATAAATGGAACTTATGGACTTGTTTCTATTGATTAAGAAAGAAATTGTCATGGCTCATAGTTTTGCAAATAGAGATGATGTTATTTTGCTCTAAGATTGTAAATCAAATACTCTACTTGCAATTTTTTGAAATAAAACTTTACATGATAAATTGTTCTAAGTATTTAAATTATATAGGAATTTCAAAGCTATATTTCTTGCAAATAAGACTCTCTTAAAAAGAATTTTTCTTTATATGAAGAAAAGACATACTTTATTATCATAATTGAGAAAAGTTTAAATGGGAAAAATAGTAAAAAAAATATGTCTTGCTTAGAATAAAATTATTTCAATATTCTATTTAAAGCCTACTCGAAGCAAATCAAGAGCAAGACACCATTTCAAAATCAAATATTGCTCACATGAATTAAGTTCTATACAAACTTGATCCTAAGAATCTTTCAAATTGATATAAACTCTTTCAAATTGGTATCCACCTATAACATAAAGACTTTATATTTAATCAAGTGGATTATTGTGAATGCTTAAACTAGAAATATGCATAAATGCCTCTCGATCGAAAAAAGAGTTCGACCGAGGGGCACCAAGGTCAAAATCAAGGTCGACCTAAAATAAGCTTGACAAAATGCTTAATTGTAAATCATTTCTTTGTACTCAATCTTAGTATATTGATCTGAAACTCATTCATCATATTGAAAACAAGATTTTAGTGCAAAGCTCTCATAAAAGTTTAACTCAAACTCTAATGCTTATTATGACCGTAGAATTCTTAAATTATCTTGATTATAAGATTAAGGGGGATCTCACAAACTTTGTAAACATTATGATAAATCTTGATCAAATCAAACTCTAAAAACTAGCTATGACCTTAGGATTATTGAATTATCTTGATATTAAATGGACTCTCTATATCAATATGGGCTTAACATCCCTCATTATTGATTAGAGATATATTTCTTGATACTACTATGCTGTAAAGAAAATTTCATATCATTTTCAGTGCTTAACATCCCTTGTAAATGATTGAGAAATCAAAACACATATGCCATGAATCTAAAAGGATCTCATATCATTTCAAGGCTTAACATCCTTTGCAAATGATTGAGAAATAAATTGTGGCTAAATTTGACATAAAAATAAGTGGTTTGCATTAAATTGTGTTGATTACCCTTACTTTAAAATTGAGCATCAAATTAAGGGGGAGAAATAAAAGTCATACTTAATGTTTAGCTTGGTTATCTTTTTGAAATGACAAAGGGGGAGAAATAATATAAAATCAATAACATAAAGTAAAATGAGTTTCATAATCTCTCGGCTAGCACACACTTGCATTCACAAACAAGAGAATGGCTGCAAAAGGTAAACTTCAGGTATGAAACTCATATGATTTATATTGCCTTGATTTATATTTTGGAAATGTTTGTCATCTTCAAAATGGGGGAGATTGTTGGCTGAATTGGACATTATTATAATCCCTTTGTTTTGATGATGACAAACATTTCTTTCTTGTGGTTTTAACTTGCTATTTAAGTGTTTCCGGGATAAGCATATAATGTGGTGGATAGCAAAGACTTGGAAGATCAATTTGCTAAAATTGCTTTATTTTCATCATTGTAATCAAATATAAAAATGTGTACAAGTATATAATGTACAAGTACTTAGATATCATGTAAATCAAGCATTTAGATATTCCCTATCCACACACAACACTTAGATAAGTCATCTCCTAAGTTAGCGTCATGATTACACATTGATACACACACTTAGTACATGGCTCAACACATTGGAATAGGGACATTCTCAGTCGACCAATTCCTCGACCGAGACACTCTCAGTCGACAATATTTTTGACCGAGAACAGTCCTTCTAGCAAATTCTATAGTCTTTAGACTGAGTTGAAAAATAGTTGGTAGTTGGAAATTAATGTTGCATACACTCATTCCAGACCTTCCCTCAGTCGACAAATTCCTCGACTGAGAGACTCTCGGTCGACAAACTTCTCGACCGAGAAAGGTTCTGGACTGCACTTTTCAACATTAAACAACTAGTCATTGCAATGTAATTAGTGGACACATAACGGCTAGTTGAGCACTAAGAACACCCTAGAAGGTGTCTAGAACGTCCCCAAGCATTAGCAAACTACTCCTATAAATAGGACAAGCTATAGGACACTCAAGGCATCACTTGTGCATACAATTACATTTGAGATTCATTCTTTGTGAGCATCAAGATGAGCCACACTAGCAATATGTTCTACATTAGTGTCCTATAGCTTAGTATCTCCTAGAAACCACACTACCACGTTCATCCATTGTGGATAGGAGATCAATACACTTGATATAGGATCAAAGCAATGTACTTAATTGGTAACATTGTTTCTTTCTTCCAATCTTGTTCCTTCTATTGTATTTTGTTCTCCTTTGCTACTCCTAGGTTGGAGGCTACGGAAAGGAGGTTGTTGGAGCTTCTTCAGGTGGATAAGGTAGCTCATCGGACTTTGGACTACTTCCAGAAGGTCTCAATGGGAAGCTACTTCAAGGAGGAAGGTTACTTCAAGGGGAAGCTTGAAGTTACTTCAAGTGAAGGTTGTTTCAAGGTTGGTGAGATGACTTCAGGGTGAAGGTTGTCCAAAGGGTTTGTGAAGGTAGTTTTATCTTATGTAACATCCTTGTGAGGTAATAAAATACAATTGCTTTCAAAATCCCAGTTGGGAACAATCGGGTAGTGGACTGACACCCTTAGTTTTTGCTAAGGGTGGAACCACTCTAAACGCCTTGTCCCCTTCTCCAATCTTTTGTGGTTGTTTGTTTAAATAATTTTAAAAATTATCATAAACCCCTATTCACCCCCCTAGTGTTTTTCAACCTCAACATGCCTTTCCAAGGAGAGACTTTGAGATATACCTTGTCTCCACTTGGAACTCCAAAGGTCAACGATAATTATCAACATATGACTTTTGATTATCCTGGGTTGCCTTTAACTATTGTTGAATCATCTTAATCTTCTCTATAATCTATTGCACAAGCTCAAGACCCAATAGTTAATATTCATCGATCTCAAGCCATCACAACGGAGATCTACAACGTCTCCCATACAAAGCCTCATACGGTGACATATCGATACTCCTCTGATAACTGTTATTGTAGGAAAACTCTATCAAACTGATATGTATATCCCAACTACCCAAAAACTGTAAGATAGAAGCTCTCAATAGAACCTCTAAGGTATGTATAATCCTCTCAAATTGTCCATCTGTCTTCGGGTGAAATGATGTGTTGAACCTCAACTATGTACCCACATGTGCAGACGCTTCTAAAAGTGATTGATAAATTGAGGATATCTATCTGACACAATGGTAGCTAGGATACCATGCAAACAAACTATCTCATCCACATAAACATGTGCAAGCTTCTCTGTTATAAATGTTGACTTCACAGGAAGGAAATGCACTGACTTAGTCATTTTGTCAACAATCACCCAAATGGAATCATGAACTGTGACTGAACTAGGAAGTCTAACCACAAAGTCCATCATGATATGATCCCATTTCCACTGTGGTATAGGAAGCAGTTGTAATGTCCATCATGATATGATCCCATTTCCACTGTGGTATAGGCAGCAGTTGTAAAGTCCCTATAGGTTTCTGATGCTCTGCCTTAACCTACTGAAATCTACGCACCTTGCCACAAACTCATCTACATCTCACTTCAAGCCAGGACACCAATACAAATCTTTTAGATTTTGGTAACATCTTGGTGCTACCTAGATGCATAGCATGCATCGAAGAGTGAGCCACTTCTAGAACCAAATTCCTCAGATAATCAACATCAAGAACCACTGCTCTACCATGGTAACATACTATCCCATCCCATGACACATGGAAGCCATCACACTTCTCACTTCCAAGCTCTGCTCAGATCTACTGAATCACAATATCATCACATTGTGCATCTTAGATCTACTGTCTCAATGTAGGTTTCACATGTGATTGTGCCAACAGTCTTGCTAACAAGGATACCTCCAACTTCACATTCATCTATCGTAAGGAGACCAACATGTCTCTCTTATGGCACACCAAAGAACACAATTGTTCCTTATCCATAGATGATGATGAAGAGGACTTCCTTCTCAGATCATCTGCTACCATGTTTTCCTTCTCAGGATGGTAGTCTATGGTGTAATCATAGTCTTTGATCATCTCCATCCAATGTCTCTACTGAATGTTCAACTCCTACTTTGAGAAGATGTATTGTAGGTTCTTATGGTCGGTGAAGATCTGATAATTCTCACCATAAAGGTAGTGCCTCCATATCTTCAAAGAATGGACCACTACTGCAAGCTAGAGATCATGCGTGGGATAGCCCTCCTCATGTTATTAAGCTATAGTGAAGCAAAAGAAATCATGTTCTTATCTTGCATCAGCACACAACCCAAATCATTCTTTGACACATCACAAAAGACTATATAACATTTCCCTTGCTTAGGAAACACTAGTACGGGTGCACTAGTCATCTTTTCCTTTAAAATATGGAAGGAACACTGACACTTGTCATCCCATACAAATGGGACACTGTTCCTTGTCAACTTCGTTATGGAAAATGCCACTACATTGAGGTTCTTGATAAACCTCCTATAATAACATGCCAAACCAAGGAAAGTACAAACTTCTATCATCATCTTCGGCTGCTCCCATTCTAATACTGATTGAACCTTCTTGGGATCCAAAATCACGCCTTCAGTAGATATCACATGCCCAGGAAAGACACCTCCTTCATCCAAAACTTGAACTTGCTAAACTTAGTGTATAGATTGTGTTGTCTCAATAGGGTCAATGCCTAACGTAGATGAAGTTCAAGTTATTGGCTATCTCTGGAGTATATCAAGATGTTATATATGATCACCACAGCAAACTAATCAAGGTAAGGTCTGAACACCATGTTCATAAAGTCCATGAATGTTGTCAGTGCATTGGTTAGCCCAAACGGCATAACTAAACATTCATAATGACCATACCGAGTTCTAAAAGTTGACTTAGGTATGTGATTTGCGTTGCTCCACAATTGATGATTTCCAGACCTTAGTTCTATAATTGAGAACACTAAAGCACCCTACAACTAATCAAACAAATAGTCTATCCACAACAAAGGATACTTGTTCTTGATCATCATCTTGTTCAGTTGTCAGTAATGGATGCAAAACCACATGGATCCATCTTTCTTCTTATCAAACAACACTAGAGAACCCTAAGGGGACATGCTCGTTCTAATAAAGCCCTTCTATAGCAGCTCCTGCAACTACTTCTTTAGTTCTTGCATATTAGCTGGTGCCATCTTGTATAGTGTTTGTGCTATCGGCTATGTACCAATTACCGGATTGATCTCAAAATCAATCTCTCAAGGAGGGGGAACACCTAGAAACTCATTGGGAAACATGTCCTAAAACTCATAGACAATTGGCACCTCATGGGTACTCAAACTCCTCACCTAGGTATCTACCACATGCGCCTGAAAATCTTTGCACCCCTGCCGCATAATCTTCTTAGCCATCATAGATGACACCATACACGTCAGAAGAATCTTCCTATCTCCTTGGAAGACCCACGAAACATCATCATCACAAAATGTCGTCACCTTGGCAATACAGTGCAAAACCACCTGATACTTCTCAAAAGTATCCATTCAAAGGATCACACCAAATTCATGCATGTCAAGTGGTATAAGATCCACTTGAATGTTGTGTCCTGAGAAAGAAAGAACACAACATGGACACACCTCCCGCAGATCGGTGGAACCAACCAAAGGGGTTTCTAAATGAATACTATCACATCTATGACTAACAGGCAAACAACATCTAACAATCACTTCTCTAGTGATGAAAGAGTGTGTCGCACCTGGGTAAAACAAAATATATATAAAGTTGGAAGAAGACAAATCAGAATGAAGTAACTCCATCTGACCTATTATGACTGTGGCAACACATCCCATTATCACACAGATAACGAGGTGTTACGCGAAAACGTGCGAAAAACACCATAACCACAGATTATCAAAACACGGGTTAATTAAAACTGATTGCGGATAAATGATAAACTGTGAAACTATTACTTTCCAGTCCTCATCCTGCACAGAAACATGTCATATAAATATGTACATACACAAGATCTGACACGTGTCCACAGCTCAGGAATAGCTGTCCATCCATCACATGAGTTCACCACCTGTTCATATATACATAAAGGCCCACATCCGGCCAACAGCAGGATATACATATATCATCGAACGATCTTCGTGAAACATCATCAAAACACTGCCAAGGACCTGAGAGTACAGGGATGACTCTAGACTCTACTACAAAACATCCAAAACAGTAGCATGTCCATCGCTTGCCTTCTACTGCTCCTCAAGCTGCTCATCTGCAACACCACAACCACGACCACGTCTACCTCGACCACCTAAAAAGGGTGTAAACCAGCGGAGTGAGACAATTGAACAATTGTCCCAGTGGGAAACATAGCTCCCCACCGCAACCATAGAACCTCAGCAAGAGAAACTATAACAGCAATTATAACATGAGCAGATATATCAGCAGCAGTTATATATATATATAGCAAGATCATTCTTACCGGCAAGCATACCAGCTATACTAGAGCGTAAAACCAGATGTCTTTCAAAGGAACATGACTATCAAGATGAGATATGTCAACATGTAACAGGATTATTAGAACAGGGTATAATACCATATAACCTGATTATCAAGATAAGGTAGATTACCACATGACCTGCAAGGTGTAACGGAATATTACCCAAACAAGGCCTCAACCAATGTTTCATATTTGATATGACCAGTAAATACTGAACGGATGTATTACATTTTATTATGCCCTGAGGATTTGAACCGTACCGTTCAAATCCAACCTTCAGTTACGAAACCCAAGACGGTGCCATACAAGGTCAATGGAAGAGCCGGACTCCACGACCTCCCACCTCATGGTCAGTACATGAGTACAACACAAGCAGGACCGCAGTCACATGCTGAAGTGGTCTAAGCCACAGGGTTAGCTCCATAGGCTACCCATTCTCTAGCCCGCCTTGGTACAGGTCACGACGCTAGTAAAACTGAGCCACGGGCCTGATCACCGTGCTCTGAGCCATGAACGCATTCATGCTCCATACATCACATATCTTGAGCCATGGGCCTGTTCACCATGCTCTACACACATATCTGAGTCTGCAACCGAAGTTACACTCTTACCTCCTCATTTTTAGGC
Organism: Alisma plantago-aquatica; assembly: GCA_963693085.1. Lineage (NCBI taxonomy): Eukaryota > Viridiplantae > Streptophyta > Magnoliopsida > Alismatales > Alismataceae > Alisma > Alisma plantago-aquatica. Next base: position 511,714,854 of record OY856413.1, on the reverse strand, counting down.
TAGGAGCAACCTACACATATTCAACAATATGCGCTTCCAGGTTAACCCGTAGGAAAACCTGTTTCACCATCACCAAGTCCTGACGGTGATGGATCTATGGCCAGGGAAAACTACATGATGTATTTCACTGTGCTTAATTAGTATCTTTTAGATGGATTGCAAGATTCAACCAAGTTGTATAACATGCAAGATATAACAAAAAGTAAAGAATATTATATTATGATCTATTCATATCAACCTGATCCATCTTAAGGATCCAACATCACATGTTATCACTTGGCCTCTTGCCAACCATCCAGATCCATCTCAAGGATCATCACATACCACAGGGTCTCAACCCTTCATAATGCACTGTCACTGCCTCTTAAGGCTCACATCATCATCATGGGACCAACACATCACATACATAATCTCATAGAGCAATTATCAAAGTAATGTTACTCATTACATATGTCACATAGCCCTTTCATGGCTAAGTCATCACCTGCAAGGTTAAGGTATGCAATAATTGTAGATTCAACATAAGGAATATGCTCACTATCATGAAATATCATTCAAGATAATTAAATTACCAATATTACACTTATTTGGTAACCGAGTATGTTAAGTACACCATTAAACAACCATACTGATACTTACCCTTATATCGAGATTGTACAAACAATCAGGGTATATAGATATCATGTTGTGTTTACAGAACCAACACTATTATTAACAAGGTCATTACTATGTCATCAACTATTGTCATCTTTATCATGAAGCAACCTTTGATGTAACTGTCACTTAGCATCATTATTACCAACATTATTATCATTAAACAAACTACTAGAGTAGTTATCATCATCTTCTTTATCATTAACAATTAAGCATAAGGGTCACATCATGCATCAATTACATGAGGGCTAACATCATATACATTACTATCATTAGCATCCTTATTGTTTGCAAGACAACATATTACATATTGATGATATCACAAACACCACCATCGTTTTATTGGTTAATAGCTAACCACTTCCATCACATGAGGGATCGTCACCAAAGAAACTCATACCCTCACTATATCCTCACAACCCTCATCTAAAGCCTATCACCCAACATGGGTATCGACTACCACACTATCCCTATCGGCCAACACTCACTACTAACCCTATCGGCCAACACTCACTACTAACCCTATCGGCCAACACTAACTACTAACCCTATCGGCCCTCACACATCCTGCACATAGGGTAGGGTATCGCCCAACATGGCTATCGGCCATTAGGGTATTGCCCACCATGGTGTCGTCTGTAAAGACCCAAGTCTCTACTATTAAACATGATAAACAAATCATCAATTGGATAGCAGCGGAAGAATAAAATCTTGACTTTATTCAAAATGTATAAAGAGTACATTATAAAATTTCCATAAAGGAAGTACAACTTTATACAAGCACAAGGATCTAGGTAGAGGAAGACTTAACTAATACAACATTGTCTCCAAGCAAACAACTATATAACATAAAAGCAAATATGTTCACTCAAGCTATATATTCCTTTCTTCTTATCCTATCCTTGGGTTCACCAAGCTTCCATGCGCACTCTGATCCTATCCTAGATGGTTGGGGTCATCCAGCAAGAGAAAGATAAACAAGGTATGTGTTAAAAATAAGGGATAGGACAAATCATAATAAAAAGCTTTACAATATAAAGGATTCTCCACAATAAGAGATTTCAAAAGGAATGAGGCTAATATATGAATATTCCAATAAATAACAGATCTTGCCACCATTAATCATCACATTAAATTAAATATTTGCATGTAGATATATTGGACTAAAGTAACTATAGTAGGGCCATGACACCACTGAGTCATTGACCAAAATATAAAATGGGTGGAAAAGCACACCCTAGGCGGAAAAGCACGCCTCTGTATATATAAGGGTAGAAAAGCATACCCCGGGTAGAAAAGCATACCCTAATGGTTACGCATAAGCGTCTACGATAGTTAGCCAGTCAAATAATCTACCATGCATAAAATAGTGGCAAAATATATCATTCATTAGACATTTGCATCATAAGATAAGCACAATAGCATGTGGGGTCATTGACCCAATTCAACCTGTAAATAATATTTCCAAGAGAATAGGATATGTCAAAGTGAAACAAGAGCAAGTATATCAAAAGATGAGACAACAACGGTATTAGAAGCATAAAATAAGTTAGGAGCCAATACATGCAATTAGAGGGAAAATGAAGCTAGCACAATAATGAGTGGGGTTGGGTAAAAGCCCAACTGAAAGTTAGGTAGTTTGCACATTATATATTCCACACATTCATCATAGTTGTTCACATACATAGGGGTCGGATACAAAATAGGGTGCACATACTCAAATAGGTTTTCACATACTGAAATAGGTCTCACATACCTTAGATATATATATTACCATCATATCCACCAAATAGATAGCAAACCATCCATATATCCTAGTTATAAACATAACACATGTATTAATATATATAAAAACATAAATCATAAGAAAACCCTAATTTTACAAAACTACGATTTAGAGTTCAAAACCAAGCCCAAACGATTGGTCATATTCTCATGAATAAGAAAACATATTTTATTTTACAAAACAGAGTTAAAATGAATTAATTATGTATTTTAAAACATTTACATACTAAAAATGCCAAACAAAGCAAACTTCTGAAAACCCTTGAGAATCAAGTCTCAAAAACCACAGAAACAGATTCTACATTAAAAATCCTTTCCATCGACTATTTATTCATATTTTTCTGACCAAGGATTCATTTATTATGAATTAAACGATCCCAGCCAATCAGAAATTAAGAAAAAGCTACGTAGGCAAAATAAAAACAATTGAGCGCCACAGTGGCCGGACCCACGCTGACATGGGCCAATCAGCTTTGGCCATGTCAGCCGGTCCAGGCTCGCTGGGCCTCGGTCAAAGGCGGATAAACAAAGAGGCAAATGACTCTTTTGACCTTGCTCGCCAAATAGGTTTAATTGAAGCGACGAGGGTAGAACGGTCATATGCAACTATCGATCGTCTGCAGGCGAGAACCAAGCTCAGGGTGCAATTACGATATTGCCCCTGTGATCTAAAGCTAAAGATGGCAGCAGTGGGGGACTCCAGGGTCATTTGATGACCTGGTATGCTCTTCTTCGAGCCATGGCACTGGAAAAGCAACTGGAGCTCGGGCTCCATTGCTCCCGCTCGCAACCCAGCTTGGAGTTGTCAACTGAGGCCGTGGATGAGTTCCCCTCGACTGTTTTAGGCACCGGCGTCGATGAAGAAACCAAGACAAGGACCTTTGGTGCGGAACACGAAACCATGGAGAACCGTCGGAGAACAGAGCAACGAAAACCGGGGTCAAAACCACGAGCAAAACTTCAGATAAAGATCCCGTCGTGAACGTGGAGTCGAGACGAGGTAAAAGCACCTTCTTCCGTAGGCGGAGGAGCACCAAAGCAGCATAAGGGCCGGCGCCGGCGGAGGTCAAGCCTATGGTCTATAGGACCCGGCACATGGAGGCACTACGAGCAAGCGCGAGGGTAGGAACAGGAAGAGGGGTGGTCGAGGATGCTCACCTAGCGTCCAATTTGTCTGAGGTGGTCGTAGGTGCGAGCAGCAGGCGAGGTTGCCGGAACTGCATACGGAGTAGGTCAGGGTGTCTCGGGCATGGAGAGGTGGAATTAGAGGAAGAGGAAGTAAAGGCGCGATCTGGGAAGTGTTACCCATCGTTTAAATAGGCGGAAGGGAGTTTCTAGCCGCTTCTGTAACCCGGTGGTGGAGAGGGGAAGCTCGCTGGTTTTGGGTGTTTCTCCAAATGGTCACAGTGAAGGCTGGTTAATGGCTCATTGAGACCGGTGTTATGATACAAATCCAACGCGCTCAAAATCGTGTGAAACGGATCACTGAGATGTGAGAACGGGGGGTGGGTAAGGCTGGAGTCGATCAGTGGTAACGGCCGGAGGTTGAAGGAGACCCTCTGACCGTTGGATCGGGATCTGGGCTGGACCAAGCCATCCGTTCAGGGGAGTATAGCTACAGGCGCGCGTGACGAGTAAATAAACGGAACTATAGCGTTACAAATCAAATACATGAAATCGATTAAAACACTTTAATTACACTATAATAAAAGCTTATAAAATGCATTAGAGGGGTCAAATCAACTCCAAATAACGCCAAATTTTAACCAAAGGCTGATAATGACGAATATTACAATGCTATGCAATTAGAATCTCGTTTAATACATAATATGGCCATTAATAAATATATATCTCCTAAAAGAGTATAATAATATATTAAAATCAAGGAATTATATGAAAAGACTACTTAATGAGAAACATGTGAGTAAATTTGACATATATAACACATTAGGGTACAAATACTCATTACTCAACAAAATAACATATTAATGTGAACTAAAATCATATTTTGAGGAGAAAGAAACAATAAAGGTTAATATACACATATATGAACTCAAATACACATTATTAATAATATATTTATCCAAAAAGCTCCAAATAAACATAATCTAATATATTATCCCATAAAAGACAAAATTACAACATTAACCCTAACTTATCTCCTAATGTGGGTTATTTGTGCAAACACCCTTCAATTTACATAAATGAGGGTAAATAGTGATTTCAACATCAAGTTGTGCTCAAATTGCACAAGGAGTCCAAAAATGATCCAAAAGGATGTGAAATTTATGGAAAAGGTCCAAATGGACTAAAAGGAAAAGGAAAGCTCAAAAGTGGGTAAATTGCAGGGAAGACCCTGAGATTCAGTATGTTACAGCACACCACCCCTTAAAGAGGATTTCGTCCCCGAAATCACAACAAGAGGAAAGAGAGGGTGGGTGTGCAACATCCCAACCTTAAACACTAGGCTATAACCCTTACTCTAGGGTACAACACCAAATCTACATAAGTCAGGTATTACTAAGGTTTCTATTAAACCTAACATCTTGTTGTATAAACTCTATCATGAAAAGGCAGCATATCTATTATACTAACACTTGTGCCATATTTTATTACATCTTAACATCTGAATATGTGCATTATGGGTATCTCCCTCATTAAGGGTTTTAAGCACAATTAGGGTTTGCAAGGCCATTACAACCTATATTATACCAATCCCAACAACAATTAATGTATTAGGTCAAAACCTAAATATCTCACATTATAACCCAATAACTACATCATGTGGGATTATGCCATATAATTTTGGGTGAGAGCCATATAATATTATCCAACAAATTATTAATTTAATAACAAGACTAAAGGTGTATGGCTTATCTCCAAGGAACATATTATCACAACATCTAACATACTCATATCACAAATCATCACCAATCATATTCTCTCACAACACTAATTACTATGAATCAACCTCACATTATGTGAATCTAATACTCATCATCTTATTACTGATTTGATCCATAAACCAATAAGATGATCAATGAGATGTATTTTAGTCAACAAGGTGTTATGCCTAACATGTGTTGATAATTAGGTCACAAATATGATTAAGGGATTAGAATCCATTTACATGCATTAAGGTATATCATGTGATGACACCTAATGTCACTAGAGTATCATGAAAGGCATGAAGGGTATATATGTATATGTCGTCAAGGCTAGATGATTACATCCTAGGGTTTAGGTCAACATGACCATTACATGTTAAAGCATACTTAGGGTGTATTATCCATACACATTTTACCATTAGGGTGACTAACCCAAACTATATGTATAACCACATATGAATAATTAATGATTATGTGCATCAAGAGTATATTAAGGTTCAAGCATAAGGATTATGTGACTTATCCATTTGTTCATAAGCAAACAAGATGAATTACAAACATATTAGGTTTATTAAACTCTAAACACATAAGCTCTCTATTCCCATGTCTAAGGAGTTATGGTTACTTGATTTCAAGGCATTGAGGGACTCCAACCCCCTAAAGAGGATTTCGTCCTCGAAATCAACAACCCCAAAATCTATCAAGGTACTAACACTACCTTTCCACATTTGAAAGGGTTGACTAAGTCAAACTATTGTAAGGGTATAAAGCCCAACATAAAAAGCCTTACTAAACTCTATCTTCTAAACTCAAGGTATAGCATAGGGTACACCAACCCTAAACATAGGAAATCTAAGGCTCATATAAGATACTTAGGGATTACTAGATGATTTTTGTTTGAGAAAAGAAATAAAATCATCATATAAGGGTTATAAAGGTTACTCAACAATAAGGTAATATGTCTAAGGGTAAACTATTTCGAGTTGTCCGTTTCAGATCAGGCCAGGCCAGGTCATATGAGCTCAGGAGTCCTCGTGACCAAGCTAGTGGGGCGGAGGAAAATATTTCCAGCCCCCAAGCTCTGACCCTTTCTAGACACCATCACTTCAACTTCTTGCTCTAATAGCTACTCAATTAGACAATTCACCCAAAAAAAGTTGACAAATTTTATTTCTAATAAGAAGATATTATGATCCTAAACCAAACATTCTTTATAGGTCAACTCTAAGGTGAAAACTTACTATAGGGAAACTATACAAGATAAGGGTTCTATCTAGGAGACAATTTTGAACTAGTCAAGAATCTGACTACCTTGATGCTCTGATACCATGCTGTAAAGACCCAAGTCTCTACTATTAAACATGATAAACAAATCATCAATTGGATAGCAGCGGAAGAATAAAATCTTGACTTTATTCAAAATGTATAAAGAGTACATTATAAAATTTCCATAAAGGAAGTACAACTTTATACAAGCACAAGGATCTAGGTAGAGGAAGACTTAACTAATACAACATTGTCTCCAAGCAAACAACTATATAACATAAAAGCAAATATGTACACTCAAGCTATATATTCCTTTCTTCTTATCCTATCCTTGGGTTCACCAAGCTTCCATGCGCACTCTGATCCTATCCTGGATGGTTGGGGTCATCCAGCAAGAGAAAGATAAACAAGGTATGTGTTAAAAATAAGGGATAGGACAAATCATAATAAAAAGCTTTACAATATAAAGGATTCTCCACAATAAGAGATTTCAAAAGGAATGAGGCTAATATATGAATATTCCAATAAATAACAGATCTTGCCACCATTAATCATCACATTAAATTAAATATTTGCATGTAGATATATTGGACTAAAGTAACTATAGTAGGGCCATGACACCACTGAGTCATTGACCAAAATATAAAATGGGTGGAAAAGCACACCCTAGGCGGAAAAGCACGCCTCTGTATATATAAGGGTAGAAAAGCATACCCCGGGTAGAAAAGCATACCCTAATGGTTACGCATAAGCGTCTACGATAGTTAGCCAGTCAAATAATCTACCATGCATAAAATAGTGGCAAAATATATCATTCATTAGACATTTGCATCATAAGACAAGCACAATAGCATGTGGGGTCATTGACCCAATTCAACCTGTAAATAATAATTCCAAGAGAATAGGATATGTCAAAGTGAAACAAGAGCAAGTATATCAAAAGATGAGACAACAACGGTATTAGAAGCATAAAATAAGTTAGGAGCCAATACATGCAATTAGAGGGAAAATGAGGCTAGCACAATAATGAGTGGAGTTGGGTAAAAGCCCAACTGAAAGTTAGGTAGTTTGCACATTATATATTTCACACATTCATCATAGTTGTTCACATACATAGGGGTCAGTTACAAAATAGGGTGCACATACTCAAATAGGTTTTCACATACTGAAATAGGTCTCACATACCTTAGATATATATATTACCATCATATCCACCAAACAGATAGCAAACCATCCATATATCCTAGTTATAAACATAACACATGTATTAATATATATAAAAACATAAATCATAAGAAAACCCTAATTTTACAAAACTACGATTTAGAGTTCAAAACCAAGCCCAAACGATTGGTCATATTCTCATGAATAAGAAAACATATTTTATTTTACAAAACAGAGTTAAAACGAATTAATTATGTATTTTAAAACATTTACATACTAAAAATGCCAAACAAAGCAAACTTCTGAAAACCCTTGAGAATTAGGTCTCAAAAACCACAGAAACAGATTCTACATTAAAAATCCTTTCCATCGACTATTTATTCATATTTTTCTGACCAAGGATTCATTTATTATGAATTAAACGATCCCAGCCAATCAGAAATTAAGAAAAAGCTACGTAGGCAAAATAAAAACAATTGAGCGCCACAGTGGCCGGACCCACGCTGACATGGGCCAATCAGCTTTGGCCATGTCAGCCGGTCCAGGCTCGCTGGGCCTCGGTCAAAGGCGGATAAACAAAGAGGCAAGTGACTCTTTTGACCTTGCTCGCCAAATAGGTTTAATTGAAGCGACGAGGGTAGAACGGTCATATGCAACTATCGATCGTCTGCAGGTGAGAACCAAGCTCAGGGTGCAATTATGATATTGCCCCTGTGATCTAAAGCTAAAGATGGCAGTAGTGGGGGACTCCAGGGTCATTTGATGACCTGGTATGCTCTTCTTCGAGCCATGGCACTGGAAAAGCAACTGGAGCTCGGGCTCCATTGCTCCCGCTCGCAACCCAGCTTGGAGTTGTCAACTGAGGCCGTGGATGAGTTCCCCTCGACTGTTTTAGGCACCGGCGTCGATGAAGAAACCAAGACAAGGACCTTTGGTGCAGAAGGAACACGAAACCATGGAGAACCGTCGGAGAACAGAGCAACAAAAACCGGGGTCAAAACCGCGAGCAAAACTTCAGATAAAGATCCCGTCGTGAACGTGGAGTCGAGACGAGGTAAAAGCACCTTCTTCCGTAGGCGGAGGAGCACCAAAGCAGCATAAGGGTCGGCGCCGGCGGAGGTCAAGCCTATGGTCTATAGGACCCGGCACATGGAGGCACTACGAGCAAACGCGAGGGTAGGAACAGGAAGAGGGGTGGTCGAGGATGCTCACCTAGCGTCCAATTTGTCCGAGGTGGTCGTAGGTGCGAGCAGCAGGCGAGGTTGCCGGAACTGCAGACGGAGTAGGTCAGGGTGTCTCGGGCATGGAGAGGTGGAATTAGAGGAAGAGGAAGTAAAGGCGCGATCTGGGAAGTGTTACCCATCGTTTAAATAGGCGGAAGGGAGTTTCTAGCCGCTTCTGTAACCCGGTGGTGGAGAGGGGAAGCTCGCCGGTTTTGGGTGTTTCTCCAAATGGTCACAGTGAAGGCTGATTAATGGCTCATTGAGACCGGTGTTATGATACAAATCCAACGCGCTCAAAATCGTGTGAAACGGATCACTGAGATGTGAGAACGGGGGGTGGGTAAGGCTGGAGTCGATCAGTGGTAACGGCCGGAGGTTGAAGGAGACCCTCTGACCGTTGGATCGGGATCTGGGCTGGGCCAAGCCGTCCGTTCAGGGGAGTATAGCTACAGGCGCGCGTGACGAGTAAATAAACGGAACTATAGCGTTACAAATCAAATACATGAAATCGATTAAAACACTTTAATCACACTATAATAAAAGCTTATAAAATGCATTAGAGGGGTCAAATCAACTCCAAATAACGCCAAATTTTAACCAAAGGCTGATAATGACGAATATTACAATGCTATGCAATTAGAATCTCGTTTAATACATAATACGGCCATTAATAAATATATATATCCTAAAAGAGTATAATAATATATTAAAATCAAGGAATTATATGAAAAGACTACTTAATGAGAAACATGTGAGTAAATTCGACATATAAAACACATTAGGGTACAAATACTCATTACTCAACAAAATAACATATTAATGTGAACTAAAATCATATTTTGAGGAGAAAGAAACAATAAAGGTTAATATACACATATATGAACTCAAATACACATTATTAATAATATATTTATCCAAAAAGCTCCAAATAAACATAATCTAATATATTATCCCATAAAAGACAAAATTACAACATTAACCCTAACTTATCTCCTAATGTGGGTTATTTGTGCAAACACCCTTCAATTTACATAAATGAGGGTAAATAGTGATTTCAACATCAAGTTGTGCTCAAATTGCACAAGGAGTCCAAAAATGATCCAAAAGGATGTGAAATTTATGGAAAAGGTCCAAATGGACTAAAAGGCAAAGGAAAGCTCAAAAGTGGGTAAATTGCAGGGAAGACCCTGAGATTCAGTATGTTACATCGTCCATTAGGGCTATCGGCCATTAGGGTATCGCCCACCATGGTGTCGTCCAACATGGCACTACTTGGCCCTATCGTCCATCACATGGACAAGGAGATAACTCGACACAAGAGCACCCACTCTATCATCCAACACAAGGACATCCATATCGGCCAACAAGAGGAAGGGTATCGTTCATCTCCAAGGTACTCATCATATTGGCCAACAAACCCTAGCTCACCCTATTGTCCAACACATGGGCAAGGGTGTCGGCCACCCACAAGGACTCATCCTATCGTCCACCCAAGGTGCCATGTCTCCCAACATGGTCACCATGTCGGCCAACATCCATACTAGGTCAACCTATCATCCAACCCAAGAGGAAAGGTGTTGCCCAACACCAAGAACACTGATATCATTCAACTTAAGGACAAGGGTGTCGCCCAACACACCCACAAGGAAGGGATATCGCCCAACCCTAGGTCATCTTCAACCTCCAACACAAGGGAGCACAAACCCTAAAAAGCAAGGTATACAAGGAACCCTAAAACCCAAGAGAGGGATATCGGCCACTAAGGTATATAAGCAAGATGTACAAGAAAGGAACTAAGCTAGTCTACTAACATGTAACAAGGTTAAAGCTAGAGGTAAGAGAGTTAGAGTTAGAAACTATGCAACCCGCCTTAAGCTCCAAGGAAGAAGATGCACTTTGAGCTCCAAGGTTGTCGGCCACCAAAGCTCCAAAGCACTCCAAGGTCCAAAGCTATCGTCCACCAAGCTGCTCCAGTAAGGTGTATCGGCCACCACTTCAGCTCCAAGGAAGTGTATCGGCCAACACAAGCAAGATGGAGAGGGGTATCGTGCACCAAGGGTGGAGGGGAGACCAAAGGACCAAAGGAGACTAAGGCAAGGAGAAGAGCTACCTATATAGGAAGAAGGGGAGGAGAAACCAAGGTACAACCATGCTATGTGTCGTCCACCCAAGGGACACATGTCCACCGACTCAAGCCACCTCTCATGCAAGCCATAAGGCACTTGTCCAAGATGTGCACCATGTGTCCATCAACCAAGCCAAGCCATCTGGGCAACACAACAAGAGCTACTGGGCGACACACCAAGCAACTGGGCGACACATCACCTGCCCTGGGCGACACAAGGCTCAAGCAAGCCCAAACAAGGAACTCCAAGGCCCAAACAAGCTCAACTCAGGCCCAAAGGACTCAAACAACAAGCCCAAGCCTTCCTCTCAACCCTAGAGGAAGCAAAGAGGAAAAACATCTCACAAGATGGCAAACTTGCCCACAAAACCCTAAACTTGGGTTATTTGCAAGTAGCCCCTCGAACTCTCAACAAAGCACAACCAAACCCTAATCACCACTAAAGGTGATTAGCAAGCACCAAAGCACCAAGATCAAGCAAAACAAACAGGGTAAACCCTAAACGCAGGTCAGGGTCCCTACAGCCATAAACCTCTACAAAAGGATTTCGTCCCTGAAATCGGAAGAGAAAAGCGAGGGATACTTCCTCCTCATCTCTTCCTCAAGCTCCCACGTGGCTTCCTCAACGCCACGGTGATGCCAAAGGACCTTCACAAGAACCAGATCCTTTCTCTTCAGCTTCTTGACTCTTCTGTCAAGGATCATCATAGGACCCTCTTCATAAGTCACATCTTTGTCAAGCTCAACTTCAACTGGTTGTATCACTGTTCCTGTATTCGGATGACTTTTCTTCAGCATACTGAGATGGAACACTGGATGTAACCTGTGCAACTCTAGAGGCAATTCTAACTCATAAGCCACCTTGCCAACACGTGCTATGACTGAGTAAGGCCCCATATATCTGGGAGCTAACTTACCTTTTCATCCAAACCTCAGCACACCTTTCCACGGAGAGACTTTAAGATACACCTTGTCTCCCACCTGGAACTCCAAGGGTCGTCGGCGATTGTCTGCATAAGACTTCTGCCTGTCTTGTGCCGCTTTCAACTGTTGTTGTATCACCTTGATCTTTTCTGTCGTTTGCTGTACTAACTCAGGGCCCAAAAGCTGATATTCACCTGATTCATACCAACACAAAGGAGATCTGCACTTCCTCCCATACAAAGCCTCATAGGGAGCCATGTCAATGCTCCACTGATAGCTATTGTTGTAGGAAAACTCTATCAAACTGAGATGTACGTCCCAACTACCTAGGAACTGCAAAACACAAGCACGAAGAAGATCCTCCAAAGTCTGAATAGTCCTCTCAGACTGTCCATCTATCTGCAGGTGGAAAGCAGTACTGAACTTCAACTTCGTTCCCATCGCCCTGTGCAACCGTTCCCAAAAATGACTTGTAAACTGAGGACCTCTATCAGAAACTATCATTGCTGGCACACCATGCAAACGAACTATCTCATCCACATATACTCGAGCGAGCTTTTCAGCTGTATACGTGGTCTTCACAGGTATGAAATGGGCAGACTTCGTTAATCTGTCCACTATCACCCAAATGGAATCATGATTCCTAGTTGTCCTGGGTAGACCAACTACAAAATCCATGGTTATATGATCCCATTTCCACTGTGGTATAGGCAAAGGTTGCAACGTACCTGCTGGCTTTTGATGCTCAGCTTTGACTTGCTGACACACCGCACACCTAGCCACAAACTCAGCTACATCTTTCTTCAGGCCGGGCCACCAATACAAGTCCTTCAGACTATGGTACATCTTGGTGACACCTGGATGCATAGCATACATCGACGTGTGTGCTTCCTCGAGCACCAACTTCCTCAGATTATCAGCATCTCGAACCACCATCCTATTATGATAGCAAACCACTCCATCCTCGGACTCATGGAACCCATCACGCTTTTTGCTGCCAAACTCTGATCTGATTAGCTGTACTGTATCATCTGTTTGCTATGCATCCTTGACCTGCTGTCTCAACGTGGCTTTATTTGCATCTGTGCTAAAAGTCCAGCTAACGAGGAAACCTCCATCTATACGTTCATCTGCCGTAAGGAGACTAACATGTCCTGCCTATGGCATACCAAAGAACTCATCTGTGCCTTCTTGGGAGTAGAAGACTTTCTGCTAAGCGCGTCTGCTACCACATTCGCCTTACCAGGATGATACTCGATAGTGCAATCATAATCATTGATCAACTCCATCCACCGACGCTGTCGCATGTTCAACTCTTGCTGTGAGAAGATGTACTTCAGATTCTTGTGATCTGTAAAGATCTGACACACTTCCCCATAAAGATAGTGTCTCCAAATCTTTAACGCATGAACCACTACTGCCAGCTCCAAGTCATGGGTCGGATAGTTCTCCTCGTGTTTCTTAAGCTGTCGCGAAGCAAAAGAAACCACATGATCTTCCTGCATCAGCACACAACCCAAACCTTTCTTGGACGCATCACAGAAAACAACATAGCCTTTTCCAGATTCTGGCAAGATCGACACTGGAGCACTGGTTAGCTTTTCCTTCAAACTTTGGAAAACTTGCTGACATCGATCATTCCAAACAAAAGGTACATCCTTCCTGGTCAACTTCGTCATCGGTAGAGCTATCGAACTGAAGTCCTTGATAAACCTCCGGTAGTATCCTGCTAGACCATAGAAACTATGAACTTCCGTTGGTGTCTTCAGCTGTTCCCAATACGCAACGGATTCCACTTTCTTCAGATCTACTTTGACTCCTTCAGCAGATATCACATGACCTAAGAAAGTCACTTCATCCAACCAGAACTCACACTTACTAAACTTAGCATACAACTGATGTTGACGAAGGAGAGTCAATGCTTGATGAAGATGTTGCTCATGCTCTAGCCGGTTCCGACTATAGATCAAGATGTCGTCTATAAAAACTACAACAAACTGATCTAAGAACGGACGAAACACTCTGTTCATCAGGTCCATGAAAGCAGCAGGTGCATTGGTTAATCCAAACGGTCATAACCACAAACTCAAAATGACCATACCTCATCCTAAAGGCTGACTTTGGTATGTCATCCGCCTTTATCCTTAACTAATGATATCCATACCGTAGATCGATCTTCGAAAACACTGTATCACAACGCAACTGATCGAACAGGTCATCTATCCTCGGCAACGGGTACTTATTCTTGATCGTGACCTTGTTCAACTGTCGGTAGTCTATACACAACCGCATCGAACCATCCTTCTTCTTAACGAACAACACGGGAGCACCCCAAGGTGATGTGCTCGGTCTGATGAAACCTTTCTCCAACAACTCTTGTAACTGCTTCTTCAACTCTACCATCTCTGCTGGAGCCATCCTATAAGGTGTCTGTGCAATCGGCTGCGTTCCCGGAACCAGATTGATCTCAAAATCAATCTCTCGGGGTGGAGGAACACCAGGAAACTCCTCGGGAAACACATCTGCAAACTCTCGGACCACTAACACTTCTTCAAGGTTAAGGCCTTTCGCCTTGGTATCCAAAACGGTATCCACAACGTGAGCTAAGAACGCCTCACATCCTTGTCGCAACAACCTATCTGCCACCATAGCTGACACCAGACACGTCGGAAGAATCTTCCTATCTCCCTGGAAGATCCACTTCTCTCCAGCAACATCAAACACCGCCTGCTTGGAACCACAGTCCAAGACAACCTTATACTTCTCTAAGGTATCCATCCCAAGGATAACATCGAAACCATGCATCTCAAGTGGTATGAGATCCACCTGAATGATGTGTCCCGAAAAAGACAAAACACAAGATGGACACTCTTCTCGAAGCAAAGAGGAACCATCAAGAGGGGTTTCTAACAACAAGCTATCCTTCTTACAACTAACAGGTAGATGACATCTTTCAAGCATACTATAGGCGATAAAAGAGTGTATAGCACCCGGGTCAACCAGAACAGATATAAAGCAAGAAGAAGACATATCAGAATGAAATAACTCCTTCTGACATGTCACCACTCGCGGGTTGACTATCGCCTCCGGATGATTCATGGCATAGAATCGAGCCGTAGCTTGTTGTCCACGACCTCTGCTCCCTTGAGCAGATGATCCAGCTTGAGACGCTTGACCACGTCCTCATCCTCTGCTACCACTGGGCTATGGTCTCTCAGACTTCTGGAAACTCTGCCTCGGTTGCTGCGTCACTTCAACATCTCTATTTGGGCAATTGAACTTCCAATGCCCGACTTGTCCACAGAGATGACATGCTCTATTATCAACTCGTGGCCTAGATGGCCCTGTCACTGCCACCGAAGATGAGCTGTGCGCCTTAGATGGTGAAGAAACATAACCTTTTCCTTTACTCGGAGACCACTGAGATGGTACACCAGCACTTCTCATCACTAACGGTGCTGAAAACCTGGGTTTCTTGAAGCCACCAAACCTTCATCCTTGAAACTGAGCAGGTCTTTTAAGAGACACCGACTCTCTTTTCTCCCTTACTATCCTCTCGATCCGTCAAACTGATTCCACAAATGTAGCAAACCGCTCTCGGTTTTCCAGCGCAGACACAGGGGTTGTCAACTCAGCACTCAAACCCTTCTCGAAACGTCTGATCCGTTCATCATCTGTCGCCGCCATGTGAGGACAGAACCTCAACAGATCCATAAACTTAGCTTCATACTCGGTGATGTTCATCGTTCCTTGCCGCAACTTCTCAAACTGACTGATCTTCTCATCCAGGTACGTCTTCGGAAAGTATCTGGTGATGAACTCGCGCCGAAACACTTCCCAACAGATCACCTCACCAGACCGCTTCTCTTCCTCGATGGTCCACCAGTGACCAGCACTACCCTTCAAAAGGTAGACAACATGCTTTACTTTGTCTGCTTCGGGGATGTCGAGGATCTGGAAAGCCTTTTCAAGACTCGTCAGCCACAGATCTGCATCCGCTGGATCAGCCGTTCCAGCATAATCCGAAGCTCTGACTCGGCGAAGCCGCTCAAAGGTATTCCCAATACCCGATGCTTCTCCATGGGGAACCTATGCTCACGGAGGAGGCACTGGTAATCGCTCAACCATGAGATTCATCGTAGCCATTAACTGCCCCATAAGCTGTTGATAGGCAGGGTGTTCAAGTATGGATGGGTCTGGTTGGGGGACCTCAGGCACCCGATCTTCATGTGCCCGTCCATCTGCTCCATCAACCGATGCAGCATCACTAAGCTCAGGAGCATGTTCTTCGTGGTTTCCAGACATCTTAGCTTTTCTTCTGCTAAGGGCAGAAGATTTTTGTAAGATAACCTGGAGAACTCATAAGAACAGACTCAACCTAGTCCTAGATCCCTGTAGACTCAGCGAACCTAAAGCTCTGATACCAAAACTTGTGGCAACACATCCCATTATCACACAGATAATGAGGTGTTACACGAAAACGTGCGGAAAACACCATAACCACATATTTTCAAAACACGGGTTAATTAAAACCGATTGCGGAAAACTGATAAACTGTGAAACTATTACTTTCCAGTCCTCATCCTGCACAGAAACATGTCATATAAATATGTACATACACAAGATCTGACACGTGTCCACAGCTCAGGAACAGCTGTCCATCCATCACATGAGTTCACCACCTGTTCATATATACATAAAGGCCCACATCCGGCCAACAGCAGGATATACAGATATCATCGAACGATCTTCGTGAAACATCGTCAAAACACTGCCAAGGACCTGAGAGTACAGGGATGACTCTAGACTCTACTACAAAACATCCAAAACAGCAGCATGTCCATTGCTTGCCTTCTACTGCTCCTCAAGCTGCTCGTCCGCAACACCACAACCACGACCACGTCTACCTCGACCACCTAAAAAGGGTGTAAACCAGTGGAGTGAGACAATTGAACAATTGTCCCAGCGGGAAACATAGCTCCCCACCGCAACCATAGAACCTCAGCAAGAGAAACTATAACAGCAATTATAACATGAGCAGATATATCAGCAGCAGTTATATATATAGCAAGATCATTCTTACCGGAAAGCATACCAGCTGTACTAGAGCGTAAAACCAGATGTCTTTCAAAGGAACATGACTATCAAGATGAGATATGTCAACATGTAACAGGATTATTAGAACAGGGTATAATACCATATAACCTGATTATCAAGATAAGGTAGATTACCACATGACCTGCAAGGTGTAACGGAATATTACCCAAACAAGGCCTCAACCAATGTTTCGTATTTGATATGACCAGTAAATACTAAACGGCTGTATTACATTTTATTATGCCCTGAGGATTTGAACCGTACCGTTCAAATCCAACCTTCGGTTACGAAACCCAAGACGGTGCCATACAAGGTCAATCGAAGAGCCGGACTCCACGACCTCCCACCTCATGGTCAGTACATGAGTACAACACAAGCAGGACCGCAGTCACATGCTGAAGTGGTCTAAGCCACAGGGTTAGCTCCATAGGCTACCCATTCTCTAGCCCGCCTTGGTACAGGTCACGGCGCTAGTAAAACTGAGCCACGGGCCTGATCACCGTGCTCTGAGCCATGAACGCATTCATGCTCCATACATCACATATCCTGAGCCATGGGCCTGTTCACCATGCTCTACACACATATCTGAGTCTGCAACCTTAGTTACACTCTTACCTCCTCATTTTTAGGCTAGGAGCAACCTACACATATTCAACAATATGCGCTTCCAGGTTAACCCGTAGGAAAACCTGTTTCACCATCACCAAGTCCTGACGGTGATGGATCTATGGCCAGGTCAAACTACATGATGTATTTCACTGTGCTTAATTAGTATCTTTTAGATGGATTGCAAGATTCAACCAAGTTGTATAACATGCAAGATATAACAGAAAGTAAAGAATATTATATTATGATCTATTCATATCAACCTGATCCATCTTAAGGATCCAACATCACATGTTATCACTTGGCCTCTTGCCAACCATCCAGATCCATCTCAAGGATCATCACATACCACAGGGTCTCAACCCTTCATCATGCACTGTCACTGCCTCTTAAGGCTCACATCATCATCATGGGACCAACACATCACATACATAATCTCATAGAGCAATTATCAAAGTAATGTTACTCATTACATATGTCACATAGCCCTTTCATGGCTAAGTCATCACCTGTAAGGTTAAGGTATGCAATAATTGTAGATTCAACATAAGGAATATGCTCACTATCGTGAAATATCATTCAAGATAATTAAATTACCAATATTACACTTATTTGGTAACCGAGTATGTTAAGTACACCATTAAACAACCATACTGATACTTACCCTTATATCGAGATTGTACAAACAATCAGGGTATATAGATATCATGTTGTGTTTACAGAACCAACACTATTATTAATAAGGTCATTACTATGTCATCAACTATTGTCATCTTTATCATGAAGCAACCTTTGATGTAACTGTCACTTAGCATCATTATTACCAACATTATTATCATTAAACAAACTACTAGAGTAGTTATCATCATCTTCTTTATCATTAACAATTAAGCATAAGGGTCACATCATGCATCAATTACATGAGGGCTAACATCATATACATTACTATCATTAGCATCCTTATTGTTTGCAAGACAACATATTACATATTGATGATATCACAAACACCACCATCATTTTATTGGTTAATAGCTAACCACTTCCATCACATGAGGGATCGTCACCAAAGAAACTCATACCCTCACTATAGCCTCACAACCCTCATCTAAAGCCTATCACCCAACATGGGTATCGACTACCACACTATCCCTATCGGCCAACACTCACTACTAACCCTATCGGCCAACACTCACTACTAACCCTATCGGCCCTCACACATCCTGCACATAGGGTAGGGTATCGCCCAACATGGCTATCGGCCATTAGGGTATCGCCCACCATGGTGTCGTCCATTAGGGCTATCGGCCATTAGGGTATCGCCCACCATGGTGTCGTCCAACATGGCACTACTTGTCCCTATCGTACATCACATGGACAAGGAGATAACTCGACACAAGAGCACCCACTCTATCATCCAACACAAGGACATCCATATCGGCCAACAAGAGGAAGGGTATCGTTCATCTCTAAGGTACTCATCATATTGGCCAACAAACCCTAGCTCACCCTATCGTCCAACACATGGGAAAGGGTGTCGGCCACCCACAAGGACTCATCCTATCGTCCACCCAAGGTGCCATGTCTCCCAACATGGTCACCATGTCGGCCAACATCCATACTAGGTCAACCTATCATCCAACCCAAGAGGAAAGGTGTTGCCCAACACCAAGAACACTGATATCGTTCAACTTAAGGACAAGGGTGTCGCCCAACACACCCACAAGGAAGGGATATCGCCCAACCCTAGGTCATCTTCAACCTCCAACACAAGGGAGCACAAACCCTAAAAAGCAAGGTATACAAGGAACCCTAAAACCCAAGAGAGGGATATCGGCTACTAAGGTATATAAGCAAGATGTACAAGAAAGGAACTAAGCTAGTCTACTAACATGTAACAAGGTTAAAGCTAGAGGTAAGAGAGTTAGAGTTAGAAACTATGCAACCCGCCTTAATCTCCAAGGAAGAAGATGCACTTTGAGCTCCAAGGTTGTCGGCCACCAAAGCTCCAAAGCACTCCAAGGTCCAAAGCTATCGTCCACCAAGTTGCTCCAGTAAGGTGTATCGGCCACCACTTCAGCTCCAAGGAAGTGTATCGGCCAACACAAGCAAGATGGAGAGGGGTATCGTGCACCAAGGGTGGAGGGGAGACCAAAGGACCAAAGGAGACTAAGGCAAGGAGAAGCGCTACCTATATAGGAAGAAGGGGAGGAGAAACCAAGGTACAACCATGCTATGTGTCGTCCACCCAAGGGACACATGTCCACCGACTCAAGCCACCTCTCATGCAAGCCATAAGGCACTTGTCCAAGATGTGCACCATGTGTCCATCAACCAAGCCAAGCCATCTGGGTGACACAACAAGAGCTACTGGGCGACACACCAAGCAACTGGGCGACACATCACCTGCCCTGGGCGACACAAGGCTCAAGCAAGCCCAAACAAGGAACTCCAAGGCCCAAACAAGCTCAACTCAGGCCCAAAGGACTCAAACAACAAGCCCAAGCCTTCCTCTCAACCCTAGAGGAAGCAAAGAGGAAAAACATCTCACAAGATGGCAAACTTGCCCACAAAACCCTAAACTTGGGTTATTTGCAAGTAGCCCCTCGAACTCTCAACAAAGCACAACCAAACCCTAATCACCATTAAAGGTGATTAGAAAGCACCAAAGCACCAAGATCAAGCAAAACAAACAGGGTAAACCCTAAACGCAGGTCAGGGTCCCTACAATGACCCTCAAGTTGACTACTACGTGTGGATGACTCACATCATAGAATTGAGTTGTTTCCTGTTGTCACCCTCATCCTCTACTGGATTGCCCAGATGAACCAGCCTGCACTTCTGACCATGTCCTCAGCCTCCACCACTATTGAACTATTTCTTCTGTGACCCTTGTTGACTCTTGTCTCGGTTGTTGTTTCACCTCTTCATCCTACACAGGACATGCCCACCCAGGTGTCCTACTTTCCCACACTTGTGGCAAGTCCTGGTCTCTATTGTGGCCTAGACGGCCCCATTATTGACATTGATGTAGCACTGTGAGTTCTTACTGGTGGAAAGGTATGACCTTTTCCCTTGCTTGGATACCACTAAGACTGGTCCACCGACCTCTATTGTGACTGAGGTGTTGAAAACCTAGGCTTCTTGAAGCCTCTAGCCAATTGTCCTTGATACTGATCCAATCTCTTCTTAGCATTTGCCTCTCATTTCTCCACAATTGACCACTCTATCCTCCTGAGTGACTCCACAAATGTGGCAAACCGTTCTCTATTCTCTAGAGCTAACACTGGCATTGTCATCTCAGAACTCAAACCTTTCTCAAAATGTCTGATTCGCTCCTTATCTATAGCAGCCATATGAGGGCAGAATCTCAGAAGCTTCATGAACTTCATCTCATACACATTGATCAACATAGATCCTTGTCAGATCTTCTCAAACTGTGTGATCTTCTCATCTAGGTAGATCTCTAGGAAGTACCAACTCACAAACTCTCTCCAAAACTCCTCTCAACTGATCACAACACCAAGCCTCTTCTCCTCCTCGATGGCCCACCAATGGCTAGTTTTGCCCATCAACAGGTACACTATGTGCTTCACCTTATCCTCCTTAGGGATATTGAGGATCATGAAGACCTTTTCCATCTCAATCAACCACATGTTAATGTCTGTTGGATCTGCCATACCAAAATACTCCACCCGACACACCTCAACCTCTCAGAGGTCTTCCCAGAACCCTGATATTCTGCATTGGGAATTGTTGCTCTAGGTTGGGGTTTGCACATCCTATTCACCATATGTGTCATCGTGGCCATAAATTGTCCAAACATGGACTGAAAAGCAGGATTGTCCATAGTTTTTGGGTCAAACTGAGGATGCTCAGGCATGCCATCATCTCTGACTTGCCTCGTAGCACCACCTCCTAGTGTAACAACACTTCTCTCCACATGTTCTTCTCATTCTATTATGAAAAGCTTTCCTCTAAAATTTGGATTAATTGGGTGAAGGAGGAGAGTTATGAAATTAATAAGTTTCTGTAAAGTGGAAGGATTAATCAAAATAAATATAATTGTCACATTATATTTGTGTTGAGAATCTAGTCCCAGTTCCCTTGTACATCATGTGGCCTTCTGGCCCTTGGATCATTGATTGACGATCATAGGACCATCCCTAACCTCCGATAAAAAGGAAACTTGGTCTTTGATCTCTTTCTCTCCCTCCCTAAACCATGTCCATAGCCAGGAATGTTTCCATTGAACTCAGGAGATCCAAGCAGACCTATCCATCCCTATATGTTCTGGTTTTAGTACATGATCTAGACTTTCCCCTTTTTGCTATCAATGTTAGATGGCAATTGAAACCTCTTTGATAGTCCCACCATATATGTGTACATATATAGTCGGGGGTCTCTGGTCTGGAAAACTAGAACTCAATTGTCATACTGAAGCCATACCTAGACCTTCCTCCATACTCCCATCACTACTACAGAAATAGCATTCAGTGACACTTTTCTGGGCGTCGGTTATTAGGAAAAACTGACGCCTTCTATGTTAGGCGTCGGTTGTTTACGACAACCGACGTCTATATTCGAAGACCAGCCAGACACGGGTACCGCTTTGTCTTCAGCGTCGGTTGTTTATAACAATCCGACGCTTAAAGTCGCCCGCGAAAAATAGTGTCCTTTTCAGCGTCGGTTATTTAGGTGGAAACCGACGCCTATGTGTGATGAAAATTTGCGCGAAAAGTGTCACCTTCAGCGTCGGTGATTAAAGGATAACCGACGCTGAAGGTGGTTCCCGCCAAACAATTTCATGAAATTATCGCCCAGTTGGACGTCGGTTTTCTCGGACAACCGACGCTAAAGACATTTAGGCGTCGGTTGTTGTAAAAAACCGACGCTATTTGGGACTTAATAACCCGCGGTGCCCGACTCTTCCCCTTCCTCCTGTTTCATTGCGAGCCCTTTCTGTTTCTCCGTCGATTCCCCACCCTGTCGCCGGCGATTTTCTTCTCCTTGTTCTCCACGACAGCGCCGTCGTGCCGCCTTCTCCGCTCCCCCTTCTCCGCGCCCCGCCGCCGCCTTCTCCGTGCTGCTGGAGCTCCCTTCTCCGCCGCCCCGCCGCCACTGCTGACGAGCCTGGAGCCCCCTTCTCCGCCGCCCCGCCGCCACTGCTGCTGGAGCTCGCCGCCACTGCTGCTGGAGCTCGCCGCCGACGCCTGACGAGCCTGGAGCTCGCCGCCTCAGCCTGCCTGACGCCATCAGCTTCCACCTGACTCCCGCTGCCTCCCGCGCCAACAGGTATGCGCCAACTGGTTTTCTGGATATACACTAAAGGCCTTGTTTGATATGAAGTGCATTGCTCTGCAATTCAAGTCTTAGAGAATAGGTCCAGATGAATTCCACGTTTTCGGACCCTCTCAGACTACTACATAATATTCAAGTTTTTGGACCTTGCGTACAATGAATGCGGATTGCTTAATCCATTTGAGCACTATGACTTCCAATATGTATTTTTGAACAGTATCTGTCAATGATCACAAACTATCTAAATAAAGGAGCTAAAACATTATTGCACTTGAATTCGAAAACGATTTCCTAATAGCAATATCACAAACGTTTAGGGCAAGTTTCTTTATTTTCACCTTGTCGGTAGAACAGATTAGATTTACGTACATCAAACCTCGGATGGATCCGTCCAATTTATTTTTGTGGCACCAATAGGAGATTCTTAAGATTATTTTAACATAGACCAATTGGGAACTAAACTATCATACAATCTCTATAGTGGCTCGCAAAGCTAATAATCACTTAATATATATCCATGTTTGAGTGAGTCAAAAACTGATCTGTGAAACCAGCTACCCCACTCATCTTTCTTTTTGCCAGTACACAACCGAGTGCAGCCCCCTGCTCGTACCTGGGAGCGAGTCAAAAGTGGACCCCACCAACCCCCCAACCCCCCAGTCAGGCATCTCCTAATGTTGGACAATGTGTTTGTTATAGGTGGTTTACATTTATTATATAAGAAAACGAATCTATGTTTCAAGTGTTGAACCTAATGTTGGACAATGTGTTTGTTATAGGTGGTTTACATTTATTATATAAGAATGACATCACATGTGTTTGTTGGCCTAGAAAGTCAACAATCATTGTTCTTTATATTACTTGTACATTGGTATAAATTAGAATGAACAATCACTAAATTATATACTGTTTGTATGGAGTCCGGCTTCATTGTAGATGTCTATTATTGTGTTTGTTGGCCTAGAAACCCGTCCAAGATTGACTCATTAGGAGTAAATCTTGGATAGTCCCCGGTTTGGGACTGTTCTTGAACACCTAATCTCACTTAGGATGTAAGTGTATAATGTGTATTGAGTTTTCAAGAAAATTTTGGTAGCATTTCCCCGTTTGTTCTCTAAGTACATATGTACTTAGAGAACAGCGGGGAAATGCTGCCGAAATTTTCTTGAAAACCCAATACACATTATACACTTACTAGTGAGATTAGGTGTTCAAGGATGGGATAGGTGGTACACATTTATTATATATAAGAATGACATCACATGTGTTTGTTGGCCTAGAATGTGAACAATCATTGTTTTTTATATTACTTGTACATTGGTATAAATTAGAATGAACAATCACCAAATTATATACTGTTTGTATGGAGTCCGGCTTCATTGTAGATGTCTATTATTGTGTTTGTTGGCCTAGAAACCCGTCCAAGATTGACTCATTAGGAGTAAATCTTGGATAGTCCCCGGTTTGGGACTGTTCTTGAACACCTAATCTCACTTAGGATGTAAGTGTATAATGTGTATTGAGTTTTCAAGAAAATTTTGGTAGCATTTCCCCGTTTGTTCTCTAAGTACATATGTACTTAGAGAACAACGGGGAAATGCTGCCGAAATTTTCTTGAAAACCCAATACACATTATACACTTACTAGTGAGATTAGGTGTTCAAGGATGGGATAGGTGGTACACATTTATTATATATAAGAATGACATCACATGTGTTTGTTGGCCTAGAAAGTCAACAATCATTGTTCTTTATATTACTTGTACATTGGTATAAATTAGAATGAACAATCACTAAATTATATACTGTTTGTATGGAGTCCGGCTTCATTGTAGATGTCTATTATTGTGTTTGTTGGCCTAGAAACCCGTCCAAGATTGACTCATTAGGAGTAAATCTTGGATAGTCCCCGGTTTGGGACTGTTCTTGAACACCTAATCTCACTTAGGATGTAAGTGTATAATGTGTATTGAGTTTTCAAGAAAATTTTGGTAGCATTTCCCCGTTTGTTCTCTAAGTACATATGTACTTAGAGAACAGCGGGGAAATGCTGCCGAAATTTTCTTGAAAACCCAATACACATTATACACTTACTAGTGAGATTAGGTGTTCAAGGATGGGATAGGTGGTACACATTTATTATATATAAGAATGACATCACATGTGTTTGTTGGCATTTCCCCGTTTCTTCTCTAAGTATATATGTACTTAGAGAACAGCGGGGAAATGTTGCCTAATCTTTTCCTAATATATACTTGTTTCCTAATATATACTTGTTTTCTCTGATCATAGAATGGATAGATCATGGATGTCGATTCGTAATCGTTGTACCCCAGAGTTTATATCTGGTCTTGATCAGTTTATTAGATTTGCCGAGGAACATAGGAAAAAACCTACAGATAGGTTCTACTGTCCATGTAGGCATTGCGGTAACAACTTGAAAGTCAACACTGGTGAGGAAATCAAAAGTCATGTCATGTGCAACGGGATTGTACAAGGCTATACAGAATGGCACTGGCACTGGCACTGGCATGGATGTGTATGAAAAATAAGTATGTTATGTTGTCATTGTTGATATCGGGCCCTAAACAACCCGGAAATGATATCGATGTTTATCTTGAACCTTTGATTGATGACTTAAAGAAACTTTGGGCTGAAGGTGTGATGACCTATGATGCTTCAGCAAAAGAGACATTTCGTTTGCACGCTATGTTGTTTTGCACTATTAATGACTTTCCAGCATATGGGAATTTGTCTGGATATAGTGTCAAAGGAGCTAAAGCGTGTCCTATATGTGAAGAAAACACTGATTCAATAAGACTAAAACATGGCGGCAAGACTGTATATCTTGGTCATCGAAGGTTTCTTTCAAAATTCCATCCGTATCGTAGGAAGCGCAAAGCATTCAATGGATGGAATGATGAACGAAGTGCACCTAAACCTATACCAGGGGATGTTGTTTATGAAAGAGTAAAAGACATTGTCAATGAATTTGGTAAGAAATCACAATGTAGTATGGCCACACGGAGTGACAATTCTTTATTCAAGAAGAAGTCAATATTTTGGGATCTTCCTTATTGGAGTTCTTTGACAGTCAGGCATTGTATCGATGTAATGCACGTTGAGAAAAATGTCTGTGATAGCATCATTGGTACTCTATTAAATATACCAGGTAAGACTAAAGATGGGATAAAATCCAGACTGGACCTACGTGAAATGGGAATAAGGTCAGAATTAACAGAATTACGTGAAATGGGTAATAAAAGAACATACTTACCTCCCGCTTGTTACACGTTGTCTAGAAAGGAGAAGAAAACTTTTTGTGAATGCTTGGTAAATGTTAAGGTGCCACATGGTTACTCATCCAACATCCGTAGATTGGTATCAATGAAAGATCTGAAGTTGATAGGTCTTAAATCTCATGATTGTCACACTCTAATGCAACAAATATTGCCTGTGGCAATTCGATCTATATTGCCGAAGCATGTAAGGTTTGCGATTACCAGACTTTGTTTCTTTTTCAACAGTCTATGCAGCAAAGTTATTGACCCTGATACTCTCGATAATTTGCAAAGAGAAGTGGTTGTTACCCTATGTCAGCTTGAGATGTATTTCCCTCCTTCGTTCTTTGATATCATGGTACATCTTGTTGTCCACTTGACTAGGGAAGTGAAAATGTTGGGACCAGTTTTCTTGCATTGGATGTATCCCTTTGAACGATACATGAGCGTTTTTAAAGGTGATGTTCGAAACCGTTATCGGCCTGAAGGGAGTATTATTGAAGGTTATGTGGCGAGAGAGGTTATGGATTTTTGCAATGACTTTCTCAGTGGTAATGACACTCCTAATAATGACAAGAATATTGACGAGGGCAAAGGAATTTTGGGATCACGGGTGAAAGTAATCAGCCGTGAGCAGTTGGAACAAGCTCACTTGTATATTTTACACAATATGGAAGAAGTGAGTGTTTATATCGAGGAACATACCAATTTCATAAAGAGACAACATCCTCGAGCAAGTTCAATGTGGCTTGCTAGAGAGCATAATAAGACTTTTACTAAGTGGTTTGAAGATAAAGTCTTACATCAACTATCTCAAACACCAAATGATATTACAGAAACTATCAAATGCCTCGCCTTTAAACCAAAACCGAATGTTATGTCTTATGAAGGGTTTGACATTAATGGATTCACATATTACACAAAGCGCCAAGATGATAAGAGTGTCGTCCAAAATAGTGGGGTCACTCTTCAAGCGTCGACTATGTACTTTGCAAGTGCAAAGGATAAGAGTCCACGTGAAGCTAAAATGTCATATTACGGTGTCATTGAGGACATTTGGGAGTTTGACTACATAGATTTCAAAATTCCGCTATTTAAATGTAATTGGGTTGATAACACCAAAGGAGTTATAGTGGATGAATTGGGTTTCACTTTGGTGAACTTTGAAAAGATCGGCGAGAAGGGTGAACCATTCATATTGGCATCACAGGCGAAACAAATATTCTATATCGATGATCCTGCAAATGATAAATGGTCGGTTGTTCTTCATGGTAAAAGACAGTTCATTGAAGATCCTATAGATGAAGAAGAGTACTATGATAAGTATGATGACTCCAGTCCATTCTCAGTTGGGTTGCCAACTTCACAAAATATTGAAGCTAATGATGACTTATATGTGCGCGGAGATCACAATGAAGGATTGTTAATTGATAAAAGATCACAATTTTAGAGACATGTATGTTTATACAAATGCTAAATGTTTGCCTTTTTCTAGTTAATACAAATGCTAAATGTTTGCCTTTTTCTAGTTAATACAAATGCTAAATGTTTGCCTTTTTCTAGTCAATACAAATGCTAAATGTTTGCCTTTTTAATGACATTTTCAGATGGCTGACCATGATGAGCATGATGTCCATGATGAGCATGAAGTCCATGATGAGCATGGCGAGGATACTAATGTAAGTTCTAAAAACATATCCTGTATTTCTATAAAATTCATTATCTTCTAGTTATGTCATATATCCTATATTTCTATATTGGGCTAAATTAGTGTGTTTTATTTTTGTCAAATTTTAGGTTGATGCACCTGTACCCACTGAAGCACTGGAGCAACTTGATGCGCAACACCAGACACTTAACAAGAAAAGGGGCATCACTCTGTTGAAGAAGTTATTAGCGCTAAGTGGTAGTGGATCTAAATTGGCGGTGGAGTTTGATAATGGAGGAAATCCAATTGGAGTGAACCGCAATAATTTTGTGAACTATCTTGGGTGTACCACTCGGAGCCATTGTGGTGTTAAGTATGACAATTGGCATAAAGTTCCTCAAGCGAAAAAAGACTCGATATGGAAGGATTTATGCGTGAGTTATTATTATTTGCAATTCTATTTTGTAGATTACAAATTCTATTATTTGCAATTCTATTTTGGATACTAGTTAATAACATTTCTATTTTACAGAATCTGTTTGCATTGGATGAGAAGTTGCATCGTAAAAATGTGATGCAACGCGCTGGAAAGATGCTTAGGAATTATAGGACAAATCTGAATAGAGAATACATAAAAGAGGGTGATAAGAAGAAGAAGTCAGCCCTTGAACAATGGAACTTCTTGGACAAAGAAGATTGGGACAATTTTGTTGCTTCAAGAAAATCTGAAGAATTCAAGGTATTAGGCGTCACTCCTAATTTAATTAATATACATTGTATTCACCTATTCAAGATTAGCATTTAGTGCTACTAACCAAATCATTAATGTGCATACTAACTAGGCCCTCAGTGACGCACAAAAAGCAAGGCGTGCACTGAATGTGCATGACCACACTATGGGTCCAAAAGGCTATGCAAGCGTTCGCCAAAGACTACAGGCGGAGTCTGCGGCTACTCAGGAGTCTGCTCCTACTCAGGAGTCTACCACACCCATTCCTCGCCATGATATCTGGATAGCTGGCAGGCAAAACAAGAAGGGTGAAATAAAGAAGCCTGTAACTGCTGAGGCGGCTGAAAAAATGGTAAAATACAACTCTTACAGAAATCGTTTGAATATTGATTATTTGTGGTGTTAACTTACCAATTTCTGTTTATGGTGATTAGCGAGAGCTGCACGAGCAGAGGAAACAAGGCACGTTCATCCCTCAGGGCACAAGGGATGAATTGACAGTTGCTCTGGGTAACCCAGAGCATCCTGGACGTGTTAGAGGTGCCGGCGCTGGTGTTGGCATCAAAGCATTCTTTGGGCCATCCCAGCGCAAACCCAGAGCGGGACTTTCTCAAGAAGAGGTAACCTATTCTTTTTTTAGAATGTTACTGCAAAAGGAAATTCATTAATAAGAATCTAATGTTTCTTTTATCCATGTATAGGAGAATAAGAGAGTTGAGGATTTAGTTGCTAAGAAGGTCAACGATGTAGTTGCTGAGAAGGTCAAGGAAGAATTGATGCGGTGGCAGGCATCTCAGGCTTCCAATACGCCTATGGCGACCCACTCTTCTCCTGATGCACACACTGCGAGTAATCCTGGAGACCCATCGCCTAGCACGTCTGCTGTAAGTATTGTTTATGACATTGTAGTTAGTCTTTTCAAGTTGTTATGTTTTCAAGATGATATGTATATATGTATAATATTCTTTACGTAAATTTGTAGGCATTGAAGCCATGCCGCTTAAGAATGCAAAACTACGTTGTCGCAGAGGCGCAGGCTTACCCGTCCCTTCCTGGGGCAATGTTTCACGGGACTCCAATGCCACAGGGCTACGTTCGTGTGAGCCCGATACGTGTGTTACCCGATTGGAGAGAAGCTACATTGCCATATGCCCACCCGGATATTGATACACTTGGTGAGGCAGAAGGCGGGGTCATATTGTGGCCCAAAGCAGATGTCATCTACACGACTGAAATTGTAAGATAAATTTACATTGATTTAGACTGTTAATGTGTATATATGATGTCAACTGATCTGAAATTATATGTACAGGTTAAAAAGAAGACACCAGGAGCACCTAGGCCTCCACTTCCAGTTCCCACATTACCCGATTGGGTTCCAACTGACCTAACATACCCGTTAGGTCCTGCTTGTAGGGGAATGGCATGTTGGCTACGGGCACATAATGTACATTGCCCTATAATTATTTCTTTAGATGCAGATTATGCAGGTCAATCATACGATAGCTCTTTATTGATAGAAGATATTATTGAGCTGTTTAAGTATGATTGGCTGAATACATCAATGATAGAGACATGGATAAGGTGAGATCTTGTTTATACATCCATATACCTTGTGTAAGCTCCGGTGATCTGGTTTCTTATATATTAATGCATACGCCTATATGTTTTGCAGCTACCTAGTCGAAGATCATTGCAAACAATTTGCATTTGATCATGTGGGATTTTTGATTCCATCATTGATTAGTTTGGTAGCTAAAGACCCTGATAATGTTCAACAATACTGTATAGATGCTTTTACAATTTTTGGTCAGCAAAAGAAGAAGATAATAATAGCTCCATTCAATGTCAAGTATGTTTACTTTATTTATAATTTGGACTTAAGAAAATTCCATTTTTATTTTGCATTTTGAGTTATTAATTGTTAACTTCTACTTGTAGCGGTAGACATTGGGAGTTACTAGTTATTGCCCCCGAGACATTCACTGTTTATTATCTAGATCCTGCGGGGAGTACATTGAACACTAAAATTGGACACGTAATGAGAATGCCAATATTCTGGTGAGAAATATTTCATTTTTATATCCGTTAACATCTTTTATTACATTACTATTTACTTATGCAATTTATTGTGTTATATTATCATGTAGGGGTTTAGATGCATTCAAAAAGGCTGGAGGAACGGTCCCAACGAAAAAGAACCAGCCAATAAATTGGCAGAACGTAAAAGTAAGTTCCCGACTCGAATATATATATTATTGATGTGAATTGTGCTTAGTTGTATTATTTTGTATGTTTCAATTTATAGTGTGCTACACAAGACAATGGCTGGGCATGCGCATACTATGTGATGCGATTTATGCATATGATTATCAAATATGCCGCATTGGACATCGATACCATACATGAGGTATTATATATAGTCTCATTAGTTAGTATGCAATATATCAATCTTATATTATTTTTATATTATTACTTATATATATACATCATTCTCTTTGCAGGTGTTTAAAACTGACCACACTACAGGTAAACGTTTAAAAAAAATAAATGCTCCATATACGATGGAAGCATTAAATGAAGTAAGAGAAGAATGGGCAATAGCTGTACAAACAGTGGCAACTGTAAGATATAATTGGGATGCTGATAGTGATAATGAATGATACTTTGTAAATGAATGTTTGTAAATGAATGTTTGTGAATGTTAATGCATGTATTTGAATGTTTCTATATGTGTGAATGTGAGAATTGAATTGATGTCTGAATGAATGTACTTGTGTAGAATTTTGCTTGTGACTTTTGCAGGTTTGCGGCCTGTTTGTAGGCTGATATCAATGGATGTCGTAAACCTGCAGTTCAGAAAACTGAACTGCAGGTTCTCATCCTGCTGACCAGCCACAGCAGGCCTGCAAACTGATATGAAAAAAAAAAATATATAAATAGGCGTCGGTTATTTATCGAAAACCGTCAGGAAAGACCTACAGCGTCGGTTTTTTAATATAAACCGACGCCTTATGTGGCCAAAGCAGTCCTGGAATTGGCGTCGGATATTCATATCAAACCGACGCCTATTTAAACTGTAGGCGTCGGTCGTTTAGTAGATATCCGACGCCAAACAGGGTCCGCGCCACAGAAAATGGCGTCAGCTAGGGCACTTTCTGCGTCGGTTTTGAGATGAATAACCGACGCAGAAAGTGCCCTAGCTGACGCCATTTTCTGTGGCGCGGACCCTGTTTGGCGTCGGATATCTACTAAACGACCGACGCCTATAGGCTAAATAGGCGTCGGTTAAAAAACCGACGCCGAAGTGTTCGACCTTTAGCGGCGCCCACATAGGCGTCGGTTGGAAACCGACGCCAAATGGGGTTAAACGACCGACGCCAAAGGCCGTTTCTGTAGTAGTGCATCTTCTCCTTTGGGCACCATGAACAAGCTTCGGTAAGTTACTGGGAGGAATGATGAATGTGGGCCCTATAGGGAAGTTTGGTGCCCTAATCGATAGCAGAAACCAAGGTAGCTCCTGACATCCCTTGTAAAGGATGAAAGGGATGCATACAACTATTGTCCAAGGATTGATGTCCCTGTATGGACCTGACAATGTGCTTGTGGGTGATTGACTTCAGCCACCACTCAGGACCACAAGTAACTGGTCAAATTAGCCAAGGTTGGGTGATGCTTAGGGAGTCATCATCAAGTCTTTTGGAGCTCCAGAGGAGAGAGTCAACCCTCGTAGTTGAACAACCTATGGTAGGTGGACCACTTGCTTCTCCTTCATGAAGAGGAAGCTGATCTGGGATCAATTGACTCAAGTGCACCTCACCACACATTCAAGAGGTAAGGGAACATATGATCTTTCTCGAGTATGCACAGTCATGCTGGATCCCAATGTTGAAGCAGAAAATGCTCATTGGATGGGTCAGACAACTCGAACTCTACAAAATAAAGGTATCATTGATGATGTGCCAGCATGCTATTAATGAGTTAGGGTTAATTTTATAGTAATTTTTATTAATTATTGGTAACACATATTAAGACATATTATATATGAAAGTTGATCAAAAAATGAGAGGAACACAAATAAAATATAAGCGAGACCTAATTCTGATCCCAATTTCAAAAGTACCTTGGGTATATACTTTTGTTTTTTAAGCCAACCAACCTAATATTTATTGCAAATCAGAAAGAGCTACAACTAGAATAGACTCTAGAAACAAAAAAACCAGGCACCCTAGTAGAGAAGAGAGCACCTCAAAGTGCACTCTAAGTTGTCTCATGAGCCACCCTATTACATGATTGTTTGATGAAAGAAAAAGAACAAGAATTAAAGGATCTAGCTAACAATTGAATATCCTCAACAAGCAGTCCAAGATGGTCCCTTCTCTGGTTTGACGTCAGCAATGCGTCAATGACCGTCTTGGAATCACACTCCACTTCAAGCGTCCTCCATCCCCAAGCAAGTGATTGTCAGAGTGGGATAAGCACAACCTGTGCCTCCTCCAGACAAGCATCATCGCCGTTGCTGGTCCTATCCGCCACCAGTACTACCAATCATCCACTGTCATCATGTAGTACTCCTCCCACTCCAATCCATTTAGTCTATCCAACAGATGTAGCATAGTTCAATTTCAGTCCTCCCCAAGTGGGTGTCGGCCACCATGGATTTGTGGACACCAGTCCCCGGTCTTCAGCTCCTTTGGTCCCTTTGTTCTACAAGATGAAGTTGGCTATAAATCTTTGCAACTAACGAATCATGATGTCTTAAGGAGTAGATTAGCTTCTGAACACACACTTGTTGTGATGAATCCAAACCACCCACATAGTACCAAGTGCTTTTATGAAGGCATCTCCTTCCAACCTATCATGCAAATCCAAAAGGGCTTAGGCTGGTGTCATTCTTGTGAGTGTCGCTAGCCGGGATAATACTATAGACAACGACCAAGTGTTGGGCGTCGAGGTGTAGCCAAAAAGCATGTGACAGATGATTTCCTTGTTTGTAGTACTTAACAACAGCTTCCATCTGGGGTACAATGTCTATCACATAATCTACCTTTTGTTTCTAATGCACTCATACACATTTTCCAGAGGAAATGAGATAGTTTTGGGGGCAATTGTGATTTCCAAACAAGTGACCATACCTTGTTTCTATTAAATAATATGATCCTCAAGAATTCCTCCTTGCCTACGAGACTCAACTAGTAGGCTGATTTTGTGAAAGAACCTTTTTCATTGGGCCACCAGCTAGGGACATCCTCAGGAAAGTGACTGCTAATGGGTGTGTTCAAAATCTGAGCACACACCTCTGACGAGAAGATCATTGAGATAAGATTTCTATTCCACCCTCCATCTTCAAAGTCAATCAGCCCATATGTTGGGACTGGTTGGGAATCCACCAAACAAGATTGATGTCCCATCATCCATCTATGACTCCAAATATTTATTTTAGTGCCATTGCCAACCCTCAAGTTGGTTCCCTCTAGGATAATTTTTTACCCATATGTAGCACCTGGTGAAGCTTGGATTATGTCCACGGGAAGCCTCCATGATTGGTGATCATGGAAAATATCGTGCCTTGAAAACTTTGAATGCAAGAGAGCATGTCTTCATTATTAATCTCCATAGTTGTTTTGCTAGCATTGCTTGATTGAAAGAGTGCATATCATGGAAACCCAGTCCCCATGCTCTCTTGGGCTTGCATAGATTATCCCAACTCAGCCATGATAGTTTCCTTTCTTTATCTTTTGCTCCCCACCAAAATATGGCAATGCAACTTTGAATTTTGTCAATAAGATTTGCTGGTAGATGAAAATGTTCATGGCATACACTGGTATTGCTTGGGAAACTACTTTATTGAGGACTTCTTTTCCAGGCATAGATAAGAATTTATCTTTCCACCCCAGTAGCGTTTTCCACACTCTCTCTTTGGCATAGCTAAATACCTACTTCTTGGACCTGCCAATGGTTGCTAGTAGACCCAAGTACTTAGCATGCCTATCCACCTCTTATACATGTAGAAGCTCTCACAGTTCACTTTTCTTCTGAAAAGGTACTCCCTTGCTAAAAGTAATCTCAGTTTTGGATAGGTTGATATTTTTTCCCGATGCCTATTCACATTGGATAATAATATTAGCTAATCTCAAACATTCATCCCATGTTGCTTTTACAAAAAGAATATTGTCATCTATAAAGAAAAAATGAGACATATGCAGTCCATTCCTGCTGACCTTGATGCCCTAGATAAGTTTTTCATGCATAGAAAGAGAAATTGAAGTATAAAAAGCCTCCACACAAAGAATGAAAAGGTAGGGAGATAGATGATCACCTCACCACAGGCCTCGAGATGGTAGTATCTTCTTGGACAGGTCTCCATTGATGGAAAATGAGAAATTGACAGACAAGATACACTCCTTAACCTTCATTCTCTACAGATTACCAAATCCCATCTTTTCTTGGACATAGTCAAGGAACTTCCATTCTACTCTGTCATAGGCTTTGGACATGTCCAATTTCAAGGCTACACTGCCAGTTTTGTTTTTACCTTTTGTTTTCATTTTATGAGAAACCTCAAAAGCAACCAGAGCATTTTCAGTAATCATCCTCCCTAATATGAAGGCACTTTGATTTTCTGAAATCAGATCATCCATCACTGGTTTCAGTCTAATAGCCATAACCTTTGAAGCAATCTTGTAAACCACGTTGCACAGGCTAATCAGTCTAAATTCATAAAGACTCATAGTTTTTTCTACTTTAGGGATGAGCACTACTAGAGTGGAGTTCACCCTCCCAATGTCCTCCTCCCCCTTCCACCGCCTTTTAATGTAGTTTGTGACATTTTTTCCCACCACTTCCCAATATTTTTGAAAGAAAAGAGGCTTAAGACCATATGGACCCCATGCCTTCTTAGGATGCATATATTTTATGGATTATATAACCTCCTCCTCAGAAATTTACTTTTCTAGAAGGATATTCATGGCTACATCCACCTTCTTTTGCAGCCCTCTAGTCACCTCCTCCATCCTCTCTGGTGAGATAGAAGAAAAAAGATCTTCAAAGAAATCAAGCACCACTGCCTCAATCTCTTCATCCTCCGTCCTGATAACATGCACTTTGCCAGTCAGCTGGTTGATGTGATTTTGCTTTCTCCTATTTGATGCCTTGTGGTGAAAATAAGCAGTATTATGGTCAGTCACCTTCATTTCATTCACTCTAGCCCTTACAAACCAGTACTCTTCATCCTTTCTGTGCCATATTTGAAGTTCATGTGCCAACTGTTCGCAATGTTTTAACACTTGATTATCCAGGGGGTTTTCATGTTCTTTTGCTAGTAGATTTTTAGCCTCCTTAATCTTCCTTTTGCCAAACTTCTTTAGAGACCATATAGATAGTTGTTCCCCACCTCCTTCTAGTTTATCAATAAGACCACCACTGAAAGTACGCCTTCAAACTGATTGAATGGTATCTAGGAAGCCCTCCTCATCCACCCACATTGGCTCAAATTGAAAGTAATGTTTACATTTCTTCTTTTTGTCCACTTTTCTTTCATCTGCAATGATGATAGGTTAATGGTCAGACTTATAAAAAGGATTATGGATGACCTTGCAAGAAGAGAACATACCCCTACAACTGTATGTAGCCAATGCCCTATCAAGACACTCTCTAACCAAGGTATCCATGCTTCTCCCTTTTTCACAAGTGTATGGTCAGCCCAAGAAGCCCAGATCAATCAGTGCACAGTCATCCATAGCATCACAGAAGTCCTAAATCCAGCTTTCTGGTCTTGGTGGCCCACCCCACTTCTCATTATTAGATAAAATATGAGTAAAGTCCCCAAACAAAATAACATGTATTTAGTGTCTGTCATCAGGCTTCTCATGAGATCCCATGTCTGGAACTTGTGTTGTTGTTTAGCCCAGCCATAAAATGCCACTACTTTCCATCTTCCTAAACCTGCCTCTTTTGTC
Source organism: Alisma plantago-aquatica (assembly GCA_963693085.1). Lineage (NCBI taxonomy): Eukaryota > Viridiplantae > Streptophyta > Magnoliopsida > Alismatales > Alismataceae > Alisma > Alisma plantago-aquatica. Next base: position 511,678,208 of record OY856413.1, on the reverse strand, counting down.
ACCCAACATTCTACATGATGTTGCGAGAAACTAATCACCTCTATAGAAATGTTCTTCCACCACAAGCCTATACCTCCCGATCTACCTATATTGTACAAGCACAAACCTTTAGTGAAGCCACAGAACCATTTTGCTTCCTCTAGTTTGTTGTCATCAATCATAGTTTCAGAGACAAAAACTAGATTGGGGCATTCTCTACAACACCATGTATAGAGAGCTCGTCACGTCAAGTTTGTCCAATCCTCTACAGTTCCAACTAAAGATTTTTATTGTTGTTCATGGTCTGGTCCGTTCCAGCACCCACTACTAAAAGTGTTGTAGTTTCCTCCCCATTTCCCTCTTCACCTCTCTGAGTAAATTACCTTTTTAAGACAAAAATACTTTCCAGATCCGGATCCATGTGCATGTCTGCCTCCTTAGACCTATTTTTTTTACCCATCAGCCCCTATGATTCACCATCATCTGCATTGGTAGGTGCTTCATCACATATAGGGTGTCTTTTAATGTTGACTCTTCTCTAGCAATTCTTCTGAACAACTGGCGATCCATGCTTGGCTTGCTCCCCTTTTCTTGTCTTCATTCCTTGGCCTCTTGTTTTTCATTTAGTTTCAAAAACACCTTCTTTAAACATCATCACAGAATAGTTTGGTACATCATTGGTCTCCAGGGCCTATCCCTATTCTTCTTGGGTACCAAGGTTCCTGAGTATCGATTGAAAAACATGATTGACTCCTGACTCCTTCTCTACTTGAACTGATGTCACTTTGGTTTTCTGAGCTAGCACTACCCCTCTTGTAAAAAGTTCCCCTCTCCATGTCTGTTGCTCTCTCCAAAAACCTACCTTGTAAACTACCTTCTCTGTCTCCCCTTAACATCAATGCTCCCATCACTCGCCACTATTCAGACCCATCTCCCCCCACTTGCCCTCAGGCCGCTACCGAAGCTGACCCTCCATCCTGTGGACGTGAAACTCTCATGTGCTTTCCTTTGTTGTCATAGATGTATCCTTCATCAGTAAGATGTCAATAGGACCATCTTTCCTATGATAGTTCTCTCCTTCCATTACACTCACAACCTGTGATCCCACACCCAGTGCTATCAGGCAACTATATGTTGGCTTAATGTAGAAACATAGTTGTTTCTTCATTGACTGCATTTTATATACCTCTTTTGTAACATGAACACGAGGCTTGTGAGGAGAGGCCCTAATCCACTCCCCAAGCCCTTTGTACTTTATCTCCTTCATCTTCCGTAGAACAGTCTTGATCAACATAGTCAAGCTTCCCACATGTATAGGAATTATTTTGAAGGTGTTCATATTTGATTTCTATGGTGATCGTCCCTCCCTTCTTGTCCTTGATCTTCTAGATTATCTTTAGAGGCTTCACCACATCCAGTCCGACACAAACTCTGGTAGATGTTTCTCAACTGAGATCATCTCTATCTATCTCAATCAATCTCCCCATCCTTTCTGTAATAGATGATATCGCTCTCACGGAACATCGTCCCAATGGCAGTCCATATAGTCATTCCCAAAACAAGCACTCTATGAACTAAATTTGGCCAGGAACATCTCCCTCATCGACCTCCTTGGTAAGAAGTAGCCAATTCTCAAAGTGCCATGATCCTCCATCAAGGACCTTCTTTTTGTCATTCTAGTGTAGGAATTGCACAATGAATACATCATTGTCTAGTTTCTTGAAGATGACACTATCTTTCAGCAACCAAGCTAGTGTCAATGTTCTCTTAAGGGCCCAAGAATTATATGGTCTATCAATCAGCAAGTGGGCAACCAAGGCCAGATAAATATGTGTGTCTCTATTGCCCTTATCCTCTTCTGGTAGAACCAGTATCTCCTCCTCTTCATCTACTAACCCTAACTTCACATACCTATCTGACAACACGTCTGCCATTGCCATCATGAACAAGTCCACAAGAGACTACCAACCCTTAACCTGTAAGAAAAGGTGACCACAAAGGAGAAGGAGGAACCATGGGGGAGATGATGTAACTCACTGCCATTTTCCCTAATCGCTAGAGCTGTTAAGGTATACACACATGATAGAATGTCAAACCAGTTACCTTGGGCATACACTTAATAAGGGATTAATGTATAAAAACCCTAGTTTTGGTGGATATGATTCTTGAAGTAGTAAACCCAAATAATTTTGTGATAATATATGGTATTGTCAAACATTTTGACAATTTAATATTATCATGATCATAATGATGATAATCTAGATATAGGAAGTGAATAACCATGCATGTAAAGAATTAAAGTTTAATGTTATAACTTGCTATGTTCTTCATGAACATAATTGAATCTAAATGATCATAATGAAAGGATATGTTTGATATAGTAACTAGGGTTTCACCCAATGTTTAATATGCAATGGAACTATGGTTTGTTCCCTTATTCCTTATCCAAAACCTAAACCCTAGATTTTTGACCCGAGTAGGGTTTAATATGTTTAATGTGGCAGTGACACTTTAGGATTTACATACATGCAGATTAAAGTTGATTTCTTAGTTTGCTTGCTTGATTGTATAATATGCTTGAAGTATGATTACATATATGCATGGCTCACGATTAAGGTACATGGTTACACTTATGTATACCCACAATATAGTTTGTCGATGTTTTCTGAGGTTTTTCTTGAGGATTGAACAAATAGATTGTTGGATGTTTATTTATATTCTGTTCAATTATAATGGCACTATGAGTATCACATAAAGATGAGAATATAAAAAGAAGATGCTAGTTCTTATTTTCAAATGATTGAGTGATTATATGTTGTTACATGCACAATTTTACATGCACCCCATGCACACAACATAACAATATACTGAGCAATGTTTTTGTTTCACAATGTTTTAGGTACAAGATAAATATGTAGATATCAAAATATGATGAACATAAGACACTAAGATAAATTCTAAGTAGGATTAGATTTTCTTGTGTAAGAAATTCATGTAACTCTTTCGAGCAAAATTTTGTAAATAAAATTTGATTTAATGGAACTTATTTGCTATTATTTGTTATTTGGTTAAGTCTGGATCTTGAGACATTTTAGGTAATGGCCTTCTACTTTTTGGTCTTTACTTAATTGGGGGATGTTGAAAAGTGAGGTCATTACATTTGGTATCCAAGACCCAAAATTTTCAAATAACATTTAATAGTTTATAATTTCAAGTACTCTATAGAAATATAATGAAACTTGTTAAGGCATGACTTGATGGTTGTCTAGAACGGATCATAGTTTTCGGGGATGGAAATTTTTTCCTCCACACCATTAGGTTGGTATACAAGGAATCCCTTAGCCAATGTGATATTGGTCTGTCTAGAACCTAAGGTTTACCTAAAGTAATGTTTCCTCTAAGTCTCTCATCTCTAAATCTATCAACTTCCCATCCTCTTACTTAATGAACCCTAAAAGGAACTTCCTTCCTCATATTAATTTAGAATTTTTGAGAATAAGTTGGGTTAAGGCATACACCGTCAATTAATATACATGTAAGTTCAAAATAAGGATAAAGACAAAAAAATGTTTTATGGCTTTTTCCTAATGATGGTAACCCTATATGGAACTAGGGTTGGTTTGGGAAAACCCTAGTGGGTCAGGGGACATAGAAACCCTAAGATGCATGTTCTGTCTTCAACCCTAACCTAAAACCCTAATTCTAGGAAATGGAAAGTGTGGATGAGATAGAAAAACCTACCCTTATGGACCCTGATTAGGGTAAAAAGGAATAAAAAATATAAATGAGATAGGTGACCCAATTCCCCATGCATGTATACATATGGAACAAGGCATTAATGAGAAAAGTTTTGAGAAATATAAGAAACCTATGAACAACTCATTTTATGGATATAACTTGCTCGAACCCTAAATAAGACACCCCTGGTGAGTTAAAGAGCATGGTGCGAAAGAAAGTCATTATGGGAATGACAGGTGATCAAGCCCAGAAAGGAAGACCACCTCATCCCAAGACCCAAAAGGAAGGGATATGAAAAAACCAAGCCCAAGTGAGGGAAGGTTATTAAAATCCAATGCAGGGACTAAAAACCATAAAGAGAGGGCTCCCCATAAGGAGGATCACTTAAAGATAGGGCTCACCATGAGACAAAAAGGATAAGTGTTGAGAAGTTGTAACTAAAAATGTACATTCAAAAAATAAAATCCTCAATTCAACTGTTAGGACAAGTGTCTTGAACTGGGGTGGGTCAACCCAAGAGTGGGAAAAGGACCTAAGGAGGAGAAAACCCCTAAACTTGTGGGGTCAGGTTGTGTCTAAGAGAGCCTAACCTCCTCCTGTGAGTCAAGAAGACACCCTAGGTTAGGACCATCCCAAAAGGGGTGAGTTGACCAATCCATTTAAGAATTTAGGTAACCTGAAATGTCACATAAAGTATTAAGGATATAAAATATGAAAGTACATACATTCTTTGAACCCAAGTATGCCACCTCTAAGGGACACAAGTGGCCAAGCACTAGATTGGGAAGAACAATATGGCACCAAGATCCAGATAGGGAATGTGGCCTAAGTTCATAGTGTGGATGACCAAGCCCCAGATAGGGAAAGTCACAGAGAGGTAAAACCCCAAGTAGGGGATGCCAACATGGCACCAAGCCCTAGATAGGGGAGGTGGCATGAGCCCAATATTAAGACATAAAATGATAATGTGTACCCAAGAGAGAGATGAAGGAAATCTGGGTTAAAGAATTACCTGAGAGAATAATGTGCTCAAAAGTTGTAAATATGGACATCTCAGAGAAACCCTTACGTAGGGTAGATCCCTAAGTCAATCCTGATGTCAGTTAGGGAAGATTAAAGGTACATAGGACTGATGAGATTAGGAAATGAATGTGCCCTGAATGCATAAGACCTTAGGTTCAGGAGGTAACAAGTATGTTTGCCCGAGGCACATGAATGAGGAGATTGGCCACCTTCATGAGTTTGTGTGGCCCAAGGGGTAAATGTGAGAGGCACTCCCTAAATGCATAAGGATGAGATCACTCCAAAGGTACCTATACCCATGATACCTTGAGGAAATGACTAATGCTAATGAGACATGAGGTGTAAATATCAAAGATACAAGAATTCATGTAATAATGAAATCTTAAGAGAAGTTTTGCACAAACTTTAGAGTGATAAAGGCACTTGACTTCATGGAATATAAAAATATTGGGAATTAGAAAGTATGTATGGTCTAGAATCTTGTTGAGAACAATTCAACCTAAAATGTGAAATTTTGAGATAATATGTGGGCACACCATCTCTGCTCTTAGATTGGGATGAAGTTTTATTTTGAGTTGTAGCCAAATGCTAATTTCATCTTATTATAGTGAGAGAGATTGGGTAAACACATGTTATGCTTAAAATGGACATATGAGAATGAATACCTTAAGTTGAACTTAATGACATAACCTAGGATTTGAGGTGTTATCTCACCCTTATGTGGGCATAAATGGATAATAGGTTGGAAACTTAGGTGGAAAGGGTAAGCACCAAGTGAAATAAAAATCATGAATGAAAATGGAATCATCAAGAAATGATGTCATGTAAATATTAAGGATGTGGATATACCTTGAACCGAATTCAAGTACCATCATAGTAAAGATGTGAGGAATTTGCACATTAATAAAAGATGATAATGATATCAAAGTAGGATTTCTAAACCTAAGTTGTGAAATTAAGTTAAATTCTCATTCACCTTAACTATATTGGGTGTAAATTTTGTGGACAAAATTCCTTTTGATGGGGGGTGAATGTTATATCCTCAAATTTTGGTAAATTTGAAATTTTAGATATAAGGCATGAATTGATAAGTAAGTTCCCTAATGGAATTATTGATGAAACAATAAAATCATCTTTGTGGCATGGATGCAAAACATGGCCCATATAAAGGTCCATGGGACTATTTGCCTTGCAAAATAGGTCCTTGGAGAACAAGATAAATAAATAAGAGTTTTCATGCATAAATAAAGGATAGTGACATTGTTAATGATTAGATAACAAAAATATGAGATAATATGATAGTTTCTAAAAGAAAATAAGATGTGTGTTGTTTTATATAAAAAAATGAGTAATTATCTAACCATACCTAGGAACACAATGTTTGAGGTATTAAATAGTGTTAGCTTGGTTTGACCTTTGGCATACATGAAAATAATAATGAAAAGAAGAGAACTCTCAAATTAGGAAGAAAAAGGACTTTCCATGTGGTGTGTGTAATAAATTTAAGGATATGCCAAAATAGAAAGTTTCATGCATAAAAGTTATCCCAATAAATCCCAAAAAAATATATGAAGGTTGGTAAAGACATTAATAAGTTTCCCTCCATGTTTCACAAGAAAATGATGTTCCTAGAGTCCTATAGAAAATCGTGAAGATAGAGGGACCTGCTTGAATTAAATGAATTATATTCCTTTTTTAAGAGAGAAAAAAAGGGGCATCTAGAAATATCTTTTTGATATACAATCTATCCAAATCGGAGATTTAATTGTGAAAAGATTTCATTTAAAATTTGGGATTAATTGGGTGAAGGAGGAGAGAGTTATGCAATTAATAAGTTTCCCTAAAGTGGAAGAGTTAATAGAAATATATTTAATTGACACATTATTATTGAATTGAGAATCTAGGACTGATTCCCTTAAATGTAATGAGGCCTTCTGACCCTTGGATCATTGGTCGACAATAATAGGATCATCCCTAACCTCTGATAAAAAGGAAACAAAGCAATAGTAACTCCCTGGTCTTTGATCTCTCTCTCTCCCTCCCTGAACCATGTCCACACCCAGGAATGTTTCCATAGAACTCAAGAGATCCAAGTAGACCTATACATCCCTATATGTTCTAGTTTTGGTACATCATCAGGACGTTCCTCTTTTTTCTGTCGATGTTAGATGGCAGCCTGCACCTCTTTGACAGCCCCACCATATATGTGTATAAATATAGTCGGGGGTCTCTGGTTTGGGAAACAAGAAACTGACCACGAGGCTAAAGATCTACCTAAACCTTCCTCCATACGCCCATCTTCTCATCTAGGCTTCAGTGGGTGACTGGGTAGAAGGACGAATGTGGGCCCTAGAGGGAATTTTTTTGCCCTAATCGATAGCAAAAGCCAAAGTAGTTCCCCGCATCCCTTGGCCATGTATGAAAGGGACACATCCCGCTAATGTGCATGGACTAATGTCCCCTGTTATGGACCTGACGGTGGGCTTGTGGGGTAGTTAACTTTTTCCATCACTCAGGTCCAAGAGTAACTTGTCTAATCAACCAAGGTTGGGTGATTCTCATGGAGTCATCATCAAGTCTTTTGAAGAACTAGAGGATAGAGTCAACCCCCACAGTTGACCATGATATGGTGGGTGGAGCATCTGCTCCTCCTTTGCAAAGAGGAAGATGATCTAGGGTCAATTGACTCAGGAACCTCTCGCTGCACATTTAGGAGGTAAGGGCACAAATGACCTTTCTTGAGTTGGACGCATAGACATTCTTGTACCCAATGTTGAAGTGGCGAGCACTCATTGGATGGGCTGGACCACTTGGCCGCTACTAAATAAAGGTATGTTTGCTGATGCGTCAGCTTGCTATTAGTCAATTTGGGTTTATCTTACAATAATTGTAATTAATTATAGGTAGCTCAAATTAAGACATATTATATATGAAAGTTGAATAGAAAAAAAAGAGGAACTCAAATAAAATATAAGGGATGTCTAGTTCTGATCCCAACTTCGTATATTCTTAATAAGGGATTAATGTTTAAAAACCCTAGTTTTGGTGGATATGATTCTTGAAATAGTAAACCCATATAATTTTGTGATAATAGTTGATATTTTTTAAGATAATGATAATTCAAGATGATAATGATTGTAATTTGGATATTTTAAGTGAATAACCATGCATACGAAGAATTAGAGTGAAATGTCATAACTTGCTATGTTGTTAATGAGCATACTTGAATCTAAGTGATCATAATGAAAGGATATGATGGATATAGTAACTAGGGTTTCACCTAATGTTTAATATGCAGTGGAACTATGCTTCCTACCCTTATTCCTTATCCAAACCCTAGACCCTAGATTAGGACCCGAGTAGGGTTTAATTTGTTTAATGTGGTGGTGACACTTTAGGATTTACTTGCATGCAGATTAGAGTTGATTGCTTGGTTTGCTTACTTGATTTGATATTATGTTTGAAGTATGATTGCATAATACGAATGTCCCACCATTAAGGTACGAGGTTACACTTATGACTATCCACAATATACTTTGTCAGTGTTTGCTGGAGTTTTTCTCGAGGACTTAACAAATAGACTGTTGGATGTTTATTTACATTTTGTTTAATTATAATACCTCTATGAGTATCACATAAAGATGAAAATATAAGAAGAAGATGTCAGTTCTTATTTGCAATTGATTGAGTGATTATATGTTATTACATTACTTACACATGCATGCACCCCACGTAGATAGTATATTAATATACTGAGCCACATCTTTGTTTCATGGTGTTTTAGGTACAAGCTAAATATGAATATATCAAGATATGATGAACATATGAGATTACCTAAAGACAATAAAGCTAACTTGTAATGAGGATTATATAGTTACTTCTTTTCATATGTATAATCTCTTTCGAGGAGCATTTTGTAAACAATATTTCAATTAATGGAAATTATTTGCTATTATTTTTTAATTGGTTAAATCTGGATCTTGGGAAATTTTAGGTAATGACCTTCAACTTTTTGGGTCTTCCCTTAATTGGGGGATGCTAAAAAGTGAGATTGTTACAATACATCCTCCAAGTAGCTTCACTCCCAATAAAGACATATGGATGTCCATGGGGAACAAGTCCTTTTGAATGATATCAAGATCAGTCTATAATTGCCTACCATCACATGTAATCCAAAAATCTAACTCTTAAGAATATTTTAAAATATATCCAAACCTAGGCCAGTTTGTTGAATGATGCCAAGCACCTTGTCCAACTTATCTATGTCCCTAATAATGGTCATGTACTCATGGTATCGATCATGAATAAGAAGGTTGAAGTTGTCACTAGTCTCCTCGATGAGTGGATGTAATACAAGGGAAAAAAAGTGCCCCCATAGGGTCATGATTTTATAGTTCAGTGGAAGACCAAATATGTTTATCCCCATGGGAGACCGTACCTATTGTCCAACAATTCTTAGGCCTAAACACCTAGAATGTACAATGGAAAATAAGTGACAATATTACCAAAAGTGGATGCAAACCTTAGATCAATGACACTTTGTATAGAGTTGTTGTTAGCACCTAGGATAAGGAAATAAAACTACTATGAGAAAGATCAAAGGTACTTTCAAAACACAATAAAGAAGATCAACATTCATGACGAGATCCTCCATGTTTCTAAAAAACTCAAGACCCTTGGATGGAATTTATGATGTCAACAATGCATCACTCAGTCTCCACTATCTCATTACTAATTTGGACAAGACCATCAACATGATGACATGCATGTAATTATAACTTGTATCCTCATACCTTCTACATACCCACTGATCAAGGGGTCCTAAAGTCTCCTTTACCACAATAAATAATCCATGATCATCTTAAATGTCTTATTGCAACAAACTATTGCATTTGTTTGTAAAGAGGTGCACCCTCTTTAGATGAGAGAGCAGATGTGTTAAGACTTTTCTTCCTTCTTATCCTTCTAGGAAACAATGTAACTGGAAAGGTTGTGACCCTTGGTATCCTAAATGGTTTATTTATTGCCAGAGAGTTATGCTTTTGTTGGGTGGATGCACATACCATTGGGAGGTCAATGATCATCGCAAAGTCCCCTATCGACGGTAGGTGTATCTTCCATTGGGTAGATGCATAATTTTCTGGAACATATAGTGCATCTCCTTCCCAGTCGTACACTATTTGTGGGATGGGTCTATCATAATGGCTCACACTCTCTCTCCCTTGATGGCCAACAAACATGGGGTCATATTTTGTCCTGACAAGTTGTTATACCTAGATATCTTGAATCCAATTTGGGTTGTCCATTCATCTAATAGAATATAGATGCCTCCATTATGTCACATCCTATAGGGTATTTTCAACACATATAAATGACTAAAGCATGTCAAAAATCCATCTATGTACACTTGGCTGCCATGATTTATAGGACGTCATTGAGAAATATTGTATCTAATGGTGGATTCATATCTCTCTAAACTGTACATGATGGATGTTTCCAAATGGTGGATGCTAAGTATTATTTTTAGTGTTCTCCCTTTATCCCCCCAAACTCTCATCTTCTCCCTCTTGCTTCTCACCTCCCATAACATTGATCTTCTCATACTCTCTTCTGATCCACTCCTCTACTGCTCCAATATGACTCAAATTATATGCTCCACTTTGATGACCAAGAAACTAAGTCAGAATTAGCACAAGCAGAGACAGACCCCTTTAGATGAGGTTGTATCTAGGCTGCAAAGAAAAAAAACTTGCTAGGGTGATTGGTGTTGGATATTTATGATGGGACCTATAAAATCTTGTCTAAGAATTCTAGTGTGGTCCTATTGTTGATGATGGAAGATCATGATAGATGGAATGCCGAAAAGGTTTTTGCAAATGGCATCAACCATTTTATATGAGGAGCAGGTCTTTGAGAGGCTGATTGTTTTTGTAGTGTTCTATATTGAGATAAATATTTGTATGTATGTAAGTATCTATATAATGAAAATGCATTTGAATGACCAACTAACCAACTTTTGTTGGTTCATTTAACTTCTTTTGTTGGTAAATGTAGCCAGTTATTGTGGTCTACTTAATTAGATTTAGTATCTAATATCCACAACTATCAAACATTCATTCAAACAACTAACTAGCTTCTGATGGTACTACTTTCCATCACTTACTCAAATAACTAACAAGCACTTATTGGCACAACTAAGCAGATTACATTTTACAACTAATCAACATTCCATTATGTATAGTAATCGACAAGTGACATGTATTACAACTAGAATCTAGAGGACCGAAACCTTGCATTTGTTCAACTAAAATCAAGAATTTACATAAACAAATAATCACCTTTAGTTGTAAGAATTTGATCATAGAAATGACTATTCATATGAGTGAAAGTACCTACCATGTACCTTGCATGTACAACTTATTTAGCCGTATCTATGCTTATTACTGATTGTTCTAGTTGAGTACAAACTTATAGACAAGGCGACATCAATACTTGAGCACTCGCCAACACCACCACACTGCCAATATAATGATACATGACGCTGCAAACCCTAACAACGGATTATATCACCTCTAGTTAGTTCTATACCACCAAACCCTTCTGCCACTACTTCCCCCTCCCAATTATTCTATTTATTGTCAAGCATTTTTTGCTTTGAGTCCATTGCCATTGTGACTAGTTGTTGTTCAAGTTCTTTGGTACGGTTTTGAGGGAAGGCTGGTGCACATAAACCATTTTTTCTAATAAAATTCTTATCCAATATATCCATAATATCCATAAAATGTAAGTATATTAAAATACATAAAAGGGATATCAAATATACCTTGGTGCACAATAGTTTTTTAACAACTAGAGACATCTTATGTCAGTTTATAACTTATAGTTATGGATCCTAAATTGGTTCTGATTCTTGTTGTTTCCACCTTGTTGTTGCCACAAAACCTTGTCTTATCCTTGGAGAGTTTCATATCCTCCATCCTCTATCCAAGGCACTATGAATCTACATACATCATCTATGCATATGCGGTAACTCTTGGGGAACCACCTTAGTTTCCAAGATGAAGCAGAACTTAGAGTCACCAATGTGTTAGATTCACTTTCTCTCATTCTCCTTACATTATGGGAGGTCATCCTTGGGGATGATTAGCTCTCTCTCCAAGACTTAAATACCAAAGAAACTTTTGTCTTGATGTTTCTCAAGGTGTATCTCTCCCTTTATACATCCACCCTTAATATTGGGGAATCATGGGGATGGATTTTCTAAAATCAAACCCCTCTCTTAATCACAACTCAAAGTAAGAATCAAACTAGAAAACTTAGATAGACTTACACATTAACCGTTTCCCTATCATATCGCCCAGCTAGACTATCTAGTCACCTTATTGTCTAAGTCAATAGGTTGCTCCAATTTGAATTGAATAATTCTATTCCAAATCAATACAATGTTTCCAATATTAATTACTTCATGATTTCATCCAATGGCCCATTTGGATCTAGTTGGATGATTGTCCAACTTGCCTAAATGGTGACCAGTTAGTCAATGACAAACAGTTGACTAGCTAACTTATACCTTCCAATGGACTAAATGGTTTGCCTAGTCGATCGATTGGAAAGAATTAAACCTATACATGATTTTGAACCATTCTAATCATATTTTTCATTGGAAAATTAAATTCCATTAAGAATCCTTATGCATGTGACCCAGTAGGCTCCTAATTGCATTCCCAGTGTTGGTCAAAACCTAACTAGCAAAGAGAGACATCTAGAAACACAATATTTCTACCTAAGTAATGTAAATAAGTTGGAGAACAACTTCAACCTGGAAAGTGACCAATGTTACCATGACTATAGAATCCCTTTTTCACACATATCCAAATTGAGACTGAAGCATGGACTAGTCATACCCTTAACATTCAATCTATGTTTTTCAAACTAGAGCTATCAAGATTGTGTGAGCTCAACATATATTAACTCACATGATCTTGGCCAGACATTTCATATTCGTATTTATCAAGTGTCCATACATCAATGCGGGGGAGAATTTCATATACATCCCTCGCAATAATCCATAATTGTTGTAGTGCACCCAATCACTACATGTATGAAAATCCTTACTCATAATAACATCGAGTAATGTCAGAGTACACAAAATACCATGTAATCATTGTAGTGACTTCAAGTACAAAGATCACAATCACCATTGTCAAATTGAGATAATACTTCAACTAGCATAACATGTCTTCCATGTTTCTTACTCAAAGTGGGTATGTTTATTAAATCATGTTCCCTAACAAGTACCCAAGTACCTAAATTGATATAAAAATCATGACTTAAGAGACATAGTCATCATTCCACATACACACGATTCCTATGTATTGTTATTGTCATATAATATATACAAAAACAATTGACTAGGGTTAACAAGGATGAATACTCTTGACTACACAAAGGATCTCATGTTTGGGTCCTCATCCCAAACCATATGTCATCAAATCCAACGATTATAAGGACATTCTTACATATATTCATTATCCTAATACTAAAACAAACAAATTAAGTAGAATTTCCTTTTGTTAACAAAAAAAATGATATACAATGTATTCCTATTATAATATCACATGATGGCTCTCAGGGCATACAATTGGTAGTCTCCCACTTTTACTAGGTCCAATCAATCACAAATCCAATTACAAGTGACCTAACTTCACTATCATGCTCCTACTATGAGAGTTCTTTTTTGAAGGGATAAATAATACTAATTTTAGTTTCTACTATGAAAATGTTTATATCTCCTCATTGTATGACCTATTGTATGAGATGATATTTCCATACTTTATTCTTGGGACACTCATGGGATTTGGGCTCCTTAGCATGTTCTATGGCTACATGTTTGTCAAAGTAAAGCTCTATTACATCCTCAATGGTTTAAACCACCCCAAGTTCATTGATGAGCTTCTTCATCCATATTGATGTGTTTGCTACATTGGATGCACCGACATACTAGGATTATATTGTAGAATCAGCCATTGTCTCTTGGTTGGAACTTTGTCACCTCATAGATCCACCATTCAGGAAAACAAATCTTGTTTTCAGTCAATAATCATCTTTGTTAGTTTGGAATACGACATCAATATAACCCTTTACAACTAACTCTTCTTTACATTCGCACTAAAATAATGGATTCTTTGTTCTCCTCATATACTTAGGATTCTTCACAAAAATCCAATGACCTTCATTAGGGTTTGGCAGGTACCTACTCGTCATGCTCAAAGCATATGAGACATTTGAGCATGTACATAAATTGCATACATGATAGATATAATTGCAGAAGCATGTGGAATCTTACTCATGTGTGCTCGCTCTTCTAAAGAGCTGGGATATTGGGATTTAGAGAGACTTATTCCATAAGACATGGGTAAGTTTCCTCTCTTAGAATCATGCATGTTGAACCTGTTCAATAATTATCAATGTATGTAAGTATGATTAGGTCAAAAGTGTTCTAGATCTATCTCTATAGATATTGTTTCTTAGAAGATAGGATGCTTCACCTAAGTCCTTCATGGAGAAGGTATTTCCCAACCGAGTGTTAACCAACCAATTAGATAGGTATGTAATTTCCCATGAATAATAATTCATCCACATGTAATATGAGATATACTATTATCATCCTCTATCCTTCTTACAAACACAAGGTTCATATTTAATTTTAACAAAGATAAAATATTTAATTATATCATCAAAATGAAAATTGTAGTGTCTATATGCTTGCTTTATCGATGGATGGAGTTCTTTTAAACTTCATTACTTTATTGGATTTATTTGTACCTTTGAGTTGTATCAAGTACACATCCTCAAATAACATTCCTATTAAAGAAATCAGTTTTAATGTCCATTTGACAAATCTTATAGTCATGATAAGCTGCAATGGCAGGATAATCTTGAAGGATTTGACCATGAAAAATGACTGAAAACTTCCTTATAGTTAACACCTTGAACTTGTTTGAAACCTTTTCCATACATTCATCCTTTATAGGTTTGTACATTACCATCCATTCTAGTCACCTTCTCAAAGACCCATTTTCACCTTGTGGGTTTTAACTATTTTGGTGCTTCCACCAAGTCCATACATGTTGGCATACACAGAGTCCATCTCAATTCTTGTGGCCTCGAGACATTTATTAGAACTCATTCCCTTATTAGCCTCATTGTAGGCGGAATCATCATCATTCATCTCCAAAAAGTTATGTAATTGAGCCATAAGAAATCCAAATGTGTCTGGCTCCAGAGGTACTAGACCTTTAAGGCTCTTGTGCTGCATGAGGAATTTGAGATTCTAGAATGGATTGTCAATCTTGTTGTTCCTCATATACCTCCATATATTTATTGTTATATTTTTGGCCTATAATTTCTTCAAGATCCATTTTTCTCCCACTAGTTCCTTTAGAAATTAATTCCTTTTCAAGGAATACATTAATTCTAGCAACAAGGACTTTGTTGTCAAATGGAATGTAGAAATAACAACCCTCGGTTTCCTTAGGGTGTCTGACAAAGAAACATTTTTTTGATTTAGGTCCAAATATTTAGAGAACTATTTCTTAAAATAAGATTTACATTCCCAACTCATTATAGAAGACATGATGGGAAGCTTTCCATTTCATATCTTATAAGGTGTATTTTGAATCAATTAAGAAGGTACAAAGTGAAGTATAAACATAGTAGTTTCCCGATCATATGCCTATGAGGAAGTCAAAAGACTAGTTAAACTCATTATTGATCATACCATGTCCACCAAGGTGTGATTCCTTCTTAGTGACACACCATTATCTTGTGGTGTTTTAGGTGGAGTTAATTGTGATACAATTCCATAATCTCTCAGGACCACCTCTAACTGTTGGCTTGGATATTACCCACCAAAGTTATACAGTAGTGCTTTAATATTCTTTCCAAGTTAGTTCTGTGCCTCATCATGAATTCCTTGAACTTGTAAAAATATTTCGGTTCGTGTTTTGTGAGATGCATATATCTATATCTACTATAGTCATCACTAATGTGATGAATTACTGATATCCACCTCTAGAACTTGTGCTAAAAGTTCCATACACATAAGTACATATGAGTCATAATAACCACTTGCCCTCTCTCTCTCTTACCAATGAAGTGTTCTATTGCCATCTTATCCAATAAACAAGATTAGCATGTATATATTGATTCAAAATCAAATGTATCGAGATAACCATCTTTATGTAGTCTGTAAATGCATTCCTTATTTTCCCTAGATGTCAATGTCAGAGGTAAGTTTTATTTGAGTCATTGAGTCTTAAGTTCTTGATATTTATGTTATACAAAGTTATATCAAGATCCAATAAATAACAATCATCAAACATTGGGGCACTGCTACAGAATATATCATCTCTTAAAATAAAAATCCGACCATCTTTAGGAACTCAAATTTGTTGTTGTCCAAATAAGATTCATAAATGACATGTCTATTTATGGCAGGTACATACCAACAATTCTCTAATTTACTATAAGATCAACAGTAAGAGATAACTTGCAGGTGCCTATAGTTGTGGCAGAAACTCTTCCTCCTTTAGGAACTCGTAGATCTACTTGTCTATTCATTAAGAGTTTACTTCTTTTTAGATCCTGCATGTTAGATCATATGTGACATCCAAATCTGATATGCAATAACTAAGATGAAGAAGTAGATAAGTTTATCTCTTTAACATATATACCTAAAGTAGATATATCTATCCGCTCCTTCGTCGTATTTAGTTTCTCAAGGTAAAAGGGCAATTTCTTTTCCAGTGTCCATCCTGGTGACAATTATTGCAATTGGCTATTGTATGTAGTCTAGATAAAAATATATGAATTTCCCTAGGTGACTTTTCTTGTTCAATAACACACATGAATTTGCAACACATAGTTCCACCTCCCCTTTCTTCAAGGGTCTACTTCCTTTTAGATCCTACATATTTGAGCATATGTGAGATGCACATCATGTATCCAATACCCAAGATGAAGAAGTAGATAAGTTTATATCTATAACATATGTACCTAAATTTGAGATCTTTATCCCTTTATTTTTGTTATTTAGTTCCTCTAGGTAGAGAGGATAATTTCTTTTCCAATGTCATGTCTAGTGACAATAGTGAAAATTTCCTCCCTTAACCACTCCTTCTTTTGCCTTAAGTGTAGAAGACTTTTAGGCAGCCTTAGAACCTTTCTTAGCTTAGCCTTTTCCCTTGGACTTTCCTTTTCCTTTTCTAACCATCAACATGAATATGGGCTTGTTTTTCATTTGTCCCTCAGTTGTTCTCAACATGCCTGATAGATCTATCAATGTCTTAACAACATTGTTCATATTGTAAATCATGACAAATTGTTTGGATAAATCTAAAAAAAAATTCAAAGGATCACCTTTTTGTCCAACTCTTGACCTAAAGGAAATCTCAGTCTAGATACAATTTCCACATACCAAATTAATGAGTACATTGGGTCCAACTGGATCAACTTCTACCATCTTGCACTTAAATAACTCATGGGAGACATCATACCTCTCTTTCCTTTCTTGTTCTTGATTCATGTTCCTAAGATGTGTTATCATTTCAACAACATCGATATTCTCATGTTTCTTCTGAAGATCATGTTTCATGGAGCATAGAATAAGGCACTTGATTCCATGGTGTCATCAAAGTGCTTCTTATGAGCTTTTTTCTGTCCCTAGGCAATTTGGAGCTAGTTCATTTGGTACTAGTATGTCTAGGATCCATGTTCATGAACAATACTTAGTCTCTTAAACTAGTCATTGAAGTTATTCCTATTGAGTCTTTATTTTTCAAGGATGGATTCTAGTGGGAAGGGGTTGTGCTTTGTGTTTTCCATTTAATATACATATAAATCACTTGAAAAGGTGATTTCAAAATAAAATCTGATTTGACAAAAGTAATTTGGTCTTTAATGAATCAAGATCCCACTGTTTGATTTAAATTGATATCCCTCACTATTACTTTAGATGATTATAACAAGAAATATTCTAATGAGATAAGATCTACAATGCATTAAGACCCGAGTTAACTATGGATGACCACTCATAACTATTTAGGTAGGTACAAATTACCAATTTCATCCAATGCAATTCTTGGATAGATGGTTGTTCAACTTTGTGCCAATAAATCATCATATGAAGTATATGCCATCTTTTTATGCCACTAGGTTCTTAATCATATTAAGATCACCTAGTCAAGTCCAACCCAAAAGCCAATACAATAAGATATGCACCCTGCTAAACATACCCACATACTTATTGTCACACTTCCTCAAGGTATACAATGCACTACTTTGAGCGTGCCCACACTTAGTCGAGCAAGGTTGTCATGTGTATTGACAATAGAATACATCTTCAACATTGATATTATATTGAGGGATATATATATACACATGTATCCACTCCATTACATATAAATTACTATACATATAATATACTCTAACAATCACCTCATGCAATAAAACATGATATGGAAATAAGAACAACATCGTGATACAACAAGTGTTGTAGAAAACAACCAAGAGATTGATATCTAACGTAACCCTAAATTTTCCCTTTACAAGGTTTCAAGTCGCCCGAATGGCAAGCTAGTTGGCCATATGGTATTCCCTGTTTTGGGCATTTCTTTTGTTGTTGATTGATTCATTATCTCATCTTGTTCAAGAACCCATAAAAGACCATCCTCTTTGGCATGGGATTGATAATTAAAATCTATATGGCTAATACATAGAGAGGGGCATGACATGCAATAAACACATGTTAAATAACTTTTGATCGAAACAACAATATCATAACCACATCCACCAAACAAAATAATTTTCAAGGTGTCACATTGGTTTATATAATACATATATTTATCATATCACATGATTTTCAAAAATTGACCTTGTAGTTCCAACAAGACATTTGTAGTTCAAAACCCAATCCAACATTAAAAGAATACAACATTGACCTTGATACTAGTGTTGGGTTTTCAAGAAAGTTGGCACAACATAATCATAAAATTTTCATCCCATTTTGTTCTAGTCTTTGATTCTATTTTATCTATAAAATTTAGGTGAACAAAAATCATGGAAAGGATCAATATTATACCTTTTCTCGCACTCGTTCTTCGACAAATAGACACATCTTTGTCGGTGAAGAACTCCAACTTTCATATCCTAATCTGAATAGACCACCAAGCTTCTACATGATTATCACCTTCACATAGCCTTATTGTTGTCTTGTGGAACACCTTATCCAAGCCTCCACACAATTGCCTTGGCTTCTACTTTTTGTATGTAGATGAGGGATAACGTGGGACACCATCTTGGTCACTAAGCTGAAGTAGAACTATAGCTTTTGATATGCTAGTTGTACCAAAATGCCCTTTCTTCTCCTATCTTGGGAATCCATTCTTAGGGCCACTCTCTCTCTCCAAGAGAGAAATTTGTGACCAGCTTGTTACACAATTTAGTCAAGTGTGTCTAAACCTAATGGGACGAGCTCATGGGTTTGAAATTTCTTAATTCCAATAGCTTTCCACATTGCAATCTCATTAATAGTCTTAAAACTAAAAACTCAGAATACAATTCCAATTTGTCGACTGGGACTCTAAATCGCCTGATTGGGTCCCTTCTATGACTAAGATGGGGTGTGAATTGACTGACTAGACAAGTGAGTCGGTATACTTGCCAGTCCAAATCAGCATTGGTTTTCCAATTTGATTTCAAATCAAAGTGAACTTCCCTTTTGGTTCCAATCATACGACCCACTAAGTCATCCGTTGGATAACTTCTATAGTAAAAGTTAGTTGACCAATTGAAAATCAATTGATCCATTGACCTGAACAATCTAGTCAGCTGACTTGACTTTCCAACCACCTGACTGGGTAGGAAATCATCCTATTTATGATTCAAAACTAGTATAATCATAAGTTTGATTACAAACTTCAATTCCCTTATGCATCCTTATGTGTGTGGCTTGGTAGGTTCCTAATTACATTAATTTTAATGTTCAAAAACTCAAGAGCAAATATCTATATTCAGCCACACACCATTGCCATCCAAGTAATAGGGTAAGTTGAAGAGCAACTTCAACACGTAAAATTATCAATGTTAACATGACCTTATAATCCCTTTGTCACATATATCCAGAATGAAATTGAAGCTTGGAATTGTCATCATATTATCATTCAATCTATGTTCCTTGAACTAGAGCAGAATATTAGAGATATTTTGATCTCATTATATATCATATATTGACTCACATGAGCATGACCATGCATTTCCTTCCTTATGAAGTGGCTAGGATATCATTCCAAAGGAGGAACAAATTCCATTTAGATCATTGAAAATAATCCACGAGTGTCATAATGCACCCATTACATTTTTTGCAACCCTTATTCAAAGTATGTTGGAATAGTGGTCAAAGTACAAAGAACAACATGTGACTACTATAGTGATTTCAGGTCTAAGGATCACAATCACCATCATCACATTGAGAGATGACTCAGACATGTCATTAAATTACTTGAATGTGCCATTCTAAATGTGGTTTTGTCAAGTATCACTTGTTCTCTAACAAGTACTCATGTATCTGAGTTGATATCCAATATCATGAATAAAGAGACATAGTCATAACTCATTATACATCTACTCTTGTGTATTATTTCTATCCAATAATATCAACAATAATAACTAACGCGGGACATGACAAGAATGAGTGTTCTAAGTATACATATGATCTCATGTTCAAGTCCCCAACCCAAACCACATGTCATCTAGTGAAAACATTCTTAGGACACCATTAGGTTTATTCATTATCTCAATATTTAAACAAAATATACTAAATAGAATTGTATTTTATCAATAATCAAACCATATACAAAATATCCACATTACTATCATCACATGATGGCTATCAGGATATGCAACCAAAATAAAGCATCTGAGATAGGGCTACAATAGCCGAGGCAACACATTTGGACACAAAAATGGCTGGTTAGATGTCCCTCTAGGCTATGTTTGGATAGATGACATCTACACTCTCTCCTTTTGTTGAGAAGATATTGGTTCCTGCTACCAAGGTTCCCTCTTCAAACACTGAGTTTATGGCCTAGAGAAAGACATTTGAAAGGTTGAAGTGTGTGGCACCATGGAGTACTTATATCCAATAGATCTGGAGGATGAGGACTTGCGGCTGACATATCTAGAGAAGGCTTTTAGGTTATTAGACATACCAAATGAGGAAAACATGAAGCATGTGGTTTACCTACTGAAGGGTAATGCTAGACACTGGTGGGCCATTGAGGATGAGAAACAATCTAATGAGGTGAACAACAAAGTTTAGGAGGGAGTTTGAGAATAGATACTTCCCTCACTCCTACCTAGAAAATAAGTTCACACAGGTTGAGCAATGGAGGAAGAGGACGATGACATAGAATGAGTGTGAGGTATAGTTTTTGGAGTTATTTAGGTTTCATATACATATGGATCCCAAAGGGAAGAGGAATATTAGGTAGTTTGAGAAGGGTCTGAAAGCGGAGTTGGCCAAGATAGCATTGACCTTACGGTCGTGTAAGAGGTTTTCTACCGTCATGAAGTTTGTAATGAGGGTAGAAATAAAAATGGTTGCATTTGTGACCATGATACTAAGAGTAAGCATGTACAAGCATCTAGACACATTTTTTAGAGGTTATAAGCAACAAAGGTTTTCTGGACCATCGATACATCAATATTAGAAGTCACAACATAGTACTACTAAATCTATTCTGATGGCACAACTACACTCGCAATGGTCACTGAGAAGAAGCAAAGTTCACAGGCTTCCACAATGTGGAGCATACATATTGAGGTCTTTGTTAGTGAATTGGCCCTCTAGGACACATACAATTCCTCTAAAGAAGTGCTTCCACTATAACCAACCTAGACACACGAGGATGTTCAACCCATAGTTGAACTAGGGTGTGTCATGGAAATAAGGACAGAGCCGGAAAGGATCATAGTTGTAAAACATTCGAGGCATTAGAGGATGTGGATAAGACTCACATGCAGGATCGTCAAAATCTTTAGGAAGAATCCAAGGATGAGGAACATCATAGACAACAACCACATTCTATGACGTGAATCAGTCTGAAGAAGTTCTTAGACCACATGCCATATTAGGTCAGATGGAACTCTTTATTTTTTCTTATCTGCATCTACATATATATATATATATATATATATATATATATATATATATATATATATATATATATATTGGTTGATCTGAGTGCAATGCGCTCTCTTATCACCAAAGAGATAATTATATGTTGTAACTTTCCAATTAGTAACTGATCTGAACATCTTTTGCTTGAAATTCCTATAGTTGGTTCTTCCATTTTTCCAGTAGGTGTGTCCATTATGCATCCTTAGTTTCTATAGATGCAACTTTTAAGTGGACCTCTTGCTACTTGATATGCACAACTTTGATGTGATCCTCATGATGGATAGCCTAGAGAAGTATTAGGTAATGTTGGATTGTGCATGTAAGGTTGTAAACTGGAGGGAAGGGAATGTCCCTGGGACTTTACAAGGAGACCAAAAGGTTCTTTTGACATGTCATGTGTCTACAACTATATGTGAGAAGTGGATGAGACAATATTGTAGCATTCTCAACACATGTGGTAGACACTAAGGTGCCGAGTCCTAATATCCATGATATACCAGTTCTATGTGAGTTTGAAGATGTCTTAGCTAATGAGTTTCCTAGTGAATTATGTTGACAATGTTATCATAATCTTACTCATTTTTTGTCTATACTTATATATTGAACAAGAAGAAATACCATTTATCTTACATGCACAATACTAACTTTTTGAATTGTAGTACCTTTCTATAGTACAATACCTTATACAATATACAATATTCATTTTATGATATTAGACATCTTCAATAACTTATTGAAGCATATTTTCTTGTAGTGAATAATTTGTTAGTTCCAAGGACCTTTTATCTAACAATATCACAATTTATAACTATAATACTCATTATATATGTGTGTTTGTTTTTGTGTATGTGTGTTATGCAATACTTATTTTATGAAACAATAATACACACATTTTTCAAAACAACAATAATTGTTATTTTATATGATGCTACTCATTTTCTTGAATTGCAATACACATATATTTTTTGCAGTACTTATTTTTTTGGGTTGCGATATTGAATTTAATGTTGTTGTACTCATTTTATATTAAATTATAATACCATCGTCCCTTTTAGAATAACTGATTTCAGCTCTATATATAATTTAAAAATGTGAAGAAATATGATTATAGATGGTTATTTACTGGAACTAAAGGGAAAGCACAGAGTAGAAAGGGCATATATTGAATGAGTAAGTGAATAGCTAGTTTTGGGGGAGCTTGTCCTTTATTGATTTCTTAATGCCTAACATTTGCATTGTTGTTGGACATGCCCAATGGGGAAGGTGTGTATCAACTTCTTCTGTCTTCTTTAGGAACTTCTTCTGATTAGTGTATGTCACTTTGTACTTCTAAGGTGAGGTGCAATTTGGTTGGGTTAGTGGGGGACATGGGAGGGATATCTAAGTGCCTTTTTGTGAGTGCACAAACATACCTTGTTTTTGTGGCAAAGAGCAACTTATCTATCTATAGATTCAAAAGCATTTCCATGTGGTGGTGGAAGCTTTTTTGGGTGGGACTCACAGACCCCTAATGTCTTTGGGATCTTGGAATTATTTGATGCTTTCCTCTATCAGGTTTGGAGAATGTAAAGAAGCACATGGCAAAGTGGGTTGCAACCTGGAGAGGGTCAGAGACTACTCCTTCTCCTTGACCTTGTTCTTTCTATTTCTAATGGGATTCAACATCTTATCCTTGATTATGACACCAGTTAAGTTACCAGCTCCCCTTGATCTCAGAATGGTTGTAGGAGAAGTAGTGATGAATTGTATTAACTATGAAATCCATCCAATTGAACGATAGGGAGAATGAGTCAATCAATTGGTGTGATGTATTAGGTGAATGGATGGTTGAGTTGACTAACTCATCAAAGGTCATGTAACTTTATCTAAATCCAAATAGTCAGTTGGGATGATGAGTTAGGAGATTCACAATGGAGTGAGCATCAGTGAAGCATTCGGTAGTTGTTGATAAAGGATGAGGTGACCACTAGTGACAACAAAGTAGGTGACTCACATGCTTGTTGGTGGAATAGATATGTCGATGGTTAATGTCACTTCCCAAACCATAGACCATGATTAGGAGGGTGGGTAAGATCTAGGAGATTATGATGGTATTGGGAGGCTAGTTGATTTGAAATGACTGGTTGTCCATCTTCATGTTGTTTGATTAGTGTGGAGGCAATGGCATCGAGATGTTGTAGGGGGAAGCAGTATCAATGTCAGTGACCTCTCTCTTGTGCTCTCATGTTTGGTGTTGAATGAGGCAAGGGGTAGATGTATGGATTTGACCCTTTCCCTTAACAAAAATATTCTCAAAAAGATAGTGGCCCAATTTGAGTGAGTGAGTCACTCGAATAGAGCTCGCTGAGCATCCAACAATGGGTACATTAACCAACTAGCAATCTAGTCAGTCGGTTCCCTAGTCTCAACAAATTATGAGATTTTATCATCTTTCCCAACGATACAAGTAGTTGGGAGAGTGATTCGATTGGCCTAGGAATGCACACTCTACCCTGTGTGCAAAGAGACTAATTAGCAAGCCAACTGATCAACTCATCAAGTGGGGACAAACTATGATTTTTACAAATTGACTGATTGGAGGGTATGTGGTTTCATTTTGTAACATACTCACAATTTTATCCACACATAGCTATTTAAATCAAAATTTTGGAATAAAAACACAAAACTATAATGAATTTCTACAATATGATGCAAATTCAATAAACTAAGTGCACGAACTAATGAAAAAGAATAACTTCCATGTTGCCTCCTGACAAGCACTTTGTTTAATGCCATTGGCCCAATGCTTGTAATTCAGTTGGACTTCAGGTCAACTAGAGGGGGTGGCTGACTTCTTGATTGATAAGTCACCTATGGAGTAGTAACACTTTAGACATTGTCCATTAACCATGAAATACCCTCTTACTTATCCCATTGAATGGAAGCTCAAGGGGTTAGGCGTGCATCACATATATGACTCATGCCAGTGTATATGTAGCTTGTGCAAGAGGAGTTAGAGTCTTAAGTTGTAAGCAAGATTTGATCCCCTACTTGAATGTCATTTATTTTCAAGTGGCCCTCCTACCACACCTTTGTTCTTATTTATGGATATGTGCATTCCCGTAGGCATTCCATCTAAGTTCTTCTAGTTCTTGAAGTTGAAGCTATCTCTTGTCACCAACAACCGATGATTGAAAAATTACTTTCTTGATTGGCCATCAAGGATTTGTCCTCTAGCTCTAGGTCCCTGTATAATCATGATTTTCTATAGGCCTATAGGAACCTCCTTTTCCTATTAAACTTGGAGGGAAACTTACTAAAGACATTCCCAACCTTCGTCTATTTTGTGGGATTTATTGGGATAACGTTTATGCACGAAGCTTTCTCTTTTAGCATATTCTTAAATTAATTTCTCACACCACATGGAAATTCCTTTTTCTTCTAAATTATAGAATTCTCTTCTTTTCATTATTATTTTCAAGTATACTAAAGTTCAGACTGAGATAACACTATTTGACAGACATTATGTTGCAAATAATGGTTCTAGATAATTACTCTTTTATTATGTAAAACATCACACAGCTTATTTGTTTTTGGAAACTTGCATATTATCTCATATTTTTGTTATCTAATCATTCAAAAAATAACTACCCTTTATTGATGCACGATGTCTCTTATTTCTATATCTTCTACTCCATGGACCTATTTGCAAATTAAATAGTCTCACGGGCCTTTATATGGGCCATGATTTGCACCCATGCCATAAAGATGATTATTACTCATCAATAATTCAATTAGGGAACTAACTTATCAATTTATGCGTTAAATTTATACATTGAAAATTTACCAAAATTTTAGGATGTAACATGTATTATTGAAATAGAGGTTGTGTTGAAGGTTTAGAGATGAGGATGGGTGTCAAGGATTTTGAGATGATGAACCTTCTTCAACATTTTCAAGATCTACAAAGTGGTCTACTTTTTCTCCATCCACGCATGGGTATTTCCAAGATTTTGTTTGGTTTGAGGACATGTCAATATGTAGATATAGACGAGGAACATTGTTATATGATAGACTTTTATGAGGGTCTATTGAGGGCATCTATTTGTAGAGGCTTGTTCCTTAGGTATATGTAGTCCTAGGTGGCTTCATTACCCATTTAAATCGGTGGGGGTCTGGGGTTGTATTTGGTAGTAGAGCCTTCCTCATATGCTTTTGTGTCCATTGGCAAATATTGGTTGCTTTAGAATTATCTCTTATGATACATTGGGATTTACTACATGGCATCTAGTTTTTATTGTTCTTTGAATTTTCTTCATATCAAAATTTTGAGTTTTGACTTTAATTTTTATAACAAGAACATTATCCCCCATAGTCCACATGCTTTGGAGAGAGTCATATTTAGAAGAAAAAAAATTGAGGATATGGACGTTAAATTTGACATGAGAATTACATAAAAATTATTTCTTGGGTGTCTGCAAATTGATCATGCTCAAGATTATCTTCTTGACATTATTTATGATGGGATATGCATACATATATCATGATATTGTATTATCCTCGGGTGTCATCTTATTTTCTTTGTCCCATTTTAATGAGGTATGTCTAGTTTGTTGTGCATCATGCTTGGACACTTTTTATAGCGCATATTGTCAATTATAGGGAGATCCTAAACCTAAAGTGCATGTATGTTCTTTTTAAGGATGTTCTCTATGTCGTACTCATACACACAGGAGTTGTTGCTAGCAAAAAGGTACTTGTGAACTTTTTAATTGATCTATAGTATGGGAGATCAATAGTTCGATCAAAATGTGACTTACTTTTTAGATGGGTCTAAGGGGATCATGTGTTTGTGGATTTGACAAGGGTTACCCCACTGCTAGGCTTTAGGGGTGGAATTTAGGGGTTGTTTTTTACTATGGGATAAGCTTCCCTCAAATCTTCCCAGCCAAAGTACTCAAGCATGAGAAAATGTGTATGGACAATCAGTATGTATTTTACCTTTAAAGTTTGTTACTTTTGGGACCTGAGATTGTGGGTCTTCTCAAAATGGCCCAAAATATTATGTATAGTAACTTTATGATGATCAAGTCTATAGAATTAGTGTTTTAAATATTTTCTTTGTCATCCAGATAGGATAGGTGGTGAAACTTATTTCCCACTGTCATCCAAATAGGACCAATGCACAACTTATTTCCTGACTGCTATCCATCTAGATATAAATCTCTATGGTGTTTACATGTGTAAGTTGCAAACTGAAGTAAATAAAGTATTGATTTGCATGAAGTAGAACATATAACTTTCTAGATGTAAATATCAAGCTCGTTGATGAAATAAAAATACATGAAATATTGACTATAATTGTTTGACTTTTGGATTTGTCACATTTTATTTTGATGATGTGATATTTCTCAGTTGTGTTACTAAACTATATTAAGTATAGGTGATCAAGGAACTTGAATGAGTTTTTATGAAGAATGTTATGCTAAATTTAATATATTTGGATACTGGTAAATCAAGTTGTACACAGTTTTATGACGCGCACATGTGCAATTGTATAATTTGATAGAAATCATGTAAGTCCAAAGAAAAATTGATGATATATTCAATATGTTTGAATACTTACAGATCTAGTTGTGACTAGTTTTATGATAGTATATATATGAAATAGTAAGACTCAATTGTAAAAAGTGATGAAAGGTCACTAACTATCATAAACCTATTTATACACTTGTATATGTCGGGTATAGGTGATCAAGGTACTTGGATGAGTTTCTATGAAGAATTTTATCCTAAATTTAATATGTTTTGATATTGGTAAATCAAGTTGTACACAGTTTTATGACGTGCACGTGTGCAATTGTATAATTTATAAATCATGTAATCAAGGAACTTAGGTAAGTCCAAAGAAAAATTGATGCTATATTCAATATGTTTGAATACTTACAGATCTAGTTGTGACTAGTTTTATGACAGTATATATATGAAATAGTAAGACTCAATTGTAAAAAGTGATGAAAGGTCACTAACTATCATAGACCTATTTATACACTAGTATATGCCCATTAATATTAGAAAATTTATTTCAAATAAAAATTTTGAGACGTCCTAAATTCAGGAAATTTTGGGAGACTTAATTTTTGTCAAATTATAGTTATATTTGAAATTTTACTTATTGGATTTTGGTTAGATTGGGATATATCTACTACACCTTTGTTCTAATGGCTATACTTTAGTTGAATTCTATTTTGACCAAGAATCTTTCCATACAAAGTAACTACAACGACTTGTACTTTTTAGACTTTTTAGTTAGGACATTCACTCTCATTCTTATCCCATCAACTATCCTATAGAACTTACAAAGCACTTTTTTTCACCCTTATCCCTCCTAAATGGTCATCTAGACTATTTTGAAATTTTATGTAAAGGAGTGCTTTAGACATATAAAAACACACTTGTTAAATTGCTTCCACATGCTATCCAATTGAGCTTAGAATCTTGGTTTTATATTTCCAATGTATTACAATCAAGTAGCTTACATGCCCTACTCCTCACATAAATTCTTTCTGAAATTTATGTGAAGTTTCTTCACCAAGTGTCCATTAGGTGATTTCACTTGTGATCTTTGAGATACATGTAATTTCCTTATTCCTTCATGTTCCCTACTTGGATCAAGATCTTTGAAGCTACTTTTTGTATCAAATTTGTGTATTAAGATTATAGGAGAAGAATTTGATATTCTCCAAGGGTTCTCTTTTATAGTTTGCAAAGAAGAGGAGGTGGGTGAACTTTGACTATCATAAAAGAAGACATATTGATTATCCTCAGCTTGAAAGACGGTTGGTCTTGATCCAAAAAGTACACTAATAAGTGTAATTTGTATTGATAGTAAAAGGTAATAAGTTACATGTTGTGATGACTTAGTAGGAAACTACTAGGTAGTGGAGTGCAATATCTCGTACCACAACCACTACACCTCTTTGGTGTTTTTGTGGTTGCTTCAGTTAATTTCATGCTTAACTCATTTTCTTTGCACTACTTCTAGAAAGTTGCAATTAATATCCTTGTGTTTTGCAAATATCTTGAATTATTTTGTATCTCTATTCACACACCACTCCTCTATATCCTTTAGTATCCAATTTACTCATTAGTTTTTATGGAAAATATATTAAGTTATGAATTTTACTAGTCCTCGTGAAAACTTGATCATATCCCTAATGATATGCCAAAAAATTATGTTAAATGAAAGTTATTATAGGTAAATTGAAATATAATAAGGAATTTCTACAATTGAAGGGTGGAATCAAAAAACTAACCTTAGAGATCTAATAAGTGACAGAGATCCCAATAAAATTAATTAGCTTTTGTTGGTTGTTTAGTAGCAAGAGCTTGACCTTCCATCCCCCCCCCCAATTCCCATTCCCGCTAGCCCCTATCTGGTTGTTGTAAAGAATCTAGGGTGAAATGGATGAAGGACAAGCTATCTTGAGGATCTAAGGTCTTAAGTTGCCCTATGAACTACATTAACACTAATTTTAGAGTTTGTTCTTAGAGGATGGGCTAGGTTGGTATTGACATGTAGGCAGAAAATTTCCAAATCATGTTGATGTTGGCTAAATGTACATTTGTAAATCCCTTTGTTTTGATAATGACAAACATTTCATTCTTGTTAATCTAACGTGCTACTTGAGTGTTGCAGGAATAAGGTGGATGACAAAGCAATTAGGGAAATCCATATGCTTACATATTTATATTTTCATGAAATGTAATCGCCTTGTAAAAACTTGTACAAATATATAATGTACAAGTACTTAGATTTCATGTAAATCAAGCATTAGATTCTCCCTAGCTAAACATCACATTTAGATAGGTCATTCCCTTCAAATAAGTGTCACATATGCACACTCATACACACACTTAGTGCTTTAATTGAAAAATTGAAACAGGGTCAATCTCGGTTGACTAACTCATCGACCGAGACACTCTCGGTCGACAATCTTCTCGACCGAGAAAGACCCAAGTAGCCGTTAGACACATTTGACAAGGTAGTTGGCAGTTGGAGATAAACGTTGTAAAACACTTGATTCAGAGAGCCTGTCGGTCGACAAAAGTTTGACCGAGTAGGTGTCTCGGTCGACCAATTCTCGACCGAGATAGTTTCTGACAGTAACTGCAGAATTAATTAATTAGCTGTTACTAAAGCAACAAACTTGTACCTAACGGCTAGTTAAGCACTTAGAAACCCCTAGAAGGTGTCTAGAACGTCCTTAAGCATTTGTAGGACATTCCTATAAATAGGACATGCCTTAGGACACCTAAACTCACTTGTTACACTTGAGAAATCTTTGAGCATACTTTGAGCAACCTGTTTGTGAGCAAATTGAGCATAGTGACAATTGGCTACTTCTTCTTTTAGCTCAAATTTCGTATCCTATAGTCTAGCATCTCCTATCCACTGCAATTACATTTCCATACACTTTGGTTAGGAGATCTACACGCTTGATCTAGGCAAATCCAGCCTTGTGCTACAAAAGGATAAGTTGTAATTTCTATTTTCTTTCTTGTTCTCTATTATTGTTTGTACTTTCCTTGCTACTCCTAGGTTGGAGGTTGTGGATTGGAGAGGTTGAAGATCTTCTTGGAGAAGAAGGGGACCTTGATCTACTTCAAGAAGGCTAGTGCAATGGGAGGTTACTTCTAGAGAGGAAGGCTACTTCAAGGGGGAGCTTGGAGTTACTTCAAGAAGGCTACCTCAAGTTGGTGCACCTACTTCAAGTGAAGATTGTTCAAGGGGTGTAAAGAAAGTATTGTATTTTGTGTAAATCCTTGTGAAGGTAATAAAATTAATACTTTCAAAATCCCGATTTGGTAAGCAACCGGGTAGTGGACTGACAACTTTAGTATTTGCTAAAGTTGGAACCACTCTAAACACCTATCTCCTTCTTCCATTTTCAATTGTGGTTGTTTTGAGTTAAATAATTGTTAAAATATTTAAAAACTCTATTCACCCCCCCTCTAGTGTTTTTCAATTGGTATCAGAGCAGGCTTCAAGGAACCTTAACAAGGTCTTGAAGAATGGGTGACGGGGTGCTTAACAACCTTAACCTTGAAGGAACACTTGTTGCTAGACCTCCGGCATTTGATGGAACAAACTACACATATTGGAAGAGAAGGATGTAGTTCTACTTCCAAGGCATCAATTGGGACTTATGGAGGATGGTGTCAACCCCATACGAGCTTCCTCAAACATAATATGCAGAGTGGGATGCAAACACGGTAAAGTTGG
Source organism: Alisma plantago-aquatica (assembly GCA_963693085.1). Classification (NCBI taxonomy): domain Eukaryota; kingdom Viridiplantae; phylum Streptophyta; class Magnoliopsida; order Alismatales; family Alismataceae; genus Alisma; species Alisma plantago-aquatica. The sequence continues at coordinate 511,646,964 of OY856413.1, read as the reverse complement.
CTCAAATGAATGCCAAAGCTGTAAGCATTTTATATTATTCAATTTCTGTAGGAGAATTTAATAGGATATCAAACTATGACACAGCCTATGACATCTGGCATAGACTGTCCATAACTTATGAAGGTACAGTTCAACTCAAGAATTCTAAGATTAGCATGCTTAAACAAAAGTTTGAACACTTCCGTATGGATCCAAATGAATCTATTAGTGAAATGTTTGCAAAATTCTCTTCTATTGTTAATGGTTTAAATGCCCTAGGAAAAATTGTTCTTGAAGAAGATCAGGTATCAAAAATCCTTCGATCACTTCCTCCTAAATACAAGCCAAAGGTGACAGCCATTGAAGAAGCTAATGACCTCACTAGGCTGAAAATGGAACAACTCATTGGCAATCTAGAAGCTCATGAAGCAACCCTAGAAGAGGAAGAAAGAAGAGAACGTGAACTTCAGCAAGGAAAGAAGAAGGATGTGGCTCTAAAAGCTTCAAAGATATTCACACCAGAAAGTGAGGAGTCAAGTGAAGAAGAAGGAGAAGAAGCATTGATTGTCAATGGTAAGAAATATAGAAGATTTAAATCTAACAAAATTTCTAGTTCTTCTTCTTCTCCTCCTAGGTGCTTTGAGTGTGGAAAGAAAGGACATTTCAAAAATGAATGTCCTAAAGCAAAGAAAGGAAAGAAAAGCTCACACAAGAAAAGAGGAGAAAAAGCCTATAAAGCTGCATGGAACGAGTCAAGTGAAAATGAAAGCGGAGAAGAAAAGGTGGAATGTCTAATGGCAAGAGAAGATGATGAAGACTCTCAAGAGGTAAGCCTGCTTGATCTTCCTAAAGAAGAGTTAATTACTAGTTTACAAGAAACTCATGATAAATATGTTGATGTCAAGAAGAAACTAAAGAAGGTTATCAAAACAAATGATGAGCTATATGCTAAATTAAATGATCTCTCTTCTGAAAAGAACAACATTGATCTTGAAAATTTGTCTTTAAAAACATCTTTAAATGATTGCACTAACAAGATACTCACTCTAGAAACAAATGTTGATCTTCTCTCTCAAGAAAAGACTGAATTGTTAGCTAAACTAAAAGATTTTCAGACTCAACCAATTCTGTGTAACCATCTAGACTATGACAATGCTGAAAAAGAAAGAGACTCCCTATTATTTGATTTAGATCAAGCTACACAAGAAGATGGATGATATTTCTAAGCTACAAAGAAACCTACATGAGTTAAGAAGAAAAGATATCCTTGACAACATCCTAAAAGCTTCCTCTAGTTTCAATGGAAGAAAAGGTTTGGGATATGATCCAAAGAAAAATCAACCCAAAAGAACTCGGACTATGTTTGTACCTAAGAACACAATTCCTAGAAAGAGAAATGAAGTTGACTCTATTACTTGTCATTTTTGTCTACGTCTTGGACATTATTCATTTTCATGCCCGTATAAGACCAAAGATTCCTACTTAGTTTGGGTCCCAAAATCCCAAACTTAGTAGAGTAGCATGCAATTCAGTTGAGATATGATCAAATGCTTAATTTTGCAATTCATATTGTATTATCTCAACTTAATAAAAGGTTTTATGCATTGTAATAATTTTCTGAACTACTGTACTGAAACAGAAACTTAGTCAGTCGAAGTATTGTCGACCAAAAATATAATCCGTCAAACTTTTGTCGACCGACCAGATGCCTGTAAAAAATCAAAATCAAACAGCAACTATTTCGGTCGAAAATTAGTCAACCGGCTGAATTTTTGTCTTTAATTTGTAATACAACAATCTTCTCGATCGACGATTAGTCGACCGAGAAAGATGTCGGTCGAACAATTGTCGACCGACTGAAGTTCTGAATCAGAATTTTTATACAATCTCTACTTAAATGCTTCTAACCATATCGGACCATCACATGGGTACCAAAATCTACATTCTAATGCAGGATTGGGTGGTTGACAGTGGATGTTCCAAACACATGACCGGAAACAAGGATGCATTTCAAACCTTTGAAGAAAAGAAGAGTGGAACAGTCACTTTTGGAGATAACGGTAAAGGTAAAATTGTTGGAATAGGTAACATTGGTACAAACCTCAAAATAAAGAATGTTCTACTTGTTGATGGTTTGCATCATAACTTAATAAGTGTGAGTCAATTATGTGATAGTGGTTATGATGTTTTATTTAACAAAACCTACTGCAAATTATTAATAGAAAACACTACAAATGTTGTCTATGAAGGAAAAAGAGTTGGAAATCTTTATATCCTTAGACCTAACTCTATGAAATCTGTAGTAGGAAAATGCTTGCTTGCAAATGAAAATACTTTACAATTATGGCATAAAAAGCTAGGACATGCTAGTTCACATGTTATCAAAAAGTTAGTGAAATATGATCTTGTTCGTGGTTTGCCTACTTTATCCTTTGATCAAGTTGAAAATTGTGAACCATGTACATTGAGAAAACAAACAAAAACCTCTTTTAAACCAAAACATGAACTTAGCACCAGAAGATCTTTAGAATTAATTCACATGGATTTATTTGGACCTATGAGGACACAATCTATCGGTGGCAAAAGATATTGTTTTGTTATTGTTGATGATTATAGTAGATATACATGGGTACATTTTATTGCAACCAAAGATGATACTATTCATGCTTTTATAAAATTTTGATCTATGATTGAAAATCTATTACAAAGCAAAATATGTACCATTAGAAGTGATCATGGTGGAGAATTTGAAAATCATGTATTTGAAGAATTTTGCACATCTCAAGGGTACACTCACAATTTTTCTGCTCCACGCACTCCACAACAAAATGGTATAGTTGAAAGGAAAAATTGATCACTACAAGAAATGGCTAGAACTATGATGCTCGAACATAACACACCCAAAACCTTTTGGGCTGAAGCTGTAAACACTGCATGCTATGTGTTAAATAGAGTAACCGTTCACTCTCATTTGAAGAAAACTTCGTATGAAATAATACATTCTAAGAAACCTAGAGTTGACTATTTTCATACCTTTGGATCTACATGTTATATCTTAAATACCAAAGATGATAGAGATAAGTTTGATTCTAAATCACACAAAGCATTCTTTTTGGGATATTCTACCTCTAGCAAAGCATTTAGAGTCTATAACACTATCTCTAGAAAAGTTGAGGAATCTATTCATGTCTCTTTTCATGAAGAGTCCAAATCAGAAAATCTAGAAATAATTGATCTTACTAATCAATTCGAAAACCTAAACATACCAAATGACAGTGAGAAAGATACTACAAAAAATAACCAAGCTGAAACACAACCTATACCTAGACTTATTAAGGATCATCCTCAAGAATTAATTATTGGAAATCCAAATGATAAAGTAAAAACTCGGTCTTCATTTAAGGATGTTGCAAACATGGCCTTTGTTTCTATCATTGAACCTAAGAAAATATCTGAAGCTCTTAAAGATGATTATTGGATAATAGCAATGCAAGAAGAACTAAACCAATTCACTAAAAACGATGTATGCGATTTAGTTCCTAAACCATAAGATAAAACCATCATTGGAACTAAATGGGTTTTTAGGAATAAACTAAATGAGGCAGGAGAAGTAATAAGGAATAAAGCTCGGTTAGTAGCACAAGGATATAATCAACAAGAAGGAATAGATTTTGATGAAACGTATGCACCAGTAGCTAGACTTGAAGCTATAAGAATGTTATTAGCTATTGTTGCACATAAAAACATCAAACTCTACCAAATGGATGTAAAAAGTGCATTTCTAAACGGAATCATTCAAGAAGAAGTATATGTTGCCCAACCACCCGGTTTTGAAATACCGGAAAAAGGTGACTATGTTTATAAACTTAAGAAAGCACTTTATGGCTTAAAACAAGCACCTAGGAACTGGTACGAAAGGCTCAAGACATATCTTTTTGATAATGGTTTTTCTATTGGAAATTCCGATTCTACTTTATTTTTCAAAACATATACATCTGATTTCCTAGTTGTGCAAATATATGTTGATGACATTATTTTTGGAGCTTCTAATGAATTGTTGTGCACACAATTCAGTGACATTATGCAAAAAGAATTCGAAATGAGCCTCATGGGTGAACTAACTTTCTTTCTTGGTTTCCAAATTAAACAAACGCCTGCCGGAATTTTTATAAGCCAAGAAAAATATACTAAAGAACTCTTAAAACGTTTTGGGATGGATCAGTGCAAACATGCTACTACTCCTATGGCCACTTCTATAAAAATTGATAAGGATGAAAATGGGGAACCAATTGATGATTCCTTATATAGAGCCATGATTGGTAGCTTGCTTTACTTAACTGCTTCTCGACCGGACATCATGTTTTCTGTTGGTCTTTGTGCTCGATTTCAATCACAACCTATGCACTCTCATTTTCAAGCAGTTAAGCGAATTCTTCGATACTTAGCCGGCACTACATGTTTTGGTTTATGGTATCCAAAAGGACAATCCTTGGATTTTAAAGCTTATACTGATGCGGATTATGCTGGTTGTCGACTTGATCACAAGAGCACTAGTGATGGTTGTTTCCTGTTAGGGAGAGCTTTAGTATCTTGGTTTAGCAAGAAACAAAACACGGTTGCCCTCTCTACAACTGAAGCTGAATATATGGCAGCCGGATCTTGTTGTGCTCAAGTGCTTTATATGCAACAAGTGTTAAATGATTATGGTTTTACTCTTTCATCTACACCTATCTTTTGTGACAACACGAGCGCTATAAACTTAGCACATAATCCTATTTTACACAGCCGAGCTAAATATATTGAAATCCGTCATCATTTTTTAAGGGATCATATCTCCAAGAATCATGTTTCCCTTCATCATGTTGATACGGAAGATCAATTGGCTGATATTTTTGCAAAACCGCTTCTACTAGACCAATTTAACAAAATTAGGAAGCAATTGCTTATCACTCCTTTGGAAGATGTTTTCTTTGATATTTGTGCTTCTTAAAAATAACTTTTACTTACATCATTTTGGCTTTTAATGGACATTTTTTTTGGGACATCTAATTAAGGGGGAGTTTTATTCTTAAACGGATATCTTTTTGAAATGACAAAGGGGGAGAAATAAATATAAAACTTAGTATTTGTGCAAAACTCAATCAATGAGTTTCACTCAATCAATGAGTTTCATAAACTCTTGGCTTTACATTGAAAGTTGCTATATTCCCTAAAGGATTGGATTTCATGTTCCATAATTCATGGGGAATAATAAGCACACATTTTATAAACAAGAGAAGAAATTTACAAAGGTAATCTTCAGGTATGAAACTCACATGTTTTTATACTTTCTTATTTTATATTTAGGAAATGTTTGTCATCTTCAAAAAGGGGGAGATTGTTGGCTAAATGGACATCTGTAAATCTCTTTGTTTTGATAATGACAAACATTTCATTCTTGTTAATCTAACGTGCTACTTGAGTGTTGCAGGAATAAGGTAGATGACAAAGCAATTAGGGAAATCCATATGCTTACATATTTATATGTTCATGAAACGTAATCGCCTTGTAAAAACTTGTACAAATATATAATGTACAAGTACTTAGATTTCATGTAAATCAAGCGTTAGATTCTCCCTAGCTAAACATCACATTTAGATAGGTCATCCCCTTCAAATAAGTGTCACATATGCACACTCCTACACACACTTAGTGCTTTAATTGAAAAATTGAAACAGGGTCAATCTCGGTCGACTAACTCATCGACCGAGACACTCTCGGTCGACAATCTTCTCGACCGAGAAAGACCCAAGTAGCCGTTAAACACATCTGACAAGGTAGTTGGCAGTTGGAGATAAATGTTGCAAAACACTTAATTCAGAGAGCCTGTCGGTCGACAAAAGTTCGACCGAGTAGGTGTCTCGGTTGACCAATTCTCGACCGAGATAGTTTCTGACAGTAACTGCAGAATTAATTAATTAGCCGTTACTAAAGCAAGAAACTTATACCTAACGGCTAGTTAAGCACTTAGAAACCTACCTAACGGCTAGTTAAGCACTTAGAAACCCCTAGAAGGTGTCTATAACATCCTTAAGCATTTGTAGGATATTCCTATAAATAGGACATGCCTTAGGATACCTAAACTCACTTGTTACACTTGAGAAATCTTTGAGCATACTTTGAGCAACCTGTTTGTGAGAAAATTGAGCATAGTGACAATTGGCTACTTCTTCTTTTAGCTCAAATTTCGTGTCCTATAGGCTAGCATCTCCTATCCACTGCAATTACATTTCCATACACTTTGGTTAGGAGATCTACACGCTTGATCTAGGCAAATCAAGCCTTGTGCTACAAAAGGATAAGTTGTAATTTCTATTTTCTTTCTTGTTCTCTATTATTGTTTGTACTTTCCTTGCTACTCCTAGGTTGGAGGCTGCGGATTGGAGAGGTTGAAGATCTTCTTGGAGAAGAAGGGGACCTTGATCTACTTCAAGAAGGCTGGTGCAACGGGAGGTTACTTCTAGAGAGGAAGGCTACTTCAAGGGGGAGCTTGGAGTTACTTCAAGAAGGCTACCTCAAGTTGGTGCACCTACTTCAAGTGAATGTTGTTCAAGGGGTGTAAAGAAAGTATTGTATTTTGTGTAAATCCTTGTGAAGGTAATAAAATTAATACTTTCAAAATCCCAGTTGGGTAAGCAACCGAGTAGTGGACTGACAACTTTAGTATTTGCTAAAGTTGGAACCACTCTAAACACCTGTCTCCTTCTTCCATTTTCAATTGTGGTTGTTTTGAGTTAAATAATTGTTAAAATATTTAAAAACTCTATTCACCCCCCCTCTAGTGTTTTTCAGTTGACATGTAAATAAGTAGGATCGTGTTCAAAAAATCAAGGTTTGACACAAATTTAGTCCCATTTGTTTGTTAATATGAAGGGATATAGGGCACCATCCAAAAAATCAGATGCTCCCATTAGTGATGAGGTGCACACTCCACCTCAGGTGAGATAGGGTATGTCATTAGCAGTCATGGTAGTCATTGATGTTGCAAATAGGCATGAGGATGCCTAAACACCTACATGTGATCCACTAGTTCAACTTAACCCTATTTCCTTGATCTTCTACTTAGTGATGATTTTCCCTTTTAGCCACTTCTACTAATTGGGAGGCAAAAAAACATGTCTATTCTCTGTATATGAATTATTGGGACTACATAACCCAACAAAAGATCACCCTTATATGCCCATGATAGATCTCCATGGAAATGTCCTTTTCAACATCAATAGTGAACATTCAAAATATTCCAAGGACATTATGTACACATATAATGATGAATGACAATTTCCTCTAATTATTGTTTTGGCTACTCTGTTTAATGTTATAGGAACATATAAGTTAGAGTAGCAATTAAGTGAACTTGAAAATTTACGAAATCACATATTGGTATAGTTTCATTCATAATGCATAGTAAGTTGTGTAAAACTTCATATTATTATTTATATTATAGAAGGATAATTTCTTATGATAACATCACCCATTATTGTTTTAGTTAGGAACCTCCAAAGAAATGGGAGTGAATAATTTCTATTTAATATTTTTTAGAGATTTAAATTATTTTTGAGTGACTTTTAAGTCTATAATATTTTTGCACAAACTCTTAGCTTGAATGCAATGGCATCAGGAAAACTCATAGATCAGTTGAGGATATGGTCAGAGAACCATGCTTAAATATATGTCTTAGTCAAATGTATTGACTGAGTAACATATCTACATAACTCCATGTTAAAACAAAGGGCAGTCAAAATGGTCACTTTAATTTATTCCTAACCCATGTCCAAATGTGTTGACATTTTGTTTCCTTCATTTAAAGTCCTAGTTCCATTTCTTGCTCTCAAATAAAGTATAACTTGGAGTGAGATAGTTTGTTGATAGAACAATTGGCCTCCTCATTTTGATTGACAGTCCCTAGTGAATCTATTGACCCTAGATGATCCAAGATTTTCCTTTTTCCTAACCCATTGAAATAAATAGAGACCAATTGTGATTGTTCCTCACTGATCCAATAGAGTTCATATTATAGATTCTTCAAACCAAAAGAATTTCCATCTTTTGAGAAGCTTCTTTATCAAGTCACAATGGTATTATTTTCTTGTGATCTTTCTTGACTTGTTGAAAAACTTCTAGAGGTACTTCAAGGTAAAAAGTGGAATGCAATGTAGAAGAGTTGGTGATCCCCCACATCTATTCAAATAAGATGAAAGTGGTGATCTCCTATGACCACATATGAAGGATATAGTAAATGGTTTCCCAAATTCCTGATACAAGAAACATGTTGGTGTTAATAAATGGAAAAGAAGAAAATGATAAGGATTTAGTTTGATCATTTAATTTGTTTATCTTTTATAAATTTGTAATTTAATCATAACCTAATAAAAAATTGAGCTTCAAAATATCAGTGGTTAAAAAGTAATCAGATTTGGATTAGGAACTTAATATTAATTTTTATAGCATTATATATAGGCTTCATATATTGATTGATAGATTTTCCACCTTCTTGTTGCAAATTATTATACAACGGTTTGATTTATCTTCTTTTTTCAATTTTTCCAGTCTAAATTTACACCCTCTATAGATTCGACTTTCATTAGGTAGCATTGAAGCACTTCTAGGAAACTTCCAAATAATCTAGAAGAAGATTTGGGAAAATGTCATTAGAATGCTCAACTTGGAAGGATTCCATCATACAATGAGAAATTATCTTTGAGGGTCGACTATCACTAATGAAAGAGAAGGATGCAGTTCTTATTTCAAGGGATCAGCCATAACCTATAGAATATGGTGGCTAGATAATAAAAGTCACCAACTAATCCTAGAAGCATGGATGTGGAGACGAATATAATGGCCATAATAAATGCCAATATGATAAGTAGTCTATACTTTGTGCTTTCCATTTAAGAATTTGATAGAATTCTCTTGTGATTCTCTATGAGATTTAAAATACTCCCATTTACTCATGATGGAACCAACCAAGTCAAGGAATATATATATATATATATATATATATATATATATATATATATATATATATATATATATAAACATATATAGTCAGTCATAAGTTAGAATTATTTTGGATGGATAATAATGATTCTATTTATCATATGTGTTCAGTGTTGTTTGTCCTTGGTAATGGTCAAACATATCTTGGTAAGGAGGTTACAAGAAAGAATTGGCGGTCAAGTTCTTGACATCTCTTTATCCCAAATATTATAACAAAATTGACATCAACTAAAGTATCCAATGATCTCACAGATCTCCTAGTAGAGGATCTAACTGGAATAATTGAAACCTTAAAGTGAAGCTAAAGGATCAAGTTGATTGGTATGAATAATACTACAGTAAGAAAAAGAGCTTGGCATTCAAATCTTCAAAGTCATAAATGGAATAATCATCTAATAAATATTAAATAATATAAAGGGTAAGAAGGTAAATAATAAGTTTTCTAACGAAAATTATTTACCCTCTTTTTCAAGTTATGTGAATGCATAAGAAACAAACGCGTCAAAAGTGAGTGTCCAACACTCAAGAAAGAATAAAAAAAATTAATCATAGGGGGAAAAGAAATAAGAGTGAGAAATCACATAATATTGCATGAGACTCAACTTTGAAGAGATCCTAAAGTGAAGATGAGTATTCAAGTGATTGCAATATGGTAGTATAGGGCCTTATCTCAAAGCAAGACTCCAAAGGAAAATCCAAGGTATCAATGCTCGACTTATACCAAATGAAAACTCCAAAATCAAATTCAAGGTATTAAATCTCATAGAAAAATGGGAAAGTAGTTTTTCAACATCATGATTTCTAAGTGAAGATGAAGGAGATAATGAAGACGTATACATGGCATGTTGTTGGTGAAGATTCCAATGAGGTACATCTTTTGTGTTTCTAAAGATAAACTAATTGAGATGTTATCTAATAATAGACCTAAGTTGCTCAATTATAAACAAAGTCATAAGAAACTTTCTAAATTATTACATATCTTACTTGAGAAATTTGAAGACCCTACATATGAATAGAATGGCCAAAAACTACTCCAAAGGTTAGTGATGTTATTTTTATTGGAAAATCTAGAGTTGTTGATGTAAAGTTGATAATTCCTACATGTTTAGCAAAAATACTTTTAAGACAAATGTTTGCTTATACATATCCACCCCTTATATGGAATAATGAGGATTATGATCAAACTTTCATAAAGAATACCTCTAATCTGTAGTAGTTTTACTTGAAATAAACATATGTGAACTTTTTAATTGAAAAAAATCCCAAAAAGGTACCTTTCCCAAATTTTTCCACAAAAAATATGAGCTAGACAACCTATTGCTACAATTCATACATACAAGTAGGTATATTTGATCTTTGATATCAACCTAAAATTCAACCATCCAATAGAAAAGGCATCTATTTTTTTGTGAGGAAAACCACACACCCAAAAGAATTAAAAATCATTTGTAAATTTTGCAACCATAGAAAACATGATTTTTGTCAGTTCCATTATAGGAAGGGTGACCCAAGAAAGCTCATTTGGATCCCAAAAGAAACCTCTATCACTTTATTTATAATTTAAATTATTAACATAAATGGTTGTGATCCAAATATAGACAATGTGTGTGCACTACACCAAAAAAAATATTTGTGTCAACATTTAGAGTAAAGGTTTTTAAACAAACATGTATCATTAGATAATATATGGTGATTTCCTAATGTAGATCACATCTAATCCTAACAAGGGCTTCACTTAAGTGAAACACGTGATTACTTGATAGTATTAGTTCTTATAACAATCATTATATAAACCTATGCAGTTTTTCTCTTCTTTACCTTCCCTCCATTAAAATTTAAAGTTCTAGAAGATCCAGTTGTGAAGGTAAAGGAATCCTAGATGTCAAATAATTACCCCTACTATTTTTATTGTCGATCCTCCCATCCCCCTAAATGCATCTAACAAACATCCCAACTCCCATAAAGTTCCTTACATCACCAACATATTATATTGATACTTTATAGTCTCTTCACCCTCTATTTATCATATTATCATCATTTACCTAATCAAACATCTTCAACCCCAGATGGTGTTTTTCCACCAACGAGGAGCACGACACATGGGTGTGGGAGACCTCCTCATTTTTTAGCTTAATACCACAACCTGAAAAAATATTAATAAGGAACGATTCAGAGAAGGGTTCATAATAGCCATTCAATCTGACCATGGGCATCAGAGCCCCGCCTGCATTGGAATATGTAATGTGCATTCATAAAAGGCATGTAAGTTGTGTCATTTATGCCTTTATTTAGTATATATGCTAATAATTACATATTCCTATATGATGATCATCTTTAAACATTGATCTAATTGCCAATAATTATTGTGAGCGGTCTTGATTGTGAAATTTTGCAAAACATCAAAAAAATTATCGAAAATTCTACTATTGGTCTTTAATTTTATTTATTTTGTCATGTCTTACTTAGTTCTAGGGATTTCATGTATATAGCTTATTCCATACCCTAGCCAAGAAGACCCAATGTGAAAGCCCACACATCAAATTTTAAGTACAAAATCACTATATGTGAAGAAACCTAGGTTGGGTTGTTAGGATCCCTTATACTAATTAATATGAACTATAATAATATTGGTAATAAAGAATTATGCAAATTTCTTGTAAAATAATACAATTGTCTATAATCCAGCCTAAACATATGTGTATTACTAAAGTCTAAAAAATAGGAAAAATTATATAAATTAGGTTATTTCCACACTTAAAATCCTATTTATTATAGCTAAGACCATACACATATTAATGTTTTTATTGGTACTTTTATGCTAGAAATGTTCCAAGCACAAATGGTTCAACATCCATTTCTTAGGCTACCTTCAGAGTTTGGACATTACTAATCATGTTATATTAATGAATCAAGACAATGTCAAGGTTAGTGTAGTTTCTCTCTTATAGTGCAGTATATGTTTCATTTTTGCTAATTTTTGTCATGACAAGGTCATCATCTTAGGACAATTTTGTTTCATTGAGATACCAGTGCCCGTTTATCATCCGCATTATGTTAGAAAATTAGGAAGCATGCTCTTTATTATGTTTTGAGTGTAAAATAATGAGAAAGTATAAGATGTGCATTAAATTTTGGATTCGTAGTTTCATTCTTATCATTTGTTGTGACTAATAACATTTGCATAACTGAGACCTAAAATTCCAATAATTATAAATAATAAAATACACATCGAATTATTATGTAGACTAGTCTTCTATGGAAAATATGTTATGGTTTTGATGAACCTATATCAAAGCACAACTAGGTTAAAAATCCTTAGCTTGATCTTTCTTTGGTGCATGGAAATTTCCTATCATGTTCTACTAATTAACAATATGGACAATTTGAAGGTTCGTAATTCTTTACCTTACATCACAATGTGTGTGTAACTTTTGTTGACTTATCTTATAACATGGTTATCATATAGGAAATTTTTGCTTCATTGAATTTCTAGTGCCCATTGATCGACTATGGCATTGTATCAAATTGTCGGTATGAGAAAGAAAGGTTTGCATTTAAATTAAATTCAATTTTTCCATTATGAAACATATTCCTATTATGCTAATATTTTATTGATAGCACCATGTAGTTCCCTTTCGAGCATGTCCATATTGAGAACCTTCTGATTGTGCATTTTCTTGTTTTGAATACATGCATGCCTTGTCTTGCATGCTTGTATGATTTATATGGATGTATCCATGAACTAAAATAATGATGCATGTCCAATTTCTATATTTAATTTTCTCATTTATTATTCTCATTAAATAAACATGCTATAATTCATTATTGTGGTATAATATAACATGACATTAAATTGGCTACTTACATTCAAAAACACAACCATAATGATTTCCCCTGGTTAGTATGTATTCTTCTATTATTCTTGGTTGTTTGCATTCACCCCCATATTCAAGCATCATTATAGACCCCTTATCCATGCATGCGGTATATTTTAAATACTCCATGCCATGAGACCTGCTATAGTTGCATCCTAGACTAGCATGATTCTAGTCTAGTTTAACCACCCTATGCTAAGGCCAAGTATTTTTGTGTTTGTATAGATGCATGCATGGCTCAAAATGTTGATTCATGTATACTTTCCATTTTTTATCTTCTCATTATTCATTACATTCACATAGCGTTGCTAAGGTTCATTCTTTTAGTATTACATATTTTGACATTTATAGTTTATTATATTTACCATCACAATTGTAATGATTGTCCCTAGTCAGTACCTATGTTTCAATCATCCTTGGTTTCTTACATTCATCAACTCGTGCCAAGATCGTGATTGACCTTGTTGCATGCATTTAATATCTTTAAATGCCCTAAGACATATTTTAATTTCATATAGTATTAAAAGCATGTTAGTTTCAAGCAGAGCTTATCAAAGGTGCCTATTTTTGGTTTTTTAACACATAATGTTATCAGGCTTACTGCATTTGCATCATATTTTCTAAGTTTGTTGCTTTTCAATCATATTTTGAGAAAATTGTCTTACCCATTTATTTAGTTATTCATTGGTGTTTTTTACCTAATTCATATATGTTAGATATTTTGAGAGACTGTCTAGGGTATTCTTATGTTCTATTCATGTCATTTTATCTTATTTATGTTATACGTTGTTCAATATTTTGATGACAAAATTTTGATTGAATGTGGTGAATGTATATCTCTGGCCATTCTATTTACTAAATTGGCCAACAAATTTGTATGCAAGACCTAGGATATGCCCTTCATGGATGTACGCAATTTGTTTGCAAATCTAGTATTAGTATATATACATGCATATGTATATGTGTGTGTGTGTATATATATATATATATATATATATATATATATATATATATATATATATATATATATATCATTTCTTGTCATTTGACGTGACTTCATATTGCATCTTTTTTGAGTTAGAAGGAAACTTAGTCTCTCCCCCCTCAAATAGGTGCTAGAGCCCGGATGATCCAAGGGATTGTAAATACAATGTGCAATAGGAGGTTTCGAACCCAGGTCCCCCAGGGAGGACAGGCCAGACTGAACCATCTATTCTACACTGGTCGGGTTTCATATTGCATTTTTAGTATCCCGTTTGGATATCATTTCAAATTGCATCCCATTTTACCAGCTTGCATCTCAAATTTAGATTTCATAGCAAGTTTAAAGTTTTATAATTTTGAATTGAGGTGGAATCATAAGTTCTATTAATCAACAACTATGTAGTTTGAGTATTCTTATGTAATTCCAATGGCTTCAGTTGCTTGTGTCATCTATAATTTTTGCATATATACAATGTTAACCATCTTAATTAAGTGACTTCAAGGTGTCCCACTCTTCCTTGAAGGAATAGAGTAAGGGGATGACCCATCTTATTTGCATGCTTGTATGTATAAATTGTAACTAATTTATTGTTCTTTAATTGATCAAGAAGTATTATATTTTTATTTAACTTGCTACAGGTGAACTTGATCATCTTCGGGAAAGAGGTGAATAATATAAATGATGGGAGGAACTTTAGACAGACATCTAGATTTGAATTCATATTGTACAAGATCATGATCACCTTAGATAGTTGTTCACATGTCATTACATGTTGAAAATTTAAATTTTATAATTATAACCCAAGTTCCTTTCATAAATCATGGTGAAGGTGTTTTTATTTGTGCATATTGAATATTATGCTTATTTGTGTGTATGATGATTGTTTGAAGTTATTTGATTATTTTAAGTGGTATGCTCAACTTTGGATGATGTGGCATCATATGCATAAGTATATATAGTGTGTCGTATAATAGTTGTTTTGGAGTGATTTTGTTATTTGCATGTTCACAGAGATTGGTTCTCATTGATTGGGGTATTTTTTTAGGATTGAGGGAGTTTTCAAATGTCGATTATGTTTTTTAGTTGTTTGTAGGTTCAATGTGGATTTGCTGAAGTACTTTGGGGGTTTTGAAGTGGTTTAGGGGTGTTTATAGTATGTATGTTTCATTAGATTCTCATTTCATGTGTGTGTGGTTTGTAGAATTCCATATATGTAGGAACTACAATTATGTAGATTTAAAATGAAATCCAATGTATTGCGACATTTAGTAAGCAAAAATATTTGCTCCATAATCTAACAGAATAGTGAATTTAAAATTTCAGATGCAACAGGTTCATCAAAATTGGTATTGTTTAAAATCTACATAAGTTCTACATGTCAAGTTATTTCATGTATTATAATGGTTACCACTGATCAAACAAATTAAAAGCAAATGTTTCTTAATCAACAACTTTGACATCAATGTTTGCAGCATCCATCTAATTTCAGCTCATAACCACCACAGTAAGTCTAAAATGATTGTTGATTTAACATATAATGAACTAGTGATAACTCTATTTGCCACTTTGATTTCTACTATGTAACACTATGCTCTTTTTTTTTTGAAAAATTGGGTAAATATATTCCAAAAACCCTCGGGAAGGGGACAGAGTTACAAGCCACACCCACACATGTGACTACATGCTCCTAAGAATTGGTTACAGCAGATCCCAATTCCTAGCAATAATAGGAGAAATATCAAAACATGATTTAAAAGTAAAATACATTCTCTTGATCTCTAGAGATAGATGGTTGAAGATGACAACAAAGTCTGAAGTGCCACCATTATGCAGCAGTTTATTGTGTTCCTCCCAAATGAAGTGGACAACACCAGTAATGGCCCGAAGTTCAAAGATTCTAGACTATTTTGACCTCTTACCAAGGTCAGTAAGGCAGCCATATAGAGAATAAGAGGGCATGATGTTGAGTTTAAGTTAAGCTTGACCCCAAATATATTTCTAGTATTTGTAGCCCTCAAACAAATGGGCTATCGAGTCATTGTGTTGGCCACACAATAAGCATATTGGGATAGGAGCCCCCGACCAGGAGCAAATCTTTTCCAATGTAGGAAGAACATTAGTGAGAGCTCTAAAGGTAGTGAGACTCCACCTAGGATAGTGCTTAGAGAACCAAAGACTTTCATAAGCCTTATCAGATGGACATTTTTGCCCGGCATTTTCCCAAAGATCCATGCCGCCCACATTGAGAAGGAAGGCCACAGAGCTACCATATGCCTATGGCAAGTAGAGCTACTCCTGGAAAACGTAACCAAGGAATCACCATACCTACAAGAAAGCCATGAGCTCCAAATGTATTGAACTTGAGTGAACCTCTTAATACGATGTAAAGTATGGTAATCCACAAGATTATTGAGTCTCTTTAGACCAAGACCGCCTTCACTAAGCAGATAGGCCATTCGTGACCAACAAGAGGGATGCATCGAACTACCCCATAAGAAATCAGAAAGCAGCAACTCCATCCTATGTAGAACAGCTAGAGGAATGTCACCCATACATAGCCAGTAGCTAATCAAACCCATGGCAGAATGCTTAATAAGAACAAGACGAGTAGCCATAGAGATTTTAGACCCAGGCCATCTTTGTATCATGTCTCTTAGCTTATCCAAGCATTCATGAAAGTAGCACCTCCTGAGATTACCACCAGCCATAGGAAACCCAAGATACTTCGTGGGCCATGTGCCTTGCTGAATACCCAAGCAATTGATCAAGGCATCCTTGTTGCGGAAAGAAGAAGACAAAAATATATGGGTTTTATTAGGATTGAACTTCATACCAGAAACAGAACCAAACTCAAGAAAAATCTGTTTGAGATTTGTAAGACTACGCAAGCGTCCCTCGGGAAAAATAAGAACATCATTCGCAAAAAGAAGGTGGCTAAGAGCCTTGGTCATGTTGATAGGGAAGCTTATAATGTGCTTGCTATCATATGCTACGTCAAGATATCTATTGAAACCTTCCATAGCAAGGGCGAATAACAAGGGTGATAAGGGATCGCCTTGCCTAAGACCATTAGAACTTTTGAAGAAGCCAACTAAAGAGCCATTCAGTAAGGGAGAAAAGGATGGAGTCTCCACACATTGCTTTAGAATGGAAATAAACTTCTCATTGAACCCAAGGCCAGTAAGACAATCCCATATGTAGGACCAACGAACGGAATCAAAGGACTTTGTGATATCCAACTTGATGCAAGCGGCAATGGGACTAGATTTATGATTGAATTTAAGAGTAAACTCAGCCGCAAGAAGAGAACAGTCCTCAATACTCCTACCTTTAACAAAAGAACCTTGGTAAGGAGAAATAATATTTGGCAAAAGAGTGGCTAACCTACTTGAGATGACTTTGGAAATAATTTTATAGAGCATCGAGCAGTAAGAAATAGGCCTAAAATCAGTTGGAGATGAAACAATGTCCTTCTTAGGAATAAGAGCAAGGAAAACACGATTGACATGTCTAACCATGCTTCCACCTTTGAAAATCCACTAGACAGTCTTAAGAAGATCATCACAAATGACATTCTAATTTTCCCTATAGAAATAACCATTGAATCCATCTGGGCCCGGGATTTTGTGAGGCCCTATGCTCCACATAGCATCACAAATCTCATTAAAACTCGGTGTAGAACACAGCATGACATTATCATTCACAGAGACTAGAGGGGTCCAATCTAAAATACAAGAGTTGGATGCTACATGAGGTTGATTATATAGCTGCTCAAAAAACTATACAGTGTCATCTGCAATGGCATCATTATCCTGCAAGAGATCTCCACGTGAGTCAAAAAGCTCAGTTATAGAGTTAATAGCATCCCTTCTCTTAACAATGGTATGATAGACTTTAGTGTTCCTATCTCCATTGGAAAGCCACTCCATCCTACTGTGTTGCCAGAAATAAACCTCCTCAGCCTTAAGAAGCATGTCCAATCTCTCAAGGGTTTGTTTTTCAGCATGGATGAGATCAGGATCTAGTGGGCATCTACGAACCACGGCTGAGATGTCATCAAGCTCCATTCTTTCTCTTGCAATAAGGTTCTTGAGATTGACATAGCAGTTGGACCAAGTATTCAAATTATCATTGACAATCTTGAGTTTATGATAGAACTAAAAGAGCGGGTTGCCTTTAATATCAGTATCCCAAGCATCTTTAATAATGTCCCGACAACCTTCCCATTCCAACCAGAAATTGAGAAATCTGAAAGGTTTCTTCTTGAAAGAAATGGGTCTCATATTGATGTTTAAAGCACAGTGATCCAAATAGTTGCAAGTGATGAACTTTTTTTTGGATCCAGGAAATTTAGACAGCCAAGTATCATTGACAAAGTCTCTATCAAGCTTGCATGCAACCCTTTTAGCAACACCTTGTTTTCTATGCCAAGTATAAACCTATTTACCAATGACAGGTAGTTCAGTAAGACCAACATTATCTAGGGCATCATTAAAAGAGCTAAGGATGGCAGAGGGAACCTCACGACCCCCTTCCTTCTCCTCTTGCTTCCTGATGTTATTGAAATCATCAGTGATAAGCCAAGCATCATCTATGTTAGCATCTATCCTCACCAAGGTATTCTACATAACAGAATGATCAGCCACAGAGTTCCTAGCATAGATAGTCCTAGTATAGATAGTGAGGCCACCTTTGTTAATGTGTTTCATAGTGACCTGTTGATCATCCATATTAGTCACAGTAGTAATCCAGCAGTTAGGATTCCACCCAATATAGATACGACCATTAGGATCATGCAGATGATTAGAAACCCAAAGCTAGCCTTTACGGAACATACGATCAAACGTGTGAGTCATATGGGACTTGATTTTCGATTCAACAAGAATGGCCATAGTATCTTTGTTATCAATTATGGTTCTCCTTACTTCTTTATTTTTACATGGCTTCCCTGAGACATGAACATTAGTCATGAGAAAGGTCATTAATGACCTCTAGAGGCAGAATGGATCTTACGAGACCCATCACCCTTGGATGTCTTTGAAACCTTCGACGATGAAGAAGAAGATGCACCAGTGGAGCGTTTAGCTGATGAATCAACAACCTCACTCGAGCCAGCAACGTTAGCACCCAACATCATGACATCAGGTGCATGGGTCATAGCACCAGCACCTGACCCACTGAAGGCACCATTAACACTAGCACCTGACCCACCAAGAGCTCCATTAACGCGAGCAACACCCAAGACATCACCCATAACACCAACAGAACAGGGAGCAACACCATCGCCCATAATGCCATCTGCGTCACAACGCAGCATCACACCATCAGCCTGTGACGCTACATTGGTGACACCCAGAGACACAGCGTCTGGGGAAGTAGCGTCGGTAACGCCCGGGGACGCAGCATCGGTGACACCGTCAACCTGAGATGTAGCGTCGTGATGCAGCATCAAGCCATCACCACCATCTGCCCTAGGAGCAGTGATGCCAACTGAAGAGGAAGCTCCACCACCATCTTCCTATGTCTCAACACCTCCACCATAGGAAGGGGACGTAACCCTTGCGTCTTTGGCATGAAGAATAAGATCACCAACATCGATAACACCATTGCCGTCATAAACACCATCACCAGTATCATCTCCACCACCCAAGGAGGATGAACCACCACCCAGGTTGTTTCTAGAGCGTATGACCTCAACATGATCATTGACACCCTGTTCGTTCATTGTTTCATTATCAACAGCCACTGCTTTGCCCTTCCTTCCCACAACCATACAGGTTTGCGTTGATCTTGGGGCAGGGACCTCCACATTGACAATCAGATTGATTGGGCAATCAGAACCATCATGACCAAAAACCTTGCACTCATCACATCTCTTTGGGATATATTCATACTAGATCTTCACCGGCATGGGGTCACGCCTAGGCATATTGACCCATACCTCCTAAGGAGACTCTTCATCAGCTTCAATTTCCACCAAAGCATGTGCCTCTCCTAGAGATTCCTGACCTAACGACTTGTACTCAATCTTGAGTAGCTTCCCTACTCCACTTGCCACAATGCCAACAGCCCAAGGGGACCAATTGCATCCCATACTAGGGATACTAATCCAGATTGGTACGGTGCTGAAGAAATCTTTCTTCAAGTCATCCCCTATCTTGTAATCTTTGACGACCACCACACGATTATCAAACCAATGTGGACCACCATTGATGATGCTCTTCTTATCCTTAGTTGAGTTGAAATGGAGAAGAAAGAACTTGTTCAGTTTAGAAAACAGGTCAAAGCCTCCCCTATGTTTCCAAACTCGACGTATCCAAGAAAGGAGATGGAAATAGTATGGTTGCTTGCCCATCACATATAAGATCATTGTGTGTTCCCAACACTTCTCCATAGATTCATAGGTAGAATCATCAATGGTAACAAAGTGTTACCATCAATCTTCTCAGGAGGACTAAATGAGTGCTTTTCGACCCCTAAGTCGCCCCCGGCCAAGACCTGGTTCCAGGCCCTCCTAGGGATCAGGTTGGGGTTCTAAGTCATCACAGCAGGAGCACCCTCACCAGACGGTTCCTCCACAGCCATGGCACTAGAGAGAGGGGAGGGACGCCCCCCTCCGGGGGGATGGGAGGTACACTCCTCGAGATCACCTGTCTGTCACAGTCAGGCAGCGCTAACCCTAAGGGTAGCCACGCATTTTGCTATAACACTATGCATTTGAATAGTATTACTTCTCTCCTTCTTAAGTACTTATTAAAATGTTTTAGATTCATTGCATGACAATACATATTTTGGTTGAACTTAAAGTTTTATTGAGCATATTGTTGAACAAATGCATAGTTTGAATGGACAAGGTATGTTAAGGTTTATTTTACCAGATGCATTTTTTATTAGATTTCTTAGATCATTCATGTACTTGATCTAAGAGTATTCCCATTGATAGTGGTTAATCTATTACTTATTTAATGATATTATCCTAGCCCTAAAGGACCTACACATGGGTAACAAATAGTTGTTTCTCTAAGTACATGACTATAGAAAAATTAAACTCAAATCATTGGTAAAAAGGAAAGGTGATATAGTAAAATTTGGTGACAACAAAAAGATAAAGCTAACTGGAATTGACATTATAGGTTATAATCTATCCATAAAATATGATTCACTATTAGATGTTTTACATGACAATCATACTATTGTCACCCAATTATGTGATATTAGATATAGCTTTTTATTATAAATGGATGTGTATAGACTTTTTCTGAGAATTCTCATGATTATATATATCAATGAAATAATAATGATTTATAAGCCCAACTCAACTCATCTAGACAAGGGAAAATATAGCCAATGAAGAAAATAAACTTCAATGGAGTAGAAGGCTAGGACATGCCCCAATGAACCTTATTCTCAAGTTAATACAAATTGGACTTAGTTAGACGACTTCCCAAGATTCTTATAAACTATGATAATGTGAACAATGTATAAAGGGGAAACAAAATAAAAGTTCATTTAATGTATCATAATATTCATTCTACATCTAGACTTTAGATCTTGTCCCTTTAAGGACCTATGGGAACAAAATATCTTAGTGTTAAGAGATATTGTTTGTCATTATCAAAGATTACTATATATTTACTTGGGTCTATTTTCTAGATACAAACCATAACACTCTTGATACATTAAAAACATTTTGTACTAGGGTGGGAAATCAGCTTCAAATAATAAGCAACGTTACAAGTGACCATGGTGGGAAGTCTGTAAACGTCAAATTTGAAAGATTTAGGGATGAAGAAGGTTATGGACATAATTCCTTATTTTCTAGAACTTCTCAACAAATAGACTCGTTAAATGGAAGAGCATATCTATTGAGATGAATTTATCTTCAGTTGTTGTATTCTCTTAGTTTCTATTTTCCTTTTACTTAAGCTTTATGTAATATAGTAGTCCTACTAAGGTTTTTTATTTGCTTCCTTGTTGTGTTCCCTCCTATTTATAGGATTTATGTACTCTTTCCACAATATAGATAGATGGCTACTTTCAACATGGTATAAAAGTAGGAAGTATAGCTGCCTCAAGACCCCTCCTTTGCAATATAATGTTGTCGATGTCACCCCTCCCATCCAACTCATAATCTTATTTCCTCTCCACTTTTTTATCACATCAAGGGATATCTAGTCTCCTTTCTATCCCTAACTTCTTTCCAATAATAGGATCTAAGAGAATTGTCTACAGCCTTTCTGTCATTCTTATACCCTGAAGACTAGTTGTTCCAAAAGCTATACGACATCCTTTTTGTGGTCATATATGACCATTTTTATAGGGCTTTGTCTACATATTATTTTATATGATTGTATGTTTCCAACATTTCTCTATTTCTCTTAGTGATTCATAAGGTTTTCTACCTATTTTTGGTCTTTTCTAGACTTAGATCCATTGTTTTGCCACCTACACAGTGTATCTGTAGCCTAACATGGTGTGTTGTCATCATGAATCTACTATTCTACATTCTCTTGCACTCGGCACAGTGTGTTAACATCTTAAAATGGCATGTCAATTACTTTCTAACCCTTTTTCTTCTATAAATTTGTTGCTCTATTATACCTTATTTTGGTATATGATGGGTTCATTGTCTTTCTCCTTTGAGATTCCTAAAACCCCAAGTGTGTACACTCTGTGAAGTTTAATGGATCCAACTCTGTCATGTGGGTGTGCTCCTTTCATATCTATACGCACTCTTCACAAAAACTAGATCATCTCATAAATATACTTCCACCACAAGAACACACATCTAACAAAAAGAAATCTATCGAAGAGGCATCTACAAAAGAAAGGTTGGTTTTAAAAAGTGAGATGAACATGATACACTACTTCTCTCATAGATTCTTAATAGTTTGAATCACATATCTTTACTAATCTACTCATCACTAACATAACCAAGGAGGCATGGGATCACCTTGCTCAAGTGTACTCTAGCAAAAGAAATGCATATCGTGTATTTGATATATAACTTGAAGAAAACTTAGCATTTGCTTCTCACTTCAAAAACTTATAAGCATTTGGGGTGAGATCAAGCCTCATCAACCCTTATCATTTGATCTTTCCAATATGTAGAAGCAACAAGAAGAAATATAATTGTTCATCTCTACCTCCTAGTTATGAAGCTATTTGCCAAGAAATTCTTACATCTAACCTTTTCCAATGTTATATGATGTCTATCTTCGACCATCTCATTTTGTGTCTTCTACTACAACTATCGGGGAACAAGTTGCCCTTGTTGTTGTCAGATGAGGGAGTGGTATCTTGGTCATAATGGGGGGTCTCAACAACAGTCTGAGAGGATCCTCTTCTTCCTCGTACTAATCTAGATTCTACAATTTATGCAAGCTTGATAATCACAACAAAGAAAAATGATGGCTAAAGCATGGAACACAGACTGGGAAATTAAAGTTTCAACTACTAATGTTGATGGAGGATCTACTTCTATTCCTTGTGGTACTAATCGTCATATGGTAACATAGAGTTATTCTAACTTTGACAAACATATTAAGTCTACTTTTTCTTCTACTATTATACCTCAAGCAACTTTTCCCAACAATTAAGTGACCCCTCATGTCTTCAAGCCTCTTCCTCTTCATCAATAGATGATTGGGTTATTGATTCCAGTGCTACAACCCCTATAACTGGTAATAAGAAATTGTTTACTTACCTGAAGAAATCTACTTGTCATCCTCATGCACGTCTAGTAGATGGATCCACTTCTCCAATTATTGGGAGAGGAGATGTGAGCAGCAGTCTTATTAAATCTATTTTGTTTATGCAAAAAGTCCCTTAAACTAGATGTTTTTAGTAAAATTACCAAAACATTAAACTACAATGTAACCTTCTTTCTTACATTGTATCTATGCAAGTCTTAGGATGAAGAAGACATTTGGTGGGGAAATGAATATTGAGATGGTCTATGCTACCTACAGACCTTGTCAAACCCTCCTACTACTGCTCTTGTGACCCAATCTAGCTCCCTTAATCAATGGCATATGTGACTTGGTCATCCTTCAACTTCCAAATTGAAGTCTTTATTTCAAAATTTGTCTCCTGAAAACTTATCAGTCAACTAGTTATCTTGAAAAGCACTATCGAACAGTGTTTCCTCCTCTCAGTAACAATAGGAATCCAAATTTGTTTTATTTAGTTCATTTTGATATTTGGAGACAATGTCGTATTGGTAATCATTCAGGTGCGCAGTATTTTGCAACCTTTATTGGTGATTGGTCTTGTTCTACTTAGATCTATTTTTTAAGAGATCGTTCTAAAATTTTAGGTGTTCTTTGAATTCTTAAATGAAATACATACTCAATTTTCTAATAGTATTAAATATGTCTGCTTTGATAATGATTCTAAATATGTGCAACATAGTTTTCAAAAGATTAAATCACCAAGGGGATTATTCGTCAAACTTCTTATCCCTATATCCCACAACAAAATGGAGTGGCTAAAAAGAAAAATAGACATCTCCTTGATGTAGCTCGCACTCTCCTAATTGAAATGAAATTCCTTAAATTTTATAGGGTGGATTCCATACTTTAGCTAATTATCCCATCAATAGGATTCCCTCTTATGTTCTCCAAAATAATATTTGTTATGACCTTTTGTTGTCCCCATGAACCAATATTTTGTTTACAACCAAAAGTTTTTGGTTGCCTATGTTTTGTTCATAATCACCAACTTGGGAGTGATAAACTATTGCCCATTCTTTCCCCTATTGTTTTCTTGGTTACTCTCATGCACAAAAGAGGTATAAATATTTTGATCTTATTGCATGGCATGTGTATGTCAGCGCAGAGATCACCTTTTTTAAAGATACATCTTTATTTTCTGAACCTAACAACCAGGTTCCACTTACAACTGTGCATGACCCCATTGTGTCTACATCTCTACTCTAAGTATCCCCTACTTTGAAATCATATAAGACTGATGATTCACCTCAAGGAAATGGTAATATTACTGATTTTGTTACAACTTTTGATTCCAACATTCCCATTACATTATTGAAATGGTGACAATCGTACCAAATATTATATCTCTCATCATGTTTCTATAGCACATCTACATGCTTCCATGGCTCAGTTTATTGTTTCTTTATCTACAACTCTATCCCATAGAACGTTCAGGAGGCACTATGAAATTATGGGTGGAAACAAACCATGGATGAGAATATGGATGCACTTCACTCTCATGGGACGTAAAACCTTGTTGATCTCCCTACGGGTTGTAAAACTATTGGTTACTGACGGGTGTTTACCATGAAATACTTTTCTAATGAGATAGTTGAATGTCTAAAGTCCAAACTTGTTGCTAAGGGATACACACAAGAAGCTAGCATTTTTTAGTTCAAAACATTTTCTCCTATTTCTCATCTTGAGCTTGTCTGTATTCTGATTTATGTTGCTATTAATAAAGGTTGGCACTTACATCAACTGGATGTTAAGCACGCCTTTTTATAAGGAAATTTACATGAGACTTTCTATATGTCACAACCTTTGGGTTATTATGCTCATGGGGAGTACTCTAAGAAAGAATGTCTTCTGGAGAAAGCCATCTATGGCCTCAAACAGAGTCCTCAATCATGGTTTGACAAGTTATCTCTTGTAATGCACAAATTTGGTTTCACGTCGTCTCAATGTGACCATTATGTGTTTATTAAAACCAATATTTCTAGAATAACTTTTCTTATTGTTTATTTGGATGACATCATCCTATCTGGCAGTGGTGATGTTGGAATTGTTGATACTAAGAAATATCTTATGAAGCATTTTGTAATCAAATACATTGGGCATTTACAGTATTTTCTTGGCTTTGAGGTAGCACATAACTAGGATGGAGTATATTTATATCATAGAAAGCATACTCTATACTTACTTAAAAAAATCAAAATGCTTGGTTGTAGACTTGTATTCTCCCCTATGGATCAAGCACATGATATATGGATAGCATCTACTCATCCCTTAGAAGATAAATTTAGCTATAAATGCTTATTTGGCAAACTTTTATATCTTACTATTACTAGGACAAATATATGTTTTTTATTGGTGTTCTTAGCCAATTTAGGGATTGTCCTAGGCAGTGTAACTAGAAAGTTGCATGTCAAGTATTGAGATATTTGAAGAATGCACATGGACATGGACTATTTATAAAAGAAATGGGCATGTAGATGTGACTAGACATTCTGATATTGATTACACATGGTGTAAATCAAATAAGAGATGTACCTCTAACTATTGTACCTTTGTAGGGGGTAACTTGGTTACCTAGAGAAGTAAGAAGCAAAATGTTGTTGCCAGATCTAGTGCAAAATCTGAGTATCGCGCGATGTCATGTACTACTTGTAAGATATCATGGATCAAATACATTCTTTATGACTTTGGGTTTCCCATCACTCGTAATATTTTGATGTACTGTGAGAATAGTGTTGCTGCCTTCATTTATAGTAATCTTGTATTTAACAAAAGGACCAAGCATATTGAGGTGGAATGCCATTTTCTGTGAGGTGATGTGCTGACTAAGAAGATCACTACCCCTTTTTGGCCTACACATGATCAAACTACATATATTTTTATAAAGTCTCTCTCTAGAAAGAAAGTTGAGGAGTTGTTTTACAAGGTGGGCATGATTCATATCTGTCCTCTAGCTTGAGGGGGGTATTGAGATATATTTATCTTCAGTTGTTGTATTCTCATTATTTTTGTTTTCCTTTTACTTAAGCCTAATGTAATATGGGCCTAAGTATAATAGACCCATTAGGGTTTATTTGTGCTTCCTTGTTGTGTCCCCTCCTATCTATAGGAAAGGACTATTTTCCACAATATCGAGAGATGGAAACTCTCAACAATATCATTATAAGTAATGTCTAGGACAATGCATGTTGAACATAATAATCAAGAAGTATTTGGGTCAAAGTTGTTAAAAACCTCTTGTTGATCCAAATAGATCGTTCATCCATCCCTACCTCAACAACACATCATATACTATACTCTATGGAAAGAACCTCAAAGTATACTATTTGCATACCTTTGGCTCAATTTTTTATATGAAAAACATTAAGTATGATAGTGAAGGAATTTATAATCCTCTATTTTTTTCTTCTAGAATACTCCCCAACAAGTAAAGCATATAGGGTTTTCAACTTACTTTCTTAAAAGGAAAATTATTAATTTTATATAAAGTTCATTGAAAAAAATCAAAAGATAGTATTTAATATTGTATCCCTCAATTTGAGGATCTCACACTTGGACTAAATCCACCAGTTTTAGTAAATCGGGAAATTGATAAAACTAAAAATATTGTCTAAGTGGAAAATCTTTACCTAATTATTTCTAGGCTTGTTACACATCCTAATCTATATTGATGTTGATTGTGTAGGATGTAGGATTGACAGAAAGAGTACTAGTCTTGCATATTTCTTATTCAGGAATTTTCTTCTCTCTTGGTATAGAAAGAAACAAAATGTATAGCACATTCAACAACCAAATCTAAATGCATGGTTGTTGTGCTCATATCTTTTGGATGAAGAAAATATGAGATACTTACACATAGATACAACACAAACCTACATGTATTGTGATATTATAATTGCAATAAACTTATCAAAAAATCATGTTTTATATATTCGTGCTAAGAACATAGAAGTTAAAAACTAGTTTCTTTGTTAACTATAAGGAGTGGGACCCAAGAGGGGATCCACTCCTCACTTATTTTGAGGAACAAACCCATCTAGGCCAAACACACTAGCATTAACAAGTATGCTAGAATAATAGCCTTTTTTCATTTCTCAAAAGAATAGTATACAAGAATAGTTGTGGAATAAAATTATCGTGATTATATTCAATTTAAAAGATTACATAATACTCTCCCACATGGGCTTACATGAAGGTAACAATTTCAAATATAAGCAGAGGAATATCCAATCTATTTCAAGTCTATCTCCCAAAAGTGAGGTCCACTAAACAAGTTCCATGTCATCATGTCAAATCTTTTAGGTCTTTCACATAAGGGGTTGAAAGCATGCTCCACAAGAGAAGAAAAAAGGGAAGTTGTCAACAAAAATGTTAGCATGAGTATATAAATAGGTATTGACCAACATTATGAAAAAATGACAACTATTAAACTTTATTAAGACTCCCCAGATCAAGAGGGAAAAATAACATCCAAATGGATATCAAAGAAAACATTTTTAGAAGACAAAAATAAAAGGATTTATTGTTTTAATCAATATCATAACAAATATCACAATCAAAAATAGTTATAAACAATGCATGTCAAAAGATCAGACTAACATTATTTTAAGTAGTGTTAAGACCCATAAAATATCAAGACTGGGTCAGTTGGAAATGTGCACCCTAGGTAGAAAGGTGTGCCTAATATATATAATACGAGTGGAAAGGTACACTTGGGATGGAAAGGCGCACCTAGTAATATTAGGATATGTAAATAGTTTTCTCTAGTCTAGATAAGAATACTCTATTGTACATGCACAAAATATAGCGGCAAGAAATAAGTTTAGTAGATCTTTAAATAAGAAATATATCAATATGAGCAAGGCATCCATGTGTTTTAAATGTGATAATACTAGAACAATATAAGCATATTGGTAAGAAATATCACATATACCATGTTGCTCTAATAATTTCACATGTAGGATTTATAACATTTCTGTTACCATGCATGGGAACTTACACATCCACATAAAATTGCTCATGCTCATGTCATACTAGTAATCACCACATGATGGATAGAAGAAGAAAAATCAATTCAACATATGAGGGATGAAACATCCGTTGAATATAAAGTGGGATCAGAGGACCAATAAAAGAAGATCCAATAAATTTAGTGGTAAAAGTGAATAGAAATAAATAACAATTCAAGGAAATAGTTTAGTTAAGAAGATTAGGGTTTTAAGTTTCAAAAAGATCAAGAAACATAAGTCAATTGCTCGATATGGATAGTAGAATGTAGATAAATAAGGAGAGAGATAAATTGGATTAATTGCTTGATATATATTTGAGAGAATGCAACACACCTCAGTTCTAGTCTAGATATATCCAGGCGTAACCAATATTCGACATCAAGGTTGCATGCCACATAATTGACAAATTAAATATCAGAATGATTAATTACATGTATGTATTAAATCTAGAAAATTTATTTTTATTATTACTAATTTAGGCCACTAAAACTACACCACCATGTGGATTATATTTTTCTAATTCCATTGACTATTTATTTATAATATTTTGACTCATCAATATTTAGATATGTTTTTTACAAGCTTCGATAAATAACAATAATCCAAAAAATTACGTATTCAATATATTAAAATTAAGTGATGAAATTTACACCATTGAAATGAGAAAAATCCCACGATTCCAAAATATACCTCATATTAACTTTTTGACTTATAAAAAATAGATAGGAATTTTATAAATCATATTTAATTAGAATAAATTCTTTAAAATCACATTGTTAGTATATTAGGATTTAATGGTGAAAACATTGTCGTTCAGTAGAGAAAATTATTACAATTCTAAAATATATCTTTAACTATATTTTTAATCTTTCAGTACTTAGCTATATATTATTTAGTTAATGATTTATCTAGATATGTAGATGAAAGGAAGACATTAAAGACAATATACATCATAGTATGATTTTAGGCTTATAATATGACATGACTATAACTATACTCTAGGAATGGGAGTGGGATGACTAGAAGATGCACTATTAAACCAAAAAATATAATGCGGCAAAATAGAAATCCAGAGGAAGAAAATGAAAGAATAGGGAGTATAACATTACCTTGTTTTAGGAGAAACTTGCATTGAGCATAGCCTCCTACATTAGGTTATAAGTTGTTTGCATCCTCTTTGAATCACCAAATTCAATGGGATATATCCAAAGTAACTATAGTGAGCAAGAACATGTAGAAAAGGGAGCTTGCAAGGGATAGAAAGTTTCCTGGTGGTTTGTAGATTGTTTTAAAACTTCTAGTTGGAAAGGGTATCAACAGGAAGGAAGAACAATAATCACAAATAATTAGGATATGTATGAGGTTGTCAAGATAGTTTGCTATTATTTGAAAAGGAATTGGTGGGTTTTGGGTTAAGTCTATTGCTTGTAGGTGCTTGGGGGGAAGCATATATATTTGATATGCTTTTTGGTGGTAGATAGGTCTCTTATCCAACCTAAGGAGAAAAGGTTTTGTGGAATATTTTTCATATACAAATAGTAAGGAATCTAAGATGTAAGGAAGATCTAAGAGAGAAAATCATTTGTGAAGGTATGATTGCTTTATATTTTAGACAGTAATATGTGGTAGGTGATGACTCTACCCTCATCTAGTAAAATATAATACATAGGAATTATATTCAATTGATGAAACACGAAAAGAAAGGGAAAATATCCTTATGCGACGTCGGTAAACTATGATGCTTTAGGAAAACAATCACTTCCATCAAACAATTGCCATATGTATATATTTAATTTTTACCTTATTTTTTATTATATTTTATCAATCTAGGATTATCCAAGTAGCATGACAACTGATGTTGTAAGGAGTGGGATCCGAGAGGGGATCCACTCCCTACTAAATTTGAGAATAAACCCATCAATTCTAAACACACTAAAAACATATGATGGAATAGGTGTATTTTTTCTTAATTCTCAAAAGAGACCAATGTATAGAGGTGGAAATATATTTCTTGACTATATTCAATTTTATAAAAGTACAACATTATCTTCCAATAGGGCTTACATGAAAGTTAGAACATAAGGATCAAAGTAGAGGGATATCCATCTATCTCAACTCTATCTCCCAAAAGCTCCACCTAGTAAGTCCATGTCACCAAGTCAAGTCTACATGTTCTACACCTGGGCTTATGCTGCCTCTGGGTGGGTTGAAAGACAACACCTAGGAGGAGGAAAAACAAAATAAAAGGACGTCAGCAAAAACTGAGTATGGGCAATAAATAACAACTAGGCAATACTTTAGGAAGTTCAAAAGAAGAGCATCAAATTAAGAGATGTCAAGAGAAATAAGTTTCAAGAGAATCATATTAGGATAAAAGATGATGCATATCTACTAAGGAATGTCAGGTAAGGAATATTGCCTTTAAAATTTTCCATTAATAATATCAACAATAAATTCGTGCATGTAATAAACAATGACTAAAGTTATTTCAAGTGGGGCTGAGACACCATTGGATCTCAACCTAAAAGTTGGGTGGAAAAGCACACCCTAGGTAGAAAAGCATGCCTCTGTAAATAATGGGTAGAAAAGCACACCCTGGGTGGAAAAGCACGCCCATGTAAATACGGTTGTACAAATGTACCACCACCAGAAATAAAGCTAGTCTAAGCATGCAAATAAATAGGGAAAGGCAAGTAAAGTTTAGTCCATATGAAATAATAGGATGAGAGCATCCAAACATAAAGTGTGTGGGATCATAGGACCCATAAGTATTGTCCAAGAAAATAAGAATTTAAAATGATGACAAAGATAATATCTATTCATGCCTCATATAGGAAAGGTTATTTTGGTCATAAAAGCAATGCCTAGATAATAGAAAAGATGCACATACCTTAATCTAGAACTACTAAATAAGAGGTTGAATCCTAACCTTCCAAGTCTAAAGTCAACTCAACCTACATGCATGTTTAGATATTTTAATTAGGATTTATGTGCTAAAGGATGTAAGTGTGATGAAAACCAGGTCCGATCGGTGAATCCCAATTCAATTCTTGAGATAGATCCAAAACTAACTTCAGGGTTTCTTTGAAGATAAAACTTGACTCAAAGTCAAAACTTTATTAATTATTATATTTTCTTTAATGATCATAGGTGAGGACAAATCCCTAAAATGCAAATCCTCATTAAATAAAACCTTAGATTGATGCTTGATTAAACCTTAGTGAGTTAGAATAGGGTTACCAACCATAGACATGACTCCAACATCAAATTTTATATTTTAAAACATATATTTTATTATTAATGTGGTATTATGATTATTTAGAACCCAAAAAATCCGATCTTTCAAACTGATGAATTAGGTGATGAAAATTGTTCCACAAAAAAGAGAAAATTCCAAGGATTTCATAACAAATAATTTTATAATTTTTGGACAATTAGAGTGAAAGTTATAGAATTTTGAAGATCCAACCAATTAAGAAAATCATTAAATCCACGTGTGTAATTTCCATTGCACCCGGTCATGATGATGTGGCCCAATGGCAACCGGCCAACTGGTACAAGACTCGCACATCCTGGCGCTCGGTCAGCATGAGTGAAGGCCAAAAAAATTGGCAAAAAGACCAATCTGTCCTCAGGAACAAAACAATAGAATTGGAGAGGGGAGAGGGCAAAGTCGGGAAAACTTGGGGATTCTATCCCCTTCCTCCGTCGCGCCATGACTGCGTGCGAGCAATAGCAAGCTTCAGCCCATTTTTGGGCATTTTCATGAATGGTGACGAAACTGCTAACAAGAGGCATGAAAATGAAGAGGCTCTGAACTCACCTCTCAAGTTGATCGAAGACCAAGGCTATGAGCCACTCGCCTTGAGCACCGCAAGGCCAAGGTCAAAACCTACTTGGCGGAGGCTCGAGATGCAACCAACATCGAAATTTGAGAGGGGAACAAGTGAACTTTGGCAGCGGTGGATCTAGGGCACAACTTATATATATATATATATATATATATATATATATATATATATATATATATATATATATATATATATATATATATATATATATATATATATATATATATATATATGTATATATATATATATATATATATAAATATATATATATATGGTCAAGGTTTAGAGCGTCGGCCACTAGGGGGTTTGGAAGAGTTGGGAGTAGTTTTGGTCGTATCATAAATATTCGATTAAAAGATAAGATCTTAGGGTAGTTAGATGCGGAATTGAATTTACAATCCAATGCAACTTATTTCGCGAAGTTTCGTTGAGAAAAGAGGGAGTTATACCTGAAAAAATTAATCCCTTTGTCCACGTTTATTGTTCATACGGGTATCTCCTTCTCAAGGTAGGAGACAACTCGATAGCCGTCCGATCTCAATTGGACGGTCGTCGTGGATCCGCAATGAAGGTATTTAATACAACCTTCCAACTTTGTTCTTTTGATGCATTAAATGTATAAAACATTTTATAATTATTTGAGTATGCAAACGAAGTCTAAATTTAGTAAAATTTGACACCTAAGCTAATTTGAGTATGTAGAATCCGAATATATAATTAGATTTTAATTTTGAAGCTTTTGATTTATTAATTTAAGCAAATCTTATTTTCTCTTTCCTCGTGCATTAATGACTTTAGGATTCT
This sequence comes from Alisma plantago-aquatica, assembly GCA_963693085.1. NCBI lineage: Eukaryota > Viridiplantae > Streptophyta > Magnoliopsida > Alismatales > Alismataceae > Alisma > Alisma plantago-aquatica. The sequence goes on along the minus strand of OY856413.1, from coordinate 511,613,694 downwards.
CCAAAATTAATAAAAATTCATCCAAAAGTCATATTAAGTTTTTTGGACAAGAATTTGCCATTAATTTTATTTTTTTAAGTATTTTATTATTTTAATTAATGATTTGAAGGTTCTACATACTTTCTCTCTCCTAAATTCACCTTTTCACCAAATATTTTCCAAATTGAGTGAAAATTGACCCAATGGTATATTTTAACATGTAGAACATGAACTTGGCATTATTTGTTTTTTTGAAGACTTTTGTTATTTTATTTAATATATTTAAATCGTATCAATTATTTTGTCTTTTTAATATATTAGAGGCATCTAGAAACTTTCTAAAAATAGGAAACTTGGTCTATAAGCAATACTAAATGTGAGGAACATGATTTTTATATTAATATATTTTTTGCAACATACTATTAAATATTTTGGTCATTAAATGATTTTCTCTCTCATGAATAAAATAAAATATTTAAGATTTTCTAAATTAGATGAAAATTCACACATATACTCATTTTGACATGTAGATTATGAATTTGAGGTTTTTTTCACTTTTCAATTGTTTAATAATTTATTTAATAATTTGGAGAAAAACTCATATTTTCCAATTCTAATTAATGCAAATATAATTATTAATTTTCCAAAATTGTGAAGCTTGTCACTTAAGTAAACTTCTACCACAAGAAAATGAATTTGGTTTTAGACTTATCTCTTGAGTTTTCCTTTTATGATTTTTAGGCAATTTATTTCATATTTTCACTATTTATCACATTAAAGCATCTAATGCCTTATTTTCTTGACTTTGGCCTTTTCCATTTTATTTATTTTTCTTTTTCTTATTGCAAGAGGCCATATAATGTTCTAGTATGAATTGTTTACTATTATCCCTCTTAAATAGTTAAATTACATTTTAGTCCCTCATAGAAACATCCACTAAGATATTTATGCATATGACCTTACATTGACATAATTAGTGTTTAATTATATTCTAAACCATTAATATTTCTAAAATTAAACATCAAGGCCAAAAAGGATATATAAAAAAGGAAAAGTTTGGAAAAGACCCAAAAATAGAATATGTCCAGGTTTCAGTTCATTAGCCTAGACTACTTGAAGAATGTCAAATCCGAATTTTCCATTAGTTTCTACCCTTGGATATGTTTAATATGTCATTTAATTTATTGGAGTCCTTTTAGCATTATCTTTTTAATTTATCTCATAATTTGTTTCTGACAACTAGAATTGTCCAATTAAAGTGGAATTTAGTTACTAGACCAATCAATACATGACAAAAAAATCTAACATTTCTTTCTTGTTTTGAGATTGCTTAGTAGATTATTACATACATATGATTTTTTCCAATATTAAAATAAATATCATTATAGTATATATTGAGTTACTATATTGGTTATTTATAGTCCTTTCAAGATTATCCACTCATGAGGGAAGTATATCATATCATATATTTCTTTAAAGTCCTCATTCATACTCCAATTACTCTAAACTCTAGATATTTTATAAGTTCCTCTAAATAATAGTAACTTAGTTTCCCAATTTATGTTAATTGTTTCCATAATATGAATAACAACCTCTAAACACAACTAAAAAGGGGAAGTTTGAAATTCTCTTAGTATTTTCCACTTATGACATCATACATCTAATTATTTAATACATTCAAGTGTAATGAAGTTATTTTCATGTGTATTAATCAATGCATTACTATAAAATATATTTGGATTTAGTTTCTTTTATGTTAATATTTTCATCCCATGGTTTTCCTAATTTCTTATCTCCAACTATGTCCATTATATTCATGTAGAGCTTTACAAGTACATGTAATTCACTTATTTCCATTTATGTGCATTATCTCATTCATTCCTTTCAAAATATTTTACATCAGTTTACTTTGTTGGAGGTATATCCTACTTTAGGCTTTATTGAATACATAACTTGCTTTCCTTCTGATATGCAACATTTTATTATTTAATTGGAGTTTTATTTTTTTAGATGTTTAGCTTTCAAATTAAAACAAACCATCTACATTGCTCTTTATATTCTTTTATGACTGTTAAATGATTTCCCATCAGTCTTGTTATCTGGATATGTTCAATACTCATTACTTCTATTTTAGTTTAACTTTACCTCATTGAGTGTTGGGAAGAAATTAACACAATTACATGTATATATATTATACATTATATGAAGTTTGGCATTGATTATTACATGGATTTTTGAATTATATTTTGTTAATTATGTTAAGTGTATATTTGAGGATTGTCATAGATTGTTACATAGATTGCCATATATTGTTACATGGACTTATGAATTATATTTTTTTAGTTCATTTTAAGTGTATATATGAAGTTTGTCATATATTGTTACATGGCTTTACAAATACACTTTATGTAGTTCATTTTAGGTGTATGAGTTGTTTACATTATATGATAGATTTACTACGACAAAAGAATCCAAATATTTATTAATATTCAATATTAATCACTTTTAGCACTCGCTACTTATTATTTTCATACTATTAATGGCAAAGGTCCTGCTCTTGGACATTATATGATTCTTAATATTTACATTAAGCATGTTTCAAATTACCTTAAACATATATTTATATTTTGTGATAACCACTTACTTATTAGTTCCATTTATGTCTAGAAGGGTATAACTTAAACCATGTTTGCGAGTTTATTATTGGACTGGTCCTAAAGGCATCCAAGCCTTAGGATTAATGATTCAAGGGCTAGGAGTTCAAGTTTCAGTATGTTATAACAATCAAACCCTTAAAGAGGAATTCATCCTTGAATTCCAACAATACCTAGACTACCAACCAACTACTCTCCACCCCATAAAAAGGTTTAACCTAATAAGTAAAACTAACCACACCACTGGTATTAGGGCTTTAGATCAAACACAGTGGTGTGTTTATGATATACCTAGGTCATGCCTCCAACTAGATGTTCATAATTGTGTAGGGTTGAATATTAGGTTTGTGGTATTCTAACCTAACAACCCTTAGGATCATAAGAAATTCTAATAACTCACTAGCTACAACTCTTTGCATCCTAATGGAGAGAATAGGGTAGGTACATTAAACCTTTAGTACAAGATACATCTTCTTAGTCATCACTTCATAAACAAATATAAGGTTGTAGATATATGTTATTATTGATTCTAGAGTTTCTCTAATAAAATTTCATACATCTATTCTGTGTACTCAATTTAAGAAACCCACAGTTAAAATCCATAAAATTTTCATTTGTACATATAATAGTGTTAGAGAGTCTATTTACTTAAGTTGTTTAGTCTATTTGTAATTGTGTATTGGCCCATTAGGGTTTTTCTTGTGTCTTTATGCTTCCCCCTTATACTATTTATAGGAGGGGGTTGCTATCAATAAGAAAAACTCTACACCAGGGGAATTCACCATCATATTTTTTCCATATGGTATCAGAGCAGGCTTTCATATGCCGCCCCAACCCTAAGAGAGAGAGCATAAAAGAGAGAATCATCCCCTTATAGAAGGCTTCCATTACTAGGTGTTTCTTGGCTTCCCGTAGGAATCTCCCATCCCTACTTCTTCTTAGAGTCACTCCATGAGCCACCTCCATCTTAAACAGCAACACCATCCACTTTGAAGTTGGTGGTATCAGATCTACAAGGTTCACCATTCCTCCATCAATATTACTTGCTAATGGATCCGCCTCTATCCTATTTTTTCCATCATCACATATATACATCATCATTATCTACTCCTATGATGATCTAATCCATGCTACCACCATTGAGATATAATCCAAAAATCTTAGATAAAGATATCCCTTTTCTGTTGATATTGGGGATACATCATCCCTATATTGCTATGGTGGAGATCCATAAGGATTTTCCCCTATTTTGTTGTTTTCTTAGGGGTTTTTCTGCTATTGTTCTCCACTAACACTACATGTCACTTCTTGACATGTCGTGTAGATGGTGTTCTACTTTCTTCTCAAATTTTTCATGATGACACGGCATGTCACTTTTTGACATAGCATGTTTGTTGTACTATGACACTCTGTGTCACCTAAAAGACACGGCATGTCACTTGTGTTTTGCCCTGAGATTCTATCCCAAATTTTATCGACTGATATGACATGTCTCTCAATGACACGTAATGTAGCCTGCTTCTTGTCAGCACAAACTTCTATTGTTGCATCTACAATGTCTAACGCAGTGTGTCTCTTCACTGACACGGTTCTGCAACTTCTTGGCGTGCTTCACTATCTACAATGATTTGATTATACGGTGGAGGTATCTATATATGGTGACTCCCTTCTTTATCCTTATCGGCAATAGTTATCTTCTTTTTTAGCACTTCTATGTGTCTTTTATTCTTCCACACCCCTACCCTTCCCAGTCCTACATACCATTTGCCTACCTCCTCAATACTTGTACTACCCCCCATATAAATATTGAACCTAATGATAATGGATCCTACGAATATTTTGACCTTATCCAAAAAAATTGTGGGGGTTGCGCCTGGGACGTAAAAGTATCCATTTACTTTTCTATCTGGAGCTATGTAGTCGGCTCATGTTTCACTTTGGTCAAGTTATCGGTTACCTCCTTCACATATTTACCTACATAAACACTACATCTACCATTTTTTTACACTCCAACCCAACCAATCTCTTGACTCTTTTTGTGGTTGGCATGTGGGGGGGATAGAGGATGATGAATAGAGGGAAGAGATGAGATAGAGGAGAGAATAATAAGACTTATATTTTGTTGTTCTATGGATATTGATGCTAGTTTACTACTATTTTGTGGTGTTATTTTGCTTATATATGGATCCATCTATTGTTGGTTTGTTTGCCTTATGAAGAGCTTCAGAAATTTATTTTTCATCACCATCCACTGCTTCTATGAAATTATCTACTTGTGATAATTGTTGACTGGTTACTACTGCTATCATGTAATCTACTTTAGGTGTTCTATCTATTTCTAATTTTCTATCCAAGAACATCATTCTTTCTACTTGTGCTATGATTAGCACATTTTACTTGCTACTTTGTGCTTTTTCACTATCTTCTATTTGTGCTCTATTTGCATGTTGACCCTTTGTATGTGACTTGCACATGTATACTATTGATGTTGTTGTGACCCAGCACTATCTAGGGACTATGACGTCTGCTACTAGGATGGAAATTATACAATGAGAGGATGGTACCTTTAGTGACTTACATACGTATGATGGAGCTTCATGCTTTTCTTCTATAGTTGTTCATCTTGGAGTCGTTTTGCTGCTTTCTACTTCAGGCACAATGGTCTTTATCAGGATAAGTCATCTACTTTCTGCTACTGTGTTCCAGCACTCTTTGTCTTATCCATTCCTTATGCATGTTGACTCCTTTCTTGTCCATGCCTTGTATGCACATTGACTTCTACTATTATGTTCTGAAACTCTCTAGTTTGTTTCTTGACAATAGCAACTGTGATGATGACCAAGATGCCTACTTGTTTTTAATCTTCTCCAGATGCTACTTCATATTGATCAAGAAGCTCCTATTACTTGCTTTTGGATTATCTGCTTAAGGAGGAGCATTTGAGTGATTGAGTGATTTATTGTAACATTGAGGGGGAGAAATTCTTGTCTAGGATTAGATATCTTTTTATTATGCTTAGTTTGTTTGTTTGTTTGGATGCTAACTTGGAATTCTCTCAAACTCCAGCTTGAGTGGGTGTTAGAGTGACTATTCACTTAAGTTGTTTAGTCTATGGATAATATGGGCTCAATTGTGTATTATCCCATTAGGGTATGTCTTGTGCTACATGATTCTCCCTTATCTTGTTTATAGGAAAGGGGGGATCACCTTCTATAAATAAGAAAAACTCTACACAAGAGAAATTCCTCATCATGTCATTTTCCACAAATGATATAATTGAAAATAGTTTTTGGCAATGAAATATCATTTCAAATAAAATAGAGGATGGATCCAAAATCAATTGTGAGAATCGAGTCACAAGTTTCCATATTAGCATTTCATGAATGTACTACTCTGACTTCCTCATCACTTAACTTCATCTTAAAGTTAAATTTGACCATCTAAAGAGATATATTTTCAACTAATGTAAATATTAGAGTATGAGCTTATGGGTCCCATAACATTAGGGTTAACTCACAAGATCGTTATCTACATCTTTCTTCCATCATATCATCTAGGAAAACATCTCATATAGAGCTTTCAATAGAGTATGGGCCCTACAAGGTACTTATGGGAAAAGATAGCAAACCTAAGGTAGATAAAAATAAAATAGTGAGAATTCAACTTATTTGGCTCTGATACCATCTTGTAAGGAATAGAACTCAAGAAGGGATCCACTCATTACTCAATTCAAGGAATAAACCCATCTAATCCAAACCCACTAACAAATATGTTGGAATAGGTGATTTTTTTCATTTCTTAAAAGACTAATATTTAAGAATAGAAGAAGAATAAATATCATGACTATATTTAATTTAAAATATCACACAATAATCTCCCACTATGGGCTTACATGAAGGTAACAACTTCAATATATAAGCAGAGGAATATCCCATCTATTTCAAATCTATATCCCAAGAGTCAGCTCCACTAAGCTAGGTCCATGTCATCATGTCAAATCTTTTAGGTCTTCGCCTAAGGGGTTGTAAGCATACCCCACATGAGAAGAAAAAATGAAAGTTGTCGCCATAAAAATGTCGGTAGGAGCATATAAATAGTGATTGAGCAACATTATGAAAAATATAATAATCTAACTTTATCAAGGCTTCCCAAATTAAGAGGAAAAAAGAACATCCAAATGTATATCAAAGAGAATATTTTATGAAGATAGCAAAAAAAGGATTTCTTTATTTAATCAATATCACAATCATAAATAGTTATAAACATTACATTTCAAACAATTAGACTGACATTATTTAAGAAGGGCAAAGACCCATAAAATCCCAATCATAAATCGGGTGGAAAGGTGCACCCTGAGTGGAAAGGCACACCCAATGTATATAATATGAGTGAAAAAGTGTGCCTAAGGTGGAAAGGCACACCCAATAGTATTACGGTGGTATAGAGGTACCAGTACGCTAAATAAGTTTAGTATGTTGTACATGCACAAAATGTAGAGGCAAGAAATAAGTTTAATAAAGCTTCAAATAAGAGGACAATAAATATGAGCAATGTATCCATGTGTTTTACATGTGATAATACTAGAAAAATATAAACATCTTAGTAGGAAATATCACATCCACATATTGATCTAATAATTTCATGTGCAGGAATTATCACCTCTACATTATCAAGTGTGGGAACTTACACATCTGCACAAAATCACTCATGTAACATTATACTAGTAGTTGTCACATGATGCACAATAAAAGAAAAACCTAGTTCAGTTCAACATATAATGGATGAGAACATCCATTGAATATCAAGTGGGGTCAGAGTATCAATAAAAGAAGATCCAATAAATTCAACGGGAAAAGAGAATATAGTGACAAAAGGATCTTTCAAATAAGAACAATTTAAGGAAATATTTTCTTTAAGAAGATTAGGGTTTTAAGGTTGAAAAATACCAAGCGATAAAATATAAGTCAATTGCTCAATATGGATAGTAGAATGAAACATATATCAAGAGACAGAGAAATTGGATTAATTGCTCAATATAGATTTGAGAGAATGCAGCATACTATAGACATTTCTAGGGTTAACCCAAGTTTCACATTAAGGTCACATACCACCTAATTGATAAATTAAATATCACAACGATTGATTACATCTATTTATTAAACTCGAAAAACATCATATTATTATTGCTGATTTAGGTCACTAAAACTACACCATCATGTGATCATATTTTTCTGAATCCGTAAGCTATTTATTTGTAATTTTTTTACTTACCGATACATATATAGATATGATTTTTATAAGATTTTATCAACAAAAACAATCCAAAAAATATGTAACTAATATTATATTTAAATTAAGTGATAAAACTTATAGTATTTAAAGGAGAAAATTCCACGATGAAGATGGCAGTAAGAGGGGGAGCAAGGGGCGGCACGGTGGTCGATGGGAAAACCCTAGGAAGGGGTGGTGGCATTCGGTTGAGGGGCGAAAGAACTGGGGGAAGGGATGGCACAAAAGGAAGACCGCTGGAAATGCCAATAGGATAGGAAGGAATATCAAAAAGAGTGGAGGAGATTGGCTTGAACCTATAATTTGCTAAGATGTGGGGCATTAATCAAAGTATGTCGAGTGTCTACACGGAGACGAGGAGTAGTAGCATGGCTATTGAGATGGATACGGAGGCTATGTTTCTGCCGTTAAGTGGTGAAGCCAGAAGTCCGTCTGGAGTAGAGGGTGGGGCGAAGTCATTCTGTGATGCATTTGGAGTAGGTCCAACACAGCAGAATAACTTCATCCTAGATGAGCATGTAGAGGAGATAATACTGGAGGATATTGAGATTGTGAATGAGAAAGGATACCTAGAGATCTACATAGCACCAAAGCTATAGGGAATCCAACATACACATTGGCGATATGCGGCGGTGGTGAAGTTGGTAGGAAAGAGCTCGGGATATCTAACGATGGTGGATAGGATCAAGCTATTGTGGCAACATGTGGGAAGGATGAATCTACACATTCTCAGCTTGGGGAATTACATCATTCAGTTGTTGTGCAAGGAGGATTTTTGTAAGGTGCTTACCGGAGGACCATGGGAGATATTTGGAAGTTGCCTTATGGTGTGGCAATGGGATCCCTACTTCCAACCGATAAACGAACTATGTAAGAGGATGGTAACATGGATTGCGGTCCAGGACTTGACACTACACCTCTATAATGGGGTGATGTTCAAGAGAATGGGGCAAGTGTTGGGGAGTCTTTTCAAGGTGGATGACTACACAGCTGCCTGCACAAGAAGTAAATTTTCTTGCATTATTGTGGAGCCAGAAACTAACAAACTAAATAAACTAGCAGTTATAATAGATGGCTATGAGTATAAACTAGAGTTTGATACTATCCTAGATGTGTGTGTTACATGTGATAATTTGGGACACATGAAGGAGGAATGCGGTAAAGATTAAAGAGCTAATGTAACTACTGAGCTAACAAGCGAGGAGGCTGGCATGATGGGACGAGCAGAAAGAACAATGGCATACATACTACAGTGAACTGTCCACACAAAAAAAACTAAGTTACAAAGATAAGATTATTGGAGGGAAAGGAAAAGAGAAGGTTATCCATTATCGATATGGATCATTGGAGGTGGGAAACTTGAAGAAACTGAGGTGAGTATGGAGGAACAAGAGGAGGGAGTTGTTGAAGAAACAATTCGTAATTCACATTGGAGGAAAACAAGGTGAAGGAAAAGGAAGATGCCAACACATTAGGTACCTAGAGAGAAGATTCTGAGAGAGAATACAGAGAAGTTCAAGGTGAGGAGGGGAATAGGAAAAGTGGTTCAAAAGAGAAGATATGAGAAGGTCACACAGCAGTCAGTTCGGAAGTGGATGAAGTAGTTATCAGTGATATGGGAAAGGAAAACCCGGAAGTAATAACGGGGGCAGATAGTGGGGTTAACAGTACCTCCAATACTGAAGGATGGGGAGCAGCACATGGCACAGAATAGTGGGGTTACGAGTACCCACTTTTGATTTTAGCTATCCAAAAGAAAGGAACGACTAGAAGATTCAAAATGAAGGTTGTATGGTTAGTGGAACATGGCTTCCAATAGGTGATGGAAAAGAACTGGAACCAGACTTGAACTTCCAGGAGGCCTTTATCAAGGCCAAACATGGCCTGACTAGATGGGACCAATAATGTGAGAATAAGAAAATCAAACAGAAAAATTATATTATGGCCGAAGTAGAAAGGATGCATGTGGTGCTAGAAAAAGGGTACACCACAATGCTAGATGAAGCTTGCTCTTGCTTGGAACTATAATATGAGTAGATCCTAGAAAAGGAGGAGGAGAATTTGAAGCACCAGAGCCATCTGAACTGGATCGAGTAGGGAGGTCAAAATTCCAAGTATTACCATATTGTCATCAAAAGTCGGAGACAATGGAACAACATCACTACCTCAAAGGATGAATGAGACTGATGGATCAGTGATGCCGGCCAGTTGGAACAACTGGTGGGTAAGTTTTTCCGTTCCCAATTCACTACTACTAGTCTACTAAGTTCCATCTCAGGAGGCGATGGAGAGAATGTCAGGAACCTTCAAAAGGCTCACAGTACAACAGTTAGCTCAGGTGGCAAGGATGCCTGATGAAGAGGAGATCCACAAAAGTCTAAACAGTATGGCTAAGTATAAGGCGAGTGGTTTCGATGAAGTGGACGCTTATTTCATCAAAGAAGATTGGAAAAGACTTAAAACCTTGGTGGTTAGGATAGTTCTTAGTGCCATTCAGGGGCTGCCCCTCCATGTACGGATGTGTGACTCAGTTATTGCCCTTATATTGAAATCTAAGAGTCTTGATAGCTATGATCAACTCCGGCCAATCTCTCTTAAAAGCGTTATTATGAAACTTTATTCTAAGCTATTCATAGAAAGGTTGAAGGGTTATATGCCATGATGGATATCTGAGGAGCAAACGAGTTTTGTCTTAGGGAGAAAGATAGTTGACAACATTATCACAGTACAGGAGCTTATCCATAATATGCGTAGAGTATGACAAGGAGCTTACATGGCGATTAAGGTTGGCCTCTCTAAAGCCTGCAATAGGATGGCGTGGTCTTTCGTCCAAGATGCCATGTTCCAAGCCGGGTGGCCTGCTAATATCATCAGGTATGTCACGAACTCAATCCAGGGAGGTAACACAAGCATTTTGTGGAATGGCAACAACTACCCCATTTCCAAGCAACAAGAGGCCTAAACAAGGAGACTCTCGTTGTCTCCATACTTGTTTGTTCTTTGTCTAGAGAGGTTAAGTCAGCTCATCCATCTCCATGTCGGGAAGGGTAATTGGAAACCACTGAAACTAACTACATAGGGTCCTAGTTTCTCACATATGGCTTTTGTTGATGAAATAATTGTGCTTGCCAAGGAAGATATACATCACACAGACGGTGATGAAATTCTTTGAAGAGTTTGAAAGAGCCTCGATCCAGCTCATTGTTGCTGAGAAAATGATGATGTAATTCACTAAGAACGCTTCAAGGAGAACGAAAAGACAGATATGAAGGAAGATTGGGTTCCAATCCAAGAGGGATTTGGGGAAATATCTAAGGGTACCAGTGATCCATTCACGCATAAAGAAGGAAACATATATCAAAATAATCTAGAAGGTGGAAGGGTGGATTACTAGCTGGATGGCCAAAACTTCATCTCTAGCAGGGCGACAATGCCTTGTGAAATCAGTGGTGTCCTCTATTCCTACCCATGCCATGCAATTGAGTAGCTTCCAGCGAATCTTTGCAGCAGATTGGATAGGGTAGGAAAATAGCTACTTGTGGGGTGGGAGTCGTAAACCACGGCCTTTATCACTGGCGGATTGGGACCATGTGACACCAAGAAAGGGGGAGGGGGGATTGGGGCTCGTCTATGGGTAGGACTGGAACAAAGTGCTTCTCATGAACAGCGCTTGGGGCCTAATGTGCGGCCGAGAAACACCCTGGTGTCAAGGGTTGAATGCCATATATAAGAACTTCAACAACAGGCCCGACTTAGCGTGCCACGCCTATTTGGAGAACTGTGTATGGATTGAAAAAGCTGCTGATAGAGAAAAGCATGAAGGTAGTGCTGAGCGGCGAGGTTACAAAGGTTTGGAGGGCGACCCCTGGGTACCAGGCTTCCCTAAGATTAAGGACCATACAATAAGACCAGTGGTTGAAGACCTACAGGACCTTAGAACAGCAAGCATGCATGGTGAACCTTCAGGGAGAGTGGGACATGGAGTTTCTAAAAGAGTACCTACATACGGTAGTGGTAGAGGCTATATGCATGCAAGATACTGGCACCTAACCGGAATGGGGGATAGATGGAACATTTGGGCTTGGAAATGAACAAGGATGGTAGAGACACTGCCAAGTCTACTTACAAACTTTTATGAACAGGGAAGCGCAGAACTAGGACTGGGCCATGAAGGCAAATTTAAGGCCCCAGTCTCGGTGAAGATGCAAGTTTTCTTATGGACTTTGGCACACGACAGCCTTCTTACCAACCAGAAAAGATGGCGTAGGCATCTCACAGCTGACCCTAGCTGTAGTAGATGTGGAGTAGAGGTGGAATCGTGCTTGCATATATGTCCTTCGAGACCGAAGGCATGCTGTAGAGGTCTGATAGAGACTCGATATTAGCATGTCTAGCTAGTAGTTTCTTCTTCACTTACAAATTAGCATCCTGAATAAGTGAGAACTTAAAGGAGATTGAATATCACATCCAAAAGTTCATGGATGGTTGCTGGAAGATCTGGAACTATAGAAATAGGGTGTCTTTGAAAAGGTTGAGCTACCGGTGGAACAAAGAGTGAAGGTCATGGAGACGTACGGTGAGTGGTCTCAGGCGGATGTCACAGAGGAAACAAGAGAATGGAGCTAACCGAGAAATTATGGAGCAAGGGAAACAAAGAGAAGACAGTGGGGAAGCCGTTCATATCAATGTTGATGCCTCAGTACACAAAGATGCTATAGCGGTAGTTGCTAGAACAGATCGAAGCGAGTGGATTCTGGGACATGGGGGAGATGGAAGTATCCTCGATTGTGGAAGAAGATTCTGAAGCTATGAAGGGCTGGACCAAACTGCAGATTGAAGCTGATTGTGCTACGCCAGTGCAAGCTATATCTCCCTGATGATGATAAACGCTTTCCCATGTGAACTCCTTGGAGGGTTCACATTCGAATATTTCTCGATGAGAACATGGAAGCTACCATCACCTGCATCATGTACAGGATGCAAAAGGGTGTTGCCGCTAGCCTGTCCAAAATGCACCTAAAACAACCCCACTCCTTTATGGAGTACAAACAACCCCCCTCTTTCTTGGGAGGCAAACCAGATAGTTGTAAGGGTGGTACTGCTATCCAGTTTCCTTTCTGCAAGATTAATCCTATTGGTAATGTTTTGAGACCGGTAAGGAGAGCGGGCTGAATAAAATAGTCTCGTGGCTTTTCCATAGAAAAATCTCACGATTCCAAAACATACCTTAGATTAATTTTTTTAATTGTAAAAAAAGTAGATATAAATTTTATAAATCAAGCTCAACTAGAAAAGTTCTTTAAAATAACATTGTTAATATATCAAAATTTTATGGTGAAAACATTGTCATTGAGTAGATAAATTATTACAGTTCTGAAACATATATTTAAATATTTTAATCTTTTAGTACTTAGTTATATTATTTAAATTAATGAAATATCTAGACTTTTTTTTAGGAAAACATCTCGATATCATTAAAGGCAAGTCATACGGCATCTATAAGATAGTACTCTTACATTAATGTATCAAGCAGAACTCCTTTGGAAGACTGACATAACATATACTCAGATTGGGATGTGATAGGTAAATTACATGTACCAACCCACTTTCGTAGTGGCTGTCTAAAGCAGCTATCAGAGAGGGAAGCCATCAATCTGCACGAGCCCTTGAGAATATCGGGGAGAAAGTAAGAAGTACATCCAATAGAGATCATCATCTCATCCATGCTTGAGGCCAGCCGAAAAGTTGAGAGCACGTTCAGTAAAGAAACCGCAAGAAACTAAGCAAACAACACACGACTAAAAGCACAACTAAACAACTACGAGAACAAACAAAGAGACAGGCCGACCAAGGAGCCTCCTAAAAACACAGAGCAAAACACACAGGAATAACGTCGGGCAGTAAGGGTGCACCACCCAGGAGGACTGGAAAGGAGGCCAAAACCCAAACAATGCAGATATAGAGGAAGGAGGGCTCGGGCAGATGAGAGGCAGGGAGTAGAGGGCACCGAGAACCCCACCACCACTCCCGACCACCACTGCGTACAGGGGGCGGAGCACCCGCATGAGGCACAGACCCAGCTTACTCCTCCTCTACCTGGAGCACCAAGGGGCGCTCGAGCCCACCAGCTGCCCAAGAAGAGACCCAAGCACAACCAAACAAGCGACCTGAAATGGACTAACACAAAAAGAAAAGAAAGAAAAAGGGCGAGAGAGGGGCACTCGACCCCCAGGGAAAAACGTCCCTCGGTGAACTGAGCTGCCACGAAAGTGCCACACGCGCACCACGCCATTGAGACGCCGACTCCTAGCGTAGCAGCCACCAGCTCTCGCCGAGTCATTGCGTCGCTGAGGAGGACGGGTGAGGAACGACGGAGGAGAGACAGGTAGAGTCACCGGCCTTCGTGGAGCCCTGGAGAAGTCGAGGAAAGGGAGTACCCAGGGGGAGAAGGGCTCACAGTGCGTCGTAGGTGAGCTTCCTCTCCCCCCCCCCCCCGCAGAGTCTGCGGTAGCTAGCCCTAGATCGCCCTAACGATCACGGGAGCTAGCAGAACCCCTCATTATGAAATATCTAGACTTGTATATGAAAGTCTGGCATAAAATATGAGTATACCTTGTAGTATGATTCAAGCTTACAATATGACATGATTCAAACTGAACGCTAGAAATTGGGGCAGGAAGATTAGAATATCCTTTGTTAAACTAAAAAGTAATGCAACCAAGATAGAAATTTGGTGGAAGGAGAGGGAAAAAGAGGAAGTAGAATATTACCTTATTTTAGGAAAAATTGCAATGAAAAAATCTTCCTGTGGTAGGTTATAAGTTTTGCATCCTCTTTCAATTACTAAAGTAAATGAAAAAAAAATCAAACCAACTACAACGAGAACGTCATGTAGAAAAGGGGTCTTACAAGGGATAGATAAGTTTCATTGTGGTTTGTAGATTTTTTTTAGACCCTTTGGTTGGCAAGGGTATCCACAGAGAGGGAGAACAATTGTCACACTTAGGATATGTTGCATGTTGTCAAAATGGTTTGCTATGATTTGAGAAGAAATTGGCACGTTTTAATTTAATCTAATACTTGTAGGTTCTTGGAGGGAGTGTGTGTGTGTGTGTGTGTGTGTGTGTGTGTGTGTGTGTGTGTGTGTGTGTATATATATATATATATATATATATATATATATATATATATATATATATATATATATATATATATCAGTGTACATATATACATACATACACCCTACTTGGACTATGTTGAAATCATTTGGAAGATCTTGGACAAGGAAAACTACGGATACCATAGTGGCGGGTGTGGGAAGAGTCTTGCACATTGACCAATGCTCCCTTGAAGGTGAAGAACCAAGAGTCTTGATGGAGCTAGAGGTGGAAGGACCAAAGCCAAGGATAGTGTGACTAAATGTGAAAGGGAGGGAACAGATGCCTGTGACAATTGAATACGACCGTATACCTGCTAGTTGCAGCAATTGACGGGCCTTTGGTCATGGCACACACCAATGTGGGAAGGAGGAGAAGCTAATATAACAGGAGGCTACTACAAAATGAGGAAGGTGTAGAAGGAGAAAGCACCGACTATGTAGACCGGTGAGTAAGGAAAGCATGAGGCTCTTGCTAACCAAGTGGGAAATGCAGTGCAGACTAGAAAAGGAGGTCCTAGTATAGACAGAACCAGTAATAACAACAATGGACACCAAAGAGTTAGCATGGGGATGCCAAGCAAGTAGGTGTAAGTGCAAGATGTGGGAGAGAGAAGCAATGCAAACACTGGAGGAGAAGAAGGTAAATTCATCTCATCTTCTAGAAGCAAAGGGTTCAAGAATTAGATTCCACAAAATAGGGGTGCTGGTAGTATCCTAGACACATCAAATAGCTTGGAAACCTTAATTGACCCTGGCAATGAGGAAGTGGGAGATGGGAAGCAGAAGGGAAAGAAGGAGAGAAGGAAGGATAACAAGGAGTCGGGTAGGCAAACGAGATCACAAAAAGCTCATTGATATGTCCATGATCCTATGGAATATCAAAGGGGGTGTGATAGGAACAAGAAGAAGGAGATCCGAGAGTGGATTTTTGCTAATGGGAATTCTTTGATTGCATTGGTGGAAACAAAAATAAAGATGCAAGTAAAAACAACATTAGATACTTATTTCCATAGGGATGGGAGCAAGTATCTAATACAGAGTGTGCCGAGGTAGCCAGAGTCTGTGTTACATGGAAACTGAGTGCATGGAAGGTGTCAATGATACAGATGTCAGACCAACAGGTTATAGTTGATTAATTGCAGGAATAATGGATGTTTACACATTTAGATGACAATTGTATACGGTCATAATGATGGCAAGGTCATACTAGACTTATAAAAGGATTTGGTTTCTCTATCAAAATAGGTACTCTACCATAGTTGGTGATTGGGGACTTTAATACATTTTGTATGTAGGCTGAGAAGAAGGAAAGAAGGTTAACATTGAATACGAAGATAGATTCTTTCAACCGAGCTATTGATAAAGTTGGTCTATTTAAATTACCAATGGTGGGGGGTGATATCTTCACATGAAACAATGAGAGGGGTTTAGGATATAGGATAATAAGCAAATTGGATAGAGCTTTAGTAAATGATGAATTGCTGCTAATATTTCCTAATGTGCAGGTGGATCTGAGCTAAGTGACCATGCGCCTATCTCAGTTCAAATCACAGAAAAGAAACAAAAGAAGAAACCATTCATATTCTTAAATTACTAGGTTGAACGAAAAGATTTGATTATGTCATAGAAGAAGGTTGGAGCATACATGTTACAAGAAATTTAACGTATGTCTTTGCAAAAAAGTTGACAAGTACCAAGTCTACACTTCAAATATGGGCCAAGGCTGAAGTGAACATTCCAAATATGATTAAGGAAACAAAAGGAGAATATAAGGAGGTAAGGGAAAAGTTGGTGGTTGACCCTCTTAATCCTAAAGTTATAGAGAAGGATAGAGAGTTGAAGAGGATGTTGGAGGATCTGAAGAAAGTAGAGGAAAAATTCTACTGGTAAAGGAACATGGAGAAGTAGATGGAGGATGGGGATAGGAACACTAAACTCTATAACACTGCTATTAAAAGAAGGGAAGTTGATAATATTATTTCTGAGATAATTGATGCTGAAAGGAGAGTGGTCAACAAATAGAAGGATCTAGAAGAGCAGGACATAAACTTTTGTACATTATTATACAATAAGAAGTTTGAAAATGATATAGAGGAGCAGGAGTTAGAGTGGAGGTTCAGACTTACAAGAAAACATAATAATATTTTCACAAGAAACACCAATGAAAAGGAGGTCAAGGAATCAATATGGAGCATCAACAACAACAAGTCTCTAGGGTCAGATGGTTTTAATGTTTTTTTCTATAAGAAGACATGGGAATCATCAAGGAGGATGTGGTTGCATATGTTAGCTGATTCCTAGAAGGTGGAAACATGGTGAGATATGTTAATCATTCTTTTCTAGTACTCATTCCTAAAAATAATGTTACTTCCTCTCTTGCTGATTTAAGACCTATTACATGTTTCTTGATACAATATAAAATATTGCTAAGATTCTGGCCACTAGATTGAAGATGGTACTTTCCTATCTCATTTATGCAAATCTAGGAGCCTTTGTGACAAGTTGAAGTATTAGTGATTGCACACTGCTGGTGGGGGGATTCCTATTAAACTACAATATTATGAAAGGGAGTAGGAAATCCTACTTAAAATTTGATGTTTCCAAAGCCTATGACAGTGTTAGATAGGAGAAATTGTGATGGATTATGAAACAAATGAGATTCCATGAACAATGGATCTGTTGATGAAGTAGTGTGTTGGCACTACAAGCTTCTCTATTCTGGTTAATGACACATCTACAAGTATGTTTACAGGTGGTAATAGTTTACGCCAAGGAAATCCCCTTTCACCTCTCCTCTTTGTTATTGTTATGGATTACTTTACATAGAAAATGAGCAAGCTGAAATAAAAAAGGACATCAAGCCCTCTATAATCCATGGCACAAAGTTGATGACCCAATTGATTTTTCCAAATGATGTGTTAGTTTTTATTGAAGCTAAGAAGTATTCTCTAAAAAATCTTTAAAATCTATTAGAGAAGTTTGAAGAGAAGACCAAGCTTCTTGTGAATGTAGACAAAACACATATTTTCTTATCTAAGAACTGCTACCAGATAGAAGACATGTTAGTAGATGCAATGGACGTGAAGAGGGGGAACTTGTCAATAAAATACTTTGATTTTTCCTTAGCTGGAGGTAATCTACAGGTAAAAGACTTTGTTGAATGCATATATAGGGTGGAGGAAATGATAAACAAATGGTCGACACAGAAGACATCCATGGTGGGTTGAACAATACTGATAAAGGTTGTCATTGAAGGACTTCTTATTTTCTGGGCGCAATAAAGGGAGATTCCCGGTTCAGTCCTAGATAGAATGGAGATGAATATGGCAAATTTTATGTGGGCAAGTGAGCACCACCCTATGAGATATGTAAGAGTGGTGCTTCCAAAAGATGAAGGAAGGATGAATTTAAAAGCACCTAAAGACATAGAAAATGGGGGAGAATGTGGAGAATAATCATTTATCAAGAAGGAATCTCAACTTGGGGGAAATGGATGAGGGAGAGATATTCAAGAGGAGTAGACTTCAAACTGAAGATAAGGGAAGGTTACTCACACACTATCAATGTCATGATAGAAACATGGCAGCATATTAGACACATGTTTGTGGCCCAGAACATGGGGAGGTGGAGACTTAGAGATCTAAAGACTTGCTTACGAGAGGTGACACACTCAAGGGATGAAAAGGTCACACATGGGGATTAGATTTGGACCAGTGTGTATGTGCCGAAATGGAGTATGTGCGTACACAAAATTTTGCATAGTGTTCTTGCTACTCTTGACAAGATAAAGTGGTGGAACTATGATGTTTCTACTTTGTGCTTGCTATGTAAGGGTGTTGAAGAATCCCATAATCACCTTGTGGGGGAATGTAAATTTGTAAGAGAGGTTTGGGATACGTTGTGTAAGGATTTTAAAGTACAACTCTAGCTAGTGGGTGATCCAAAATGGATTTTGACAAAGT
Organism: Alisma plantago-aquatica; assembly: GCA_963693085.1. Lineage (NCBI taxonomy): Eukaryota > Viridiplantae > Streptophyta > Magnoliopsida > Alismatales > Alismataceae > Alisma > Alisma plantago-aquatica. The sequence continues at coordinate 511,594,651 of OY856413.1, read as the reverse complement.
ATGTGAATGATGACCTCTATGTTATAATATCTGGGAGGAATGGAATGCTTGGAGATATCGTGGTGTTGTTGTAAATGATATGAGTATTTCTGCAAAATATTGTAAATGTGTTAAACGTAAGTTACACATTAGATAGATGAGTGAGTTGTTGCTCTGTGTTCGTGTTATATGGCATTGGGCCTACATGTAACTTTTGACCTCCTATAATTTTAGGAGGAAGTTGGAATATATTTACCGGATTCTGATATATACATACATACATACATGTATATATATGTGTATATATATATTATGCATCAATATATATACATATATATATGCCGACAAGGAGTGACTCAAGTAGTCGAGTACGGTGTCCCCTAACAAAAGGACCTAGATTCGAATCTCTGTTGCCACTTTGGTTTACCATCCTCCCAGACGTCCGGCCTCTATCACAGGCATGAAAAAGGGAGAGATGACATATTTATATTAAAATTGTCATGTCTGGTGGAAAATTTTAGTATGAAAAGAATTTAAATGGCTGCTTTGAATCAAATAATATTTATTGGAAATATTTTTCTCAGGGTGTCATATTGGGTTTTTTACCAAAGTGTCTTATGTTATTTTTGTTAAAGGGTACCAAATAGGCGGTTTGTTGAATAAATTGTTGGTGTTAATATATATGTTTTGTTATATGTGTCATATTATTTATTTTTTTATTTGACAATATATGTGGACCTCTCTGTAATTGTCTTTTAACTATAAATAGAAGGGTGCACGCATTGTGCAACCCTAAGCTTTCCTAAATTACTGACTCTTTCTCATGGTACCAGAGCAGTAGATCCAGCCGCCACCAAACCCTCCCTCCCTCCCTTCTCTTTTCCTCCTGGCACCACCCAGCCCCACCCCACCGCCGCTAGCCCCGCCCACCGCCCCTGCACCCCGCGGCAGCTTCTGTGAGTCGGTAGGCCGCCGCCAGGCCGACAGAGTCGCCGGGTAGCCCGGGCTGCCGGGCCCACCAAGCCGCAGGGGCCAGAATGCCTCCGCGGCTGCCCGCCACCATGCTACGTTGATTTGTGAGGGTTGCGCTTTTGCCTGCGACTGTAAGGTGGCCTGGTTTCTTCTTGACGTAGACTGTCAGTTTCAGTTATTTTTGCCTGCCTATCCATGTAGGTCGTTGTGCCTCTGGGTTCTCTGCTGCGCTCCGGTGTAGTGTATATGTGAGAGGTTCCAGTCGTTGTGGATCTATGCCTGCTACTATCTGCGTGACGGTGTAGACCGTCTTCTACCTGCTCCTACTTGCCTGTGCATGTGTGTCTGAGTTTCGGGACTCTGCTGCCAGTTTTTTTTTCTGTTGCTCTCATGGCATCTTCTGGAGATGAATCACGCCGTCAAGTTATGACTGTTAACCTTGACGGGAATAACTACCAACACTGGGTATGTTCCATTGTGATCTATGCTAAATCCCAAGGAAAATACTCGCACTTGATCCGTTTCGGTCTGATAGAACCTGCAGAGAACGTCGATTCCAAAGATGTGAAGGCGTATGATGACTGGGTAAAGGAAGACTTGATTGTGATGATGTGGATTCTCAACAACAGTGTTGTGAAAGTTAGTGTCACTCTTCTTTGACTGCCAATGACCAAGCAGATGTGGGAACAGCTCGCCAGTACATACTCGCATAGCCAGAATCCCAAGAAGGTGTTTGACATCACCAAGTAGCTGGGACGTCTACACTTCAAGGGGTCGGACATTGCGGATTATTTTTCTGCCTTTACCGAATTGTGGGGGGAGCTGGAGTCCTACCACCCACTGTCCACAGACTTGGCCACAATGCAGCGTCAGCGAGGAGAGCTATAGTTGGTCCAATTTCTTTGTGGGCTTCCAGAGTCCTACGCTGGTGTAGTTGATCAGATCTTGGCGAGTGATCTTCTTCCATCTCTGCAGAGTGCCTACAAGCGCCCTCAAGGCCTGCCTTCTTCATCACCGACACTATATTCTGATGTTGGGGACTCCACTGCCCTTGCAGCCATGTTTGGCTTGACAGCCACCCTCCCCTTAGTGTAGGGCGGGGACGTACTAATTCTGGATGTGGAGCTCCTCCTGTTGCGCCTTCTACTGTTGTACGTCCTCAGTAAGGACAGCGCTTCTATACCTTCTGTGGCCGGTCCAACCATATAGAGGAAAAATGTTGGTAGAAATATGGTAACCTGGCGTTGGCCAATGCAGCCACTGACTCTACTACTGCTGCTTCTGAGGTAGCTACCCAGCCTTCTAGGTCTGATCCTTTAGGTGCGACTACCAACTACATCTGTGCTGAGGTGGAGTGCTTGTTACTTGAGCGCACTGGCTCATCTTCTGCTGCATCAACTAGTGGAACCCATGCTGCCACTTATTCTGGTTGTGACACTGCCTTCCTTAGTACTCCTTCCTCTAGTGCTGGTAATACAAAATGGGTCATAGACTCGGGTGCTTCCTCTCATATTTCTAGAAATAGAGCTTTATTCGTACATTTATCTAAACCTGCTAATAATTCTTCCGTCATGCTTGCTGATGGCTCCAAGTCTGTTATTTTTAGAGTCGGATATATTATTTCTGATTTTCTGCTGAAATTTGCTTTATATGTGCCTCGGTTTCCTCTTACGATCAGCAAGATAGTGTGAAGTCTGAATTGTAGCCTAACCTTTATATCTGGTTCATGTGTTTTTTAGGACCTTCACACGAGGATGAAGATTGGTGGGGGGCATGAAGGATCTGATGGACTATATTATCTGGATCATTTGCCAAAAGTAGACAAAGTTGGTGTGGCTTCTGCACTATCCTCTTCTGTTTCATCTCTACAGTGGTAGCATCGACTTGGGCACCCGTCTTCTGAGAAGTTGTGACATATTGTTTCCGATGTTGACACACATATTTCAGTACGAGTCTTGTCAGATAAGAAAGCAGACTAGGGCTATTTATCCTAAATGTTCTCAGATTAGTAGCAAAAAGATTTTTGATTTAGTTCATTCTGATGTGTGGGGTCCTTGTCATGTGCCAAGTTTGTCTAGACACAAATATTTTATTCTATTTATTGATGACTTTACTCGGGCCACTTGGTTGTTTATGATGAAAAGTAGGTCTGAAGTTTTGTCTATTATTAAATTCTTTTTTGCTGAGGTGAAAACTCAATATAATATGCCTGTTAAATTTTTTTGCACTGATAATGCTCTTGAGTTTGTTCAAAAAGAAGTAGCTTTATTTTGCAAATCTATTGGCACTTTACATCAGACCTCTTGTGTGTATACACCCCAACAAAATGGAGTAGCTGAGCAGAAAAATAGGCATCTGTTAGAGGTTGCCAGAACTATTATGATGCATACCCATGTACCTCAGTTGTTTTGGCCTGAGGCTATCCTGACTGTCTGTTTTCTGATAAATAGAATGTCTTCATCTGTGATTGGGAATAAAATACATGTATAAGTTTTGCACCCTAACACGCATTTATTTACATACCTCCTCAGATTTTTGGTTGAACATGTTTTTTGTGATTGCTTGGACTATGATAAACTATCTCCTCGTGCTGAGAAATGTATTTTTTTGGGGTATTCTCGTACTCAAAAAAGATATAGATACTATAGTCCTACTGCAAAAAAATGGTTTACCAGCAGCAATGTTGTCTTTTTTGAGGATACACCCTACTATTCTACTAGAGGAGATAGTCTACAGTCTGATATTATTTCTCCCCCAATGCCTGTTACTACTGAGTGTGTTTCTAATAATTTTGATATTGTGATTCTTGAACATACGATGAGGTAACTTCTGATCTTGATATACCCATTGCTCTTAGGAAGGGTACTCATTCCTATACATCTCACAGTATTTCTCATATTGTATCTACTGGTCATCTGAATGTCCATGCTAGCAATTTTGTTTCTGCCTTGTCTGTTGTTTCTGTTCCAAAGAATATTCATGATGCCTTAAACAGTATGGCTTGGACATCTGCTATGAAAGAGGATATGCTTGCTCTTGCTGATAGACAGACTTGGGAATTGGTGGATCCACCTGCTTAGTGTAAGCCTATAGGCTGCAGATGGGTGTATGTTGTGAAATACCATCCTAATGGCATTGTAGAACGTCTGAAGGGACGCCTAGTTGCAAAATGGTATATGCAACCTTATGGTATTGATTATTTCGAAACTTTCTCTCCGGTTGCCAGTCTTAATTCAGTTAGAGTTCTACTTTCTGTTGTTGTTAATCTTGATTGGCCCCTGCTGCAGTTAGATGTGAAAAATGCCTTCTTGTATGGTGATTTATAAGAGGAAGTCTATATGGAGCAACCCCTTGGGTTTTTTGCTCAGGGGGAGTCACACAAAGTCTGCAGGCTGAAGAAGTCTATTTATGGGCTCAAACAGAATCCTCGTGCCTAGTTTGATAAATTAAGCAAAATTCTGATTGACTTTGGGTTTCTGAGATCTCAGGTGGATCATTCTGTCTTCACTAAGAAGACTTGTGCTGGTATTGTTATTCTGATTGTATATGTAGATGATATTATTCTATCTGACAGTGACTCTCTTGGTATTCACGCTACTAAAGCCCATCTTTGAAAATACTTTGCTACCAAAGATTTGGGCAAGCTTTGGTATTTTCTAGGCATAGAGGTATCTAGAAACTCTAATGCTCTAGTGTTGTCTCATAGGAAGTATGTCTTAGATCTCTTACAGGAGACAGGTATGCCTGGAGCTAGACCTGTTGACACTCCTCTAGATCCCAATATCAATTAGGATGATGAGCCTTCTCTAGTTTTTGCTAATAATAAGAAGTACAGAAGGCTTATTGGTAAGATGATTTATTTGACTGTGACTATAGCTGACATTTCTACTGCAGTGGGCCTTCTTAGCAGGTACCTAGATAAACCCAAACAGTGTCATTGGGATGCTCTATGTCATATTCTGAGATATTTGAAAAAGTCTCCTGGCAAAAGACTTCATTATAGGAAAAATGGACATTGTTCTCATGAGGGTTATTCTGATTCTGACTACGCAGGGAGCAAAGCTGACAAGAAATCCACTTCTGGTTACTGTACTTATGTTGGAGGCAATCTGGTCACATGGAGAAGTAAGAAATAAAATGTGGTTGTCAGATCTAGTGCTGAAGTCGAATACATAGTCATGGCCCATACTGCCTGTGAACTTCTGTGGGTGTGCTATCTCTTGAAAGAACTTGGGGTCGAGTCTTCTTCTGTTATACCCATGCACTGTGACAACAAAGCTGCTATTTTCATTGCCAGTAATCTTGTTTATCATGAGCGCACCAAACATATTGAGGTTGACTGCCATTTCAATCGGGAGTCTATTCTTACTGGCAAGATATGTACTCCTTTCACTCGCGTTGAAGATCAGGTTGCTAATATCTTCACCAAGCTGCTAGCTAAGAAGCATTTCTGCTCTCTGGTGGACAAGTTGGGCGTGATTGACATATATGCTCTAACTTGAGGGGGAGTGTTAATATATATGTTTTGTTATATGTATATCCTGTTATTTATTTTGTTATTTTACAATATATGTGGACCTCTCTGTAATTGTCTTTTTACTATAAATAGAAGGGTGCACACGCTGAACTTTCCGAAATTACCTGACGGGTTGGATAGTAGGTAGAAAGAAGGGGTGTCTCGATTAAGATGTGTACACTAGAAGACAAGAATCATGTTTGTAGAACTTGAGGATAATCTCAACAGTATAACATATGGAGATCGATGTACATAGGTAATATGCTGCTATAGCACACATGGTAACCAATTTCTTGCATAGATGTTTTAACAAGGCAGGGCAAACCCCACTTTCTGCCAGGGAGCGCGGCGTGCAGATCTCTGACCATGTGCATTAGTTGCCAATCAGGAGCTAGTAGCTAGACGTTCATTTGAATACGGCACACTTCTGATGTTTTTGTTCTTTAAAAGAAAAATGTTTCGACACGTCTATCTTGTTGCAGTTGGCAATAAATTGAGTGATTTAACTTATCTGAACAGTGTGGTTCATTTCTCTGAGTGTGTTTCGACTGTAGTTCGGATCAATCTGAGCTCGACCCTAAACGCTGAAAGTTGTAAGTTTGATGGATACGTACTGGGAGTCGTTGGGGACGAACGTGGAAGACTGCACTTATTTCCACGACATCAGGGAGACGGAAAGGGAGAGCAATGGCTGGAGCTAGGCGTGCACTTGTATGATGGGCATTTTCAATATAGAAACTGAGTGTTATATATCAACGATATGAAAGCTACGGTTTCGTTGGGAATGTCTCCCCCATGTACCCACATGATGCAACGTTGATGTGGACGGACAAGCAACGGATGCGGAGGATTCCGACGCCGGAGCTTGCCGACTGATCCCTCTCCCCCTGTTGGTAGTATTATAACGTACGATTTTGTATATGTATGCCTGCCGGAGAGAGAGATATCTAGAGTTAGGAGCAACTTGTCCAAGCGACTCTGCCGGAGACAGAGATATAGAGGCAGGAGCATTTTGCTGCATCGTCATCAGTTAGTCTCGTCTCCGTCGGGCTATCTTTCAATCTTCGGCCGGATACTGCTCCATCCCTTTCCGTCAATTTGGTTGATCGCCAACAGCTGGTTGGCAAATTAGAGGGGAGCCCATTTACGGCGTTCTTCGTCTTCTTTTGAGGAAATACAAATTGTGGTAAAAAACTCAAATAGCACACTTTTATTAAAAAAAAATTACCGAAATAGTACTTTTTCCAACTTATTTCTCAAACTATCACATTTTTAGACTAAAGCGTCTCACTAGTTGGCGTTTTACTGTCTCGGGAACAAAAAGCGTCACATTATGTGGCATTTTCAGGCTTGAGGACACAAAAGCGCCACTTTATTTGGTGTTTTTCTACTAAGTGTCACACTAGTTGGCGTTGTACGATTGCGGGGATAAAAAGTGCCACAATAAGTGGCGTTTTCAGGCTTGAGGAAAGAAAAGTGTCACATAGTCTGGCGTTTTCAAGGGAAAGCGCCAAAAAGGTTGGTGTTTTATTGTAAAGCGTCAGATAAGTTGGTGTTTTATTATAAAGCATCACATAAGTTGGCGTTTTATTATTTGGCGTTTCCCACGACCGAAAACCGCCAAACAGACTGGCGTTTTCATGGTTGCTTCATTGAGTTCTCAAGCAAGACCACAACCAAAGCATGTTTGTTGTTAGCGTTTAATGTATGTATTTGCTGCATTATACATTCAAGCATGTTCTAATTTTGTAAAATTCAACACATATTTATATGGTTTGCTGCATTATCTTAATATCAAACACGTATTCATATAGTGTTTGTTGCATGTTCTAAATTTCTAAATATCCAACACATTCATATGGTATTTGCTGCATGTTCTAAATTTTTAAATATCCAACACATTAAGCTAGATTATGATTACAATATCATAGAAATATGTCCAAAAGGGAATAAGGTAAATGGTGAATACAAAATGATCCAACATAGAACAACAACAAAAACAAACATCAGTCTAAATGCATTTAAGAAAGATACATGATTCAACTAGGAAATCTACAATATTTGGAAATGACAAGTAATCTTCAGATGTTGCAACAAAGACGTTCAATCCTGCAATCAAAATAAAAGAAATATTTGACCAAATTATTAAACTATAGTCAACAATACAATATATTATTTAGAATATAAAAATATTTGAAAGAATTAATACCTGTCACTTTTGACTCTTTAAACCTTAGGTTTGGTCACCAGATTGTTGCTCTATGTTTGGAGAATCTTGGATTGGGCTCCACTGTGTAGTTTGAGCTCCACGTGTAGGCCTACTCATAGGAAGTGGTGGTGTGAGAGGTCGAGTGAAGGGCATATTCCAAGATGGTGGAGGTGATCCAAATATGGTTGTGTGGAGGCCCTGTGACCAGCTAGGTGGTGGTCCATGTGGTGAAAATGGATAAAAAGGTCTGTGTTGGTCAAAGCCTCGGGACGGACTAAAACTTGGTTGAGACCATGATAAAGTAGAAGGAACCCCAAAGTGATCAGATGGTGGCGACGAATAAGAGTAGAACATTCCTAGAAACGAAGAAGGAGTACCAATAGGAAATTGTCTTGCAGATGTAGAATCACCTACAGGCAAGGAGTCGCTTGTTGTTGTAGAACAACCTGGTGCAGTAGAATGCCCTTGTGGTGTAAAGTGTCTAGTTGTTGTAGAACAACCTGGTGCAGTAGAATGCCCTTGTGGTGTAAAGTGTCCAGTTGTTGTAGAAGTTGCAAAAGGAGTGGCATCGACTGATGTTGTCGTAGGAGGAGCTATACTCTGATTTGGATGCATGTGGCTATGCATTTGCTGAAACCATGCATTTTGTACTTTATATATGTTATCTCGTGCTGTCAACCAATCATCAACGGGTGTCTCTTGTGTGAATGCTTGTAGTGTCTCTTGGATTTGCACATGAGTTTGGACCTATCAGAATGAATGCTAATTAAAATTGATTTTATTTCAACATTAAGATCTATATAAATATATATATAGATATATAAATATATATGTATACTTACACAATCTCGCTCTATGTATCTACGAGGATAGTACAAAGTAGGTGGATCAACCAGTCATTCCATGCATTTAGCTCTGTGCTATATTGGACCAACCAGTCATTGCTGCTACGCCCTCTACCATCAATCCTATCATATATAGGAAGGTCTTGGGGTTGTGCTTGACAGTGAGCACCAAATTGTCTTAGGACTCTATCAGGAGCATGCCACTCCATTACAGTAGAAGAGATCATTGGTACATGTGCCATCCAAATATCTCTATCTTGTTGACATATAGGTTGACATATAGGCGGCAACTTGGCCAACAGTTCAACACTGTAAGGTGTCCAAACTAACTGCAAATTTATATATGTATAACAATTTAAATATATATAACAATAAATATAACAATATATTAGAATAAATATTTCGCAAATAAAGTTATGTAAAATTAAAGAATAAAATGAACTGCACTTTGGGCGTTGACTGTGCTTGCAAGCCTGACGAAGGACGTCGGTGACCATGATAAGAAAAGACATGCACTTTGGGTCGGTGATCGTGCTTGGTCATCATGCCAGGGACAGCAGGAGAGGAGGAGGCGGGAAAGAGGAGGAGGCGGAGCAGGAGAGGAGGAGGCGGAGCAGGAGAGGAGGAAGCGAAGGCGGACCTGAGGAGGTGCATGTTGAGCAGACGAGGAGGAGGAGGAGGAGGACGAGGCGCCGGCGCCAGCGGCTGCGGCTGTGGCGGTGGTTGCGGCTGCGGCTGCGGCTGTGGCGGCACCTGTCTGAGCAACCACCAGCGGCTGGAGGTAACCAAGCGAGGAGCAGCGGCGTAGCGGCGGAGGAAAAAAAAGTAGTGAGGAGCGAGCGAGGGAGAAAGGAAAAACGCGCTCGCTCGGGGAGGTAACCAAGTGTAAAATGTCAACTTAAGTGGCGTTTACCAGAAAACGTCACATAAAGTGGCGTTTTATACCTCGTAACCAAGCAAAACAAGCCACCACCACATGCGTATGTAAAAGTTATTCCAAGGACAGACGCGATGCATCGGCCTGCTGACCGAATAAACGGAAAGCGCCAGATAATGTGGTGTTTTTCCACCACACAACCCAGTTGGTGGGATGCATTCAAGTAAAACGTCACTTTAAGTGGCACTTTCACTTCCCGGATCGATAAAACGCCAACTAGTGTGGCGCTTAGTAGGAAAACGCCAAATAAAGTGGCGTTTTTGTGTCCTCGAGCCTGAAAACGTCACATAATGTGGCGTTTTTTGTTCCCGAGACAGTAAAATGCCAACTAGTGTGGCGCTTTAGTCTGAAAGTGTGCTAGTTTGGGAAATAAGTTGGAAAGGATGCTATTTCAGTAAAAAAAATTACAAAGTGTGCTATTTGGGTTTTTTTTCTTGTCGATACATCATGTATTAGTCGCGGATCAGGTTGTTGATCATGTGAAAATCTGCTATCACAAATGAGATGCAGATACGGTTTATTGATGAGTACCACCTACCGAGTACTACAGATGTGCCATCCACTCTAGAGCATTCAAATACAGCTGGTTCTATAGTTGACAGCAACTCAACACACTCCGACCGCAACAACAGCTTGGCCGCCAAGTGTCTCTCAGGTCTTAAATTCAATGCCAAATGGATCCTTCGGTGTGCGTGTCTGTGGGGTTGTGTGGATATGAATCATGCATGCCTCGTTTCCAACTTGGTATGTGGACTTGAGTAGCTGCAACATGCTACATAACGAAGCCAGAATCCACTCGGGACTACGCACCCCCTAAAATAAATAGACAAGTGGACATAATTAGGAATACTCGTTTGGATACTCGAAGATAGTCCATGACATCCAACAATGAGTTGGAAGGTAGGTAGCTGGAGTTTGCTTCATGTAGTTGGTAGAGTTCTCTTACAAATAACAATTATCTCCTTCGACATATGAACGCAATGGATAGGCACAAAGATGATACACAGGGCTATAACTATTACACATATGTTAGATGAATATTTAGTTGTCTCGCAGTTCGGATTTAGGTATTTTATGGTCCGATTAAGAATAGGAAATAGAATCTAGTAGTTACTTCATCTTTTGGATATTAATAAAAGTTTTCTTTATGACTTGTTGAGAAAAGGCAAATTTAAGGAAATTGAAAACTCAGATCAACGAAGAGGATTGTTTGGATTATGAAGATTGAAGTATAAAATTTGATAGCATTATACCCACAAACATGGAGTGTGTATTTTCTCTATGGTTACTTATGCTTATGCACATTGGCCATTGTTAGTTTCAATAAAGAACCCCACGATTACAAGTACCTTACATCATTGTCAACGATTTAAATTGAGTAATTGGAGTTAGGTTTTATGAGAAAAGTTGTGTCACATCCTCATTTTCTGGTATGTATACTTAGTATTTCATATAAAATTCTTCATCATATCAGCATAGTTCTTTTCTATTATCTGTGCCTATGGGGTACATGGAGATTAGAAGAAAAAGTTTCAAGTTAAAGTTTATATTGAGTGATGCTTAGTAGACAATTTCGGTAGATATTTAAATTTTCTATGATTTACTAGGAAAGAATTCTGTCATTTATTAATGTTAGGGAATTTCTTGTTCAAGCCGAAAAAAAAGGCCACAATAAATTTTCTTGACATAATAATGGGTGTATGGTTCAATTTTGGTGTCGTTGAGATATCAATAGCATGGAAAATTATTTTGTTATAATAGATCCTTTTTTTCTAATTGAATAGATGACACTTTTTGGGAAAGAGGCACATACAGGCTCCTCAGTGGATCGCTCGATATAGGCACGATGAGCCTACAAGATCCCAACTATATGGAGATCTCATTCAACCTCCAGATTCCTCATAAATAGTAAGTTTGGCAAAGATCCGATCATAAAATTCTTGGCTTTTAGAGTCTATCACCTCCTATTGATTTCCTCTCTTGATTATGGATCCCACATTAAATCATTTAAACCCAAGGCCAAAACCCTATTTGCCCCTTCGTGAGATACCCAAGTGCCTGCTCCTATTGTCCATTGGTGTAGGACCTATACGACGTTTCAGGCAGTAGCAATAATGAAAGCTAGTCTCTGAAGCTTCATAGGACTTCAAGGGAACTCCATCCACTTCCAATATTATTTAGAGCTCACAGAGATGACACTGCAAAACTATTTTTTTCTCGGCATAGGCGAGCTTGACTAAGGAAATTCTACTACCATTGCATACTCAATCTTCCAGTAAGATCCTTGCACCTATTGCTTAATTTTTCTCTCATTCCCGTGCTATGCATTTTGGCCTGACCTTGTCCTTAAACTCTAACCCAACAACAAAGAATAAGAGCCTTACCAAGATTCCTTGATAATGCTTTCATTGCGGAATAAGTTCCCCTAGCTCAAGTGAGTCACCCTAAAGGTAATAACCTATCCAGTTTAACCCCTTCATCCATGGAATCACTGATCTCGATCTGATTTGGTTCCCCCATTTTTGGTAGTGACACTACAATGGTCAACAACTTTAATGGCCTTAAAATATTGGATGATGATCGATTGTTTTAGTGTTATCATTGTGAGTTCATGAATGCATCTGGTTTCTTCTTTGTGTGTTGTTTGGATTTTTCATGGTCTCTCCTTCTACAAACCAGGTCATGGTGCAACTATTATAGCACCTATATATCCCCCAATCATCGTGAAGGATCTCTATGACTAAAATCTCACAGGTAGCTAGCTGCCACACTCTTTGTTTCCTCAATTCTCCTAGATTTGAAGCTTCATTTCGTT